>VZRN01005246.1:317124-352342 GCA_013397935.1 Dasyornis broadbenti
AAAAAAAAAAAAAATAGCCAGAGTGTAGTGATTTCAAAGCTATGCTTTTCTGGAAGAAAATCCTGAGAAGTAATAAAATTAATTATTTTTTTTAAATCAAATCCAGAAAAAGTAGCATGATTATAAAAAAAGTTTAATGGAGCTTGAGTAAACTGGGTTTTTTTTTTTATTTCATCATAGTATGTTTCATCATTTTTATGTTTCAACATACTAATTCATTATGATTCCATTTCCAAAACTAAAAAATCTGGCATAATCTATTCCCTTGTAAAGTTAACTATTCTGAAAATTGAATTAATTTCTTTGAACTCAAACGAGTTTAAGAAAGAATAAAAGTGTCCCAATAGATTAATTCATATAAGGTTTTGAATAAATTTTTGAAGTAAATTCAAGGCTAAAAAACCAGAAATCTCAATGCTTTGATTTTCATGACAAAGATTAAAGAAAAGAAAATAATGCTTTCTACAGAAAGCAGAAATATTTCACTTACTGGGCTGAACTTTGTGTGGAGAAATAAACTGAAATTCTGTGTGGAAAACATTAGTAAAAAATACCAGAGAAATTAGTTATGGAGAAATGTCCCTCAGTCTGCAGGATGTTTCAGAGAAAAAAATTGTTAATTAAGTTCTTATTTTAAGTATCTTCTAGGCTGATGGGTGATGCTTTGCCTTGCTATACTATAGGGTCAGTGTTTGCTCTAAAACCTCACCCATTTTCTGAGCAAAGGGATTATTTTTTAAAAATCTCATGATTATGAGACTGGATCAAGAGTTTAATTCAAAAAACACTAACACTTAGTGCAGACAACTTTGTGTGTTATAGATTTTGCTAAAAGGTCAGAAAAGCAAAATTTCTATTTTCGAAAGAATGGCTGCATTCATTAGGATAGGGCTGTAACAAATTCTGAGATTCCAGTAATCTTAAGAAAGCTACAGTGTGGTCATGTCCAGCCTGACCTGAGCCAGCAGAAGATATTGAAGATATGTCACTTCCATAGTCAGTAAATTGATGGATCACTTCTAAAATTATACCGGCATTATTATTATTGTTGTTGTTGTTGTTGTTGTTGTTGTTGTTGTTATTATTATTATGCATCCTTCTCTATTCTTTGATTTTTTCCTTCCCTTCTTCCTGCAGTTTGAGGCACAAATAGTGGAGGATATGCTAACTCTAAATGATGAGCTCTGTTTCCAGTGCATGGATGCTCCAAAAACAAAAGGAACGAGGCATTTGGAGATAATTTAATCACATTAGGACCAATCCTCTTGCTTATTTTCTTTCTCATAGAGATAAATTGACATTGGATGGCATATGGAGAAAGACAGCCTCTGAAGAAAAATGTTTCATATCCCCTAGTCTAGTAGATATATGAAAGGATATCACAGTGTCCATCACAAAGGGATGGACAGCTTTTTGTCCTGAAGTTTTTATGCCATGAAGTTAACAAAAAATTGGTGCCTTTGCCAATGGCAAATGTCAAAGTAAAGTGAATTTGAATGTATTTCTTATATAGCTGCTGGAAATCTTCAGAAACTATAATATAAATACTCTATCCTTGTGAACTTGACATTATAAACACATGGCAATATCTCATGGAGGAGATTTACTAGAATTTCTGTAATAATTATCATAACCATTAAATATCTGAAACACTGGGAAAAATGCTTATGTCTTTTATAAAAACTTTACCATTAAACCTACTTTCAATCTTTTAGGTAATTTTTTATTCTAACTGGCAAATACTTTTTGTGTCATTAAATGTTGGTGCAGTCACTGAAGTTAACAAATCTGTCAAGTCTGACATTTTCTCTTTCAAAGTTAACTGTTCTGGGAATAGAATTGTCTTATTTGCTCTCAGTTGTGTTTAAGAATGAATACAAGTTACACATTAGATTTAGTAGCCTGAATGAATCTTCCAGTTATAACCCTGTATTCCTTTGTTAAAGGCCAGTTATAAAAGAACATAAAAAGTGAAAGAGCCAGTGGTTTTGCTAATATGCATTCATCTTACCATCTCTAAAAAGGGCTCTGTGCTAGAGGGAAATTTTAACTGCAATGGTCATTGTAGGAAAAGTACTCCTATTGGATGTGTTTACCTTCTGGTAAATGGAAGACAAACTGAGATGACTGTTATGTGCCATTTCTCTGCATTTTCTTGCAATTGTATTGGAGAAAAACTTTCAGGTCTGAATATGTTTGCTTGACTTAATCAAGATAATCAAAGCAACTTTGAGGAAACCGTACACGGTTACAGGCACTGAGAATAAATCTATTTAGCAATTTCTCAAATTTAAAGTCGTATACATTTGACAATGTATCCTTATCAAGGCCTCAAATCTATCATTACTATTCTCCCATAGGCTTTCCAAAAAACCCCAATTTTATCACATTGAAATCTATTCAATTATTTCAGTATAATGCCTTGGTAAAAATAGAAACTCTTACTAAAACTGATGTTCATATCCTTAACAAGTTTAGTTTTTAACTTTTATTTAATAAACAAAATCAGATTTAATATCAAACAGCAGGAGCATTTTTAGACCTGTGCATGTCGCATTTTCAGAAAGCCCAGAGAATTTAAATAATCCACTGGTTCTGTGGCCTGTTTCTCATCTGTATTATTCTTTGCATGTGCAGACTGAGTGAGAACGTTCTTTAAATCATCTTATTCATCATGATACAAGATATCCACATTTTTGACTTTTTGGTCATTTAGGAACAATATGCACAAACAAAAAAAGACTTAAAAATGAAATATTTGTAGTTCTCTATTCATAATGGCATGTGCTACCTACTGTAATAAGTATAAACTCAGAAGTTAAAATGTTTACCACAGGAACAACTTTCTGTTCAATAACCTGAACAGACATACCTTTTATGAAATATTGAGCTTTTAGAGTTCTATTTGTTCCTGTTATTCACAAATCCCATACTATTGGGAGACACGGCAGTTCAGCATATATGAAATTTCTGGCCAGTTGTTGGAGCTACAGGTCTGTGAAATAACATTTTTTTTAATTATTTCCTACACACATAAAAATTCTATAGTATTTCAGGGGATATTGTAATTGTCACCAGTTGGAATTCTGTTCATTAGCAACATCTTATTTTGGTTCACATGTTACTCTGTATATTTAAATTAAAATAATTTTGCAAAAGAGAGACAGTTTATATTATAACTTAGGAAAAATCTTTATTTTCTTAGCTATTATTGCTAATCCTCAATACTTTTCTTGGTAGATGACTGTGAACTTGAACAGAGCTATACACTGAAAATAACAAACAGCCCTTGCAGTCAGCTAAATCAGAATCACTCAGTGTATGAAGATCTGCATAGAATGAAGAGGTAGGTGCTTCAGAGTCCTGAAAGTATGTCTATTAGACAATATGCCTAAATATTTGATATAGGCAGGGATCAAAGCTGGAGGAAATTTCCTTACACTTCTAAACACTTTCCTTCTCCATTAAGCTAGAAACTGTACAGATAAAAGCTTTGGTTCAGGTCCAGATCATATCTATATGCAAAAGATGGCTCTGGAATCAGTCACATCTAAGGGAGAATAACTTCTGAAGATCTTCAGATACTTCTAAGTTTTTCTGAGACAAAATGATCAAATCAGTCTGAATTTGCATATTGGAAAACACAATTCTGCCCACTGACTTTTTGTGAGCTATGATCACGCTACTTGTGAAAAACTCTGTAAAGAGCCAGCCAAAGCCATCATTAGGAATACGTTTGTTTAATTAAAGGATGCCATTAATCCAGTGAATAATATTGCCATAGAGAAGCTTTATGTTGCCTTATGAAGTTTAAATTTACATTTGAAATATGTTTTTAAAAAATATTTTATATAGCTTTCAAGTTGAATTAAAATACTATGGGAGAACCATATTCTAGGTACCCTTTTCATGCAATGAACTACACACAGTATTTACATGCCTGTCAAGCTCCACTCACTTCAAATGAGATTAAAAACCAGTCTGCTCTCAAAACTCAATACTCAGAGAAAAGTCAAGCATAAAGTAGTAATGACATCTCTTAAAAACATTTGTTTTTTTTGAAAAACAGATGGGTGTCCAAGCTGAAGTCAAGAATCTTTTCTGAGCCAATAATCTGTAAATCTAGCATTTCATATATGCATCCATGAATTATACCACAAAAGATACTTTAGTAAACTAGTAACTTAATAATGAACACAGTGCAACTCTCTCATAATGCTCTCATCTGTAGTTTAAATGCAGACCATCTTCAAAAGTTAATGAGTACTAGATGGATGATTGCAATGGTTGCTTCACTTCAGTTGATTTGACATGTGGTGGATGAGAAGCTCAACATGAGTGAAGAGCTTGCTGCTGCAGCAAAGACAACAGGATGATGGGGAGCACCCATGAAGCCATCACCAGGAGGGATAGAGAAGTCATTATGCCGCTCTGCTCAGTGCTTGTTAGGGCACACCTGGAATACTGTGTTCAGTTTTAATCCCCACTATACAAGAAAGATGTGGACAGGGTGGAGAGGGTCCAGAGAAGGGCCACAAAGATTACCAAAAAACTGGAAGGCCATGAGGAAAGACTGAGTGGACTGAGTTTGTTCAGCCTTCAGAGAAGAAAGCTTTGTAAGACCTTATCACCATTGTTCCTGTATTTAAAGGCTAAGATAACTCCCTTTTTACTAGGAGTCACATGGAAAAGATAAGGAGTGATGGGTACAAGTTACTCCTGGGAAGATTCCAATTGGACACAAGAATTTTCACAATGAAAACAATCTGCCCTGGAATAATATCCCCAGGGAAGTCTGGCATTCTCCAGCGTTGGACATTTTTAAGATTCAGCTGCATGTGGTACTGTGACATCTTGCCTAGACTTTGGTTGTAACTATGCTTTTGCCAACAAAGGTTAATCCCCTTGAGGTCCCTTCCAACCTGATATTCTATGATTTTATGAAAATTACCTCAGTTAGGAGAGATCACTTGTGAATATGGAGAAGTAACTAACTGGACAGTTTTGATTTTTTTATGAGAAATGATTACTGGATAAGTAATCAGCTGATAAAGTAGTCACCAATCTTCCCTTTCAAAACCAAAATCTACCTCATGTTCAAAGTGCTTTTAAAAAAAAAATAAAGAAAAAATTACTATGGAAAACTCCTTAGTAATCTTCCAAAACTGGTCAAATAGGAGTACAAGCTAGCAATCCAGTGCATGACAGCACTGAATCTTTACTGTCACTTTTAAAACTAGGATATGATGAAAGCTGTCTGTAATATTTGACAGTGGTCTATTCTAAGGAGTAAGCAAACATGCTTCCTGCACTGTGAGCTGCAGTGGAAAGATGGCTGTACATATATAAAAGAAGTACTTTCCAACCTACTTGCTAGTCAAGACACAGACATGACTTTGATTCTTACTACTCTGTGGGGAACTGGCTCGAATAGAGTCTGCAGTCAATTTAGCTGCATCTGAAATGGCCCTAAAGTAGACCTCAGAAAGGACCATCCAGCTGCGCCAAGAATATGCATAATGTAGACTTTAATTTTGTTCATACAGGACTGGTTTTGTAGGCTGGTTACACAGCCAACACACACCGTTTGAATTGTGGGTTTGGTAATGATTTGACAGTAGAGACAGCAGGGATAAGAAGTTGCAGCAGATTCAATCATAGCCTTTTTTAATAACTTCAGTTCAGGTTTTGAAAGCTGCATTTAATGTTTAGATTCACATTTTTTTTACCAATTTTAACTGAAATTGGCCATCTAGCAGCTTGAAGTGGCTTTACAAATATTACCCAACAATTACAATTTTACTCTATCAGCTGCTTGTGCTAAAATGTCCCAGTTGTTATATTAGGCACTATCCTGGAGTTGCTGGGTTAGAACTAAAGTGACAGTATAAGAGAGAGTAAAGGAAAAATACTTTTCTATCTACATAAAGAAAGCAAAATAGAACATTTCTGGATTTTTTTTTCCCATATTTTATACCTATTGATAATTTTTGCTGTATATACTATGACGAAAAAACAAGATCAGGTAAAATGCATTGACAAATAAATTTCCTAGCGGAAGGATCAATATTGAGTTCTAAATATTAAGAAATACTTTTTTAGGTAAAATCTTTAAATATAACAAAACCTCAAACAAATGCTTTAAAGTCACTCCTGTCTAAATGTTCCCTTTTCTCTTGTTTGAAACTTTTCAATCAAATTTGAAAGAGGGTCTCTAAGACACTGATGCAAAGTTTCTACAAGGCCTTAGTTCTCAAGGAAGTCTTCAGCTACCCTGACACCTGCCAGAAGGATAATACAGAAGGGCTCAAGCAACCTAGGTTTATGGAGAGCACTGAAGACAACTTCCAAGCAAAGGCAATTGAGGAGCCAACAAGAAAGGTGTCACACTGCACCTGGTACTGATGAACAAGGAAGAACTTGTGAGGAACTTGAAATTCAGAGGCACCCTTGGCTGCAGAGAACATGACATGGGGGAGTTCAGGATCCCAAGAGAAGTTAGGCACAAAAGCAGGATCACAGCCTGACATTACAACCTTTTCAGAAGATATGGCCCTGGACAGCTGAATGGTCCAGGAGAGTTGGCTGATATTTGAGGACTCTAGATATATGTCACACTGCTGCAACAGGAAAGAAAAGAACACTGCAGAAGCAACATGAAGAAACTAAGACTATGCCAGATCTTTCATTTTGGCTTTTTGTTTTAATTCTCAGCTACTGTACTGCTAATTCTCTCAGTAACATTTTGTGCCATTAAGGATTATCTGTAGTACCGTGAAACAGGAGGACTGACACTGAGTACAGCAGGCTAATCCATCTTGAATTGCATTTAATCTTTGTTAGTAGATTACAAAAATATATTTTCCTGTTTGTTCTAGATTACACGAAAATATTTCCAGAGATTAAGAACTGTCACAGCTTAGAGTCCAATACCAAAAGCTTTATTGGATATGATTTCAATACTGGAAAAGCACTGCATTTGCAGTTGACAGTATCTCTTGGAAATAGGTGGAGACAAAAAATTAGAAGTCATAGAAAAAATGGAAGTTTTTTCTGAATACATACAGTCTTTTCCATAGGGACCTCGCTTTATTCCCTTCTAGTATAATTACTTTAAAAGTTCTATGTATAGTTATGCAACTACAGGAGAAAAAGCTTGTCTTTATATACATATAAAAAATCATGCTTACATACACATATATTGTATTATATACAGGTACATTTTGCCAAACTGTCTCTGGTATAAATATAGAAAAAGAAATAAAATGGAGATAGCCATGACAGATGCCTCTAGGAGTTATCAGAGAAGTTTAAGTTTATATCAAGTTTACGGCAGAAGTCTGACTCTATTACAAACCAAGTTGAACTGCTAATTTTTTTACGTGCATTTTCTTGATCACAACTCATACTGTAGCCAAAGCTGTCAATAAATAATGTTAGAAAACAATGTGATAGGATAGTAGAAAATTAAACTGTTTAATATAATCAGAAATCTCAGTGACAGATCTCATCCATTAGGGATATATTTTCCCCTTGTTGAATATACATCATTCTCACTATTATTAGCAGGAGTGATTTAAGCTTGTTTAAAACTGAAGATGACATTTAATAACTACATTAGCAATTGCATGGATATGTGTTCAGATAATCCAACTACTCATTTTCCAAATCATTGTCCGGAAATTGTTTCAGCTTTGCTAAGTAGTCACATTTGCAATACGTTATGAATGAAGCTGTCCAAAACATATGAAGTCCTTTCTTTTATATATCATTCCGTTATCGATGTATTACTTTTACATATGTGTTGCTTTGGTTTATCTAATTAATTGCACATTTTGTTTAAAAATCAAGCCTTACTTTGAGAGAGGTGCTGGAATTTTGAAGAATTGCTAAGAAAATTTTCAGAAAAATCTCTATAAATTTACATTTGCAAAAGGATAAATAAAAGTATTAAATCTTTGCAGTTATTTGAAGTAGCTGTATAGAATCCCATCTCTATAAAATTATCTATTTCTAGATGACTAAACCAACCAATCTGGTTTTAGAGCTCTTTTCCATTGTGTTCAGATATATTTACACTTTAGAATATAATTTTGTCAAAAATATGGGGACTCCTGAAAAACAACAAACAAATCAAATCATTTTGGAGAAAGGTGTCAGTCTTTTGCTTTTTATGATCATCTTTTTCTACCTTACTGGCCCCCAAATGTACTTGCAGCCTTGTCTTCTCACCTACCAAATGAGTATCAAACAGAAGTTCATATTATTCTTCACTTGTCAATTCATCTTTTGTCACCTACAAGAACTAGCACAGCATAATTTCTCACTGTACTGTAGCACTCAGACAAGGGGTAACCAATTATACTGAGTAATTCTCCTGGCTGACACTTCTATTTATCCTTCCTCCCTTTTACTCTGTTTCTTGCATCTATCCATATGAAAGCAGAACAACACGCATCTCTGTCCTACATGGAGTATTCCCACACCTTCTGCCAAAACTGACCTGCTGAGAGTCAGCAAAGGAAGTAAGGTAAGAGATGTCTTCATAGGATAACCCTGGTCTGAAGTTCTAAAATGGACCTCAGGAACTTGGATGCCCAGATCTCTCTCAGGTTCAGGGGGAACCAGAAATCGAGTTTCTTTGGGCTTCTTCGAGAATCTCAATCACATTTGTCAGCAGTACAAACAGCAGGTTGTGTTAATGAGTTGTAACAGAAACAACCATAGAGAAAGAAAGCAGGAAACAACCCACTGTTTTTAGTACTGTCCCATAATTCCCTATGCCCTGTGGTACTAAAGCCTTTACAACATCTGGGTTAGAATGTTTTCCAGTTTAGTTTGTGGAGCACACTTACACACGTATGTTGTGCTCCCTGTTACCCATCACTGTTTAACATTTCTGCCTTGTGTGCCTGTCTGGGAGAAAACACCACTGAATTTTCTATAATCTCCCGATTATTTCAAGTAAAATGTATTTTGATATATATCTAGATCCATGTATTCAAAGTATTTGGATTTTGCAAAAGTCTAAGTTTCCATTTTTTTTTTTTTTTTTTTTTTTTTTTTTTTTTTGTATGTGTGGTAAAGTAGAACAGAGGGTATGGAGTTCAAAGAAAAAAACCCTCTCAGACTTGCTTTAAGAAACAATCATAAACATAGAAGAATTTTTTGTGCTTGTGAAAATTAAGATATATTTCATAGAAAACAACAAGATTGCAGTTTCTGCGAATGAACATGTTCACAAGAACTTATCTGTAGACAGGAATTAAATGAACCATCTACCATCACCTGGACAAAGTTCTTACATTGTAATTAAAATACATTGTATTTTAATGGATGTTCATGCTCTGAAAGGATTAAATAATCAGACTGTATCACATCTTGATACCACCTATTTAGTAAAGAATACTGTTATGAATCCCATGTCTGACTGCTAATTCAGTGAATCAATAACACTATGAATAGAGTATAATTAATCATTTCCAGCTACAACTAGAAAATCTATAACAAATGTATTATACTCTGCATTCTTATTCTGAGAAGTGATGCATAAAATGGAATATATTACAGTTTGGTTTGCATCTTAATGGTCTAAAAACATGGAACATTTTTCCCCTCTAGTGTCAGGTAGCAGAAATGACAACGAGTTGAATGCATTTTTTTATTTTAGAAATATTTTTTTTAACTTAGACTTTTTTTTTTTAATATGAGCATGTTAAAGTCTAACCTAATGCATTATTTTTAACATATTTTCTAATGAAGAATTAATATCAAACCCAATTCATACTGAAATTTTAACTAGAGGAAGCTTTACTGTTGATGTCAATGGGCTTTTAATTCCTTATTAAAATAAGAAAGTGGGGAAAAGATGTATCTTCAGAATTTTCATATTAATTAAAGTCACATCATATCATTGCGTTAACAGCAATTATAGCAGATTGCAAACTGGAATTTATATTGACAATGTGGATCTTTACAACTTTTGGAAAAGCTCTGAATCCTCAGATGTATCAACATAATCTTTCCTGGGAATAGCCAGCACCTGTTAACTTGCAGTCAGAGCCTGATCTGCCCCATCCAAGCTTCCCTCTAGAAGCTTTACATATTGAATCCAGTGAAGCTGGAGGTTGATCCTGGCAGTTATTAGAGCACCCAAATCCAAGAGCTCGAGAAGAGCAATTCAAGGTGACTGCAATCTGTACCCACCATGTGCAAGTCCTACAGAGTCAGCAGAGAAAAGCAGGCACGCGGTCTGGGGGCTTGGAGTAGATGTTTTGCATGTGACCTTTTCCTGTCTGTATGGGGTGCTTTGGGGAACAGACAGAACCATCAACTGCTACCTCCAATGTCACTGTAGAGACCATGTTTTCTCACAGGCCTGAGAGTCCATTCTCTGAATGCACCTATAAAGCAGTAAATACTATTAAATCAGACTAAGCAATGGAAGGTTTCTAATTTTCTGCACTGAGTGTACATTCCTACAGAGTTTACAGTCTATTGTAAAATTGTATTAAAATAAAAGCCTTTTCATGTGCATGGGAGTTATCTGGATTTTGCCGCTTTTTGTCAGCTCTCATTAGAGAGGTCTGTCTGCTTTCTCCAGGCATTATTTTAGTGAAATTTATTGCTTTGGATAAAATTTAACTCAGCTAACTAAATTTCTGTAACTTTTCCAAATTGGTGTTAATAGCAGATTTTGAACATTGTTTCTCTTACTGAGGTTTTGGAGATGGGTTTGGGCATTTTTTTTTTTTCCTTTGCTTATTTCTGTGTTGGTTTGGTTTTTTTCCCCTAAAGATATGCTGACTGTCAAAGACAGCAAGCTCACTCCTGCATACCCAGATTCCAGAGGTGGAAAATAAGAATGTCAGCTTCAATTATTTTATTTTCTAATAAAGTTTAAAAAAATAATAAAAAAAAAGAGGTAAAGAGAAGCATCATGAATTTGTGTCTTTCTCATCTTTGTCCCTCTCTACCTCTGCTCCACCTTATATAGACATACATTCATTGTTTTGGCTTCTGGTGTCTTCATAATGATGTTCCATATTGCTGTATATTTATTGAGAAAAAATGAAACTTCTTACTTTTCAATGAAACCTCTCACATTGTTCCTTCTCTGTTATAATTAATAGGCCTGCCTCTTCCTCTCAGTGATTCGGATACATTGTATGTTTATAAGAATGAGCAGTTATCCGAGTAACCAAATTGAAACCCAGAAATAGTTACTAGGGGAATGGAGCAAATAGCAACCAGATGTTCGTTTAATGAGAAAATAACGGCTCTCAGAAAATTCATAATAGTGCTCATTATCATCACCCTTCTGTATGGTACTCATATGAAGATCTGAGACTTTGTGCAAAAACTTCATGGGGAATTCTGTCTCAGTTGACCATTTTCATTTATTTTATAGATGCCTCTGATACTGTACTCCTAACTGGGGTACTTTGATTACTACTTTACAGCAAATTTGGTTGGTACTTTATGCAAATCTGTAGACGTTTTGGTGTCTAGTTCTTTGGTACAACACAACTCTGTTCAGGCAATTGCCTAAGCATTTTTGGCCTAGAAAATATGCATGGAGGAGAACTCCTGCCTACGACAGATTGTTTTATTAAGACACTCCTATGACGGCAACAAGAAAAGGTGAAAAAAAATTATAGGAATTTTATTTATAAACTTAAATATAATACTGAAGTCCATTATTGTTTAAAGTATTTAGCATTCCAATAGATGAATGAAATCAAATAGTCCATTTCAGTTAAAGAAGGTGCTGGCCATCCTCACAGACATTCTTACAAAAGTATGTCAGGCTTCACAAATGAAGAAATTGCATTCCAAAAGAAGAAATTTTCAATGCCCTCTAGCAATCTCAGAAAAATATGCTTTACGTACATCAAGTAATTGAAAGATACTGCAACTTATTATTTTTAGTGTACTTAATTGAAGACAAATTCCCTATAGGGAAAAGGAAGTTCTAAACAGCTTGATGCAATAATATTGCAAGATTTTTATTGTAATATCTACCCACTGACAGAATTGTTGCTAACAAAGTACTCTACCTTCAAAATCTCAAGAAAAAAGTCTTACCAAGTGTGGATGGGCTTTAAAAATCTGATATTTGTTGAATCTTTGGCTAAATAGCAGCAAAGGAAATATTCATCAACTATTTTGCCTAAAATGGCTCTTTAGCAAAATTCCTCAGAGTCTGCTGTAGATGAATTAACAAACAGTTGGTTGCAGAGGGAGTTCTCTGTAGATGGCAATCTAATGAATTCTGACAGGCTGAATGGTGCAAAGATAATGGGCTGAGCTGTCCACTGACTGTAAAGCAGAAGCTGATTAAGGCTAAGACTTCAGGAAAATACCCCCAAAAAGATCAGATCAAAAGGCACTATTTGACTTAGGGGTTGAATTGCAGGGGTTCAGTTTCTCTGCTAAGGATTGATGTGTTAGTCAAACTCAAGCATCTGAGGTTTTACACTGGTATCATGACTTACTGCATAATTCATAATCATTCTAAGATTGCCATTCACTCTTCTTTTCCAAATATGAAGGGTATACCAACATTCACTTCATCATCTTAATACTGCCTTTGAAAAAAATTCAGATTCAATTGGATACAGAGAATAATTATTTCATAATTTGATGGAAAACTTTTTCAAAAGAGAATACTTAAATTATATTTCAGAAGATGAAACAAGATTAAATAATAGTTAGAAACATCTACCGAGGAATTTTTACAGTTTTTCTTCCAGAAGAACTGTCACTAAAATCATGGCTGATAAAATGAGGACTTTATGTAAAAAGATGCCAAGACATCTGAAAAGGTTGGAAGACTTTTAGCAAGCCCATAACCAGTAAAAAATATTTAGTATTTGACAGTTAGAAAAGAAAGTTTTGTTTCTAGAGATATTAATTTGCTTACCTTATGTGCAAAACAGATTAATTAAATCTCTCAGAAATCAGCTACAGAAGAAACAGCATTTACCTTTTCTATCCTCAGCAGAATGAAAAGCAATATTTTTTCTTTCCCTTTTTTTTCCTGTAATTTTTTAGACGTTGCCTGCAAAAAGCACACTGAAGTGTTCTAGACAGTGACTTGTGTAATCATCCAAGGCTGGATTCTCTTATCATTACTCAAGTATCAACAGACCAAGGTGCTTTTCTGGGACATGATTATAAAGACTAAAAAAAATTCTACAAACCTAAACAAGCAAAAAGGAAACAGAATCTGAGTCTGAAAGTGAATTTGGCAAGATATCAAACTTACCAAGCTTTCAGAATTAGGCTCTGAGAATTCTGATAAAGTAATGGATCATTAACATCAGCAGGGTGCTGGAAACAACTTTCAGGGGAAAAAAAAAATCCCCAAATCTTCAACAAGAAGATGAAGATTGTTTTCAACAGACAAGTATGGAAACTTCATTGTTAAGCCATATCTTGCTGCTCTCAAGCTGTAGGTAAAAACCTTTTTTTTTTTTAAATTAAAAATAAAAGCAATGATATTAAAATCTTTTTTCTTTCTTCTCTTTCTTGCAAAACCATAATCTATCTTGAAGCATAAAAGCATAATATAATTTGAAATTACAGATTTTGCTTTCAAAAACCATAAACACTCCAATATGTGCAGGCATTTTTTGTCATAAACCTCAACAAGATGATTCACAGAACCCAAAGTAGATTTCTAATTGGTCAAACTCTGTTGAGAATTTTCTTCATACAGTTTTGGGTGAAGGCTAAAGAACAAGTGAATATTTCTCATATTATGTTATTGGAAAAATGAATATGCATTTTTAATCTTTGTACGCAACACGGACACGTGGCAAAGATAGGTGCCTCAGAGATTGATGGTGAAACTTTTGAGTTCTCTTCATCAATTTCACGTCATTAGAAGCAGGAAGAGAAACAACTCTGAAGAGAAGGAGAAAGTAGTTCCTGTATGCATAGATGTAAGCTCAGTTTTTACTCCATAACCTTACTGTACAGAATTAAACAGGAAGATTCTGAAATCCAGTAATGAATTGGAATGAGTAGGTCCTTTTTCAGGGTCATGTCTGTAGAGCTGATCTTGTGTTAGGTAGGATAAGAGGCAGACTGACTCCTTGAAATTTTTACAACAGCTGTTTTCTCTCATCCCTATAGAATTTGACATCTCCGGTCTTTTGGGAGCTATTAATGCTGCTTTCTAAATTCCCCAAAGACTAAACGGTTGAAGAGAGAAAGAGTGGAAAAAATCAAAATTTTCAACTACAAAAAAAAGTGTCAATATATCATATTGTAAGTACCCAAACACCTAAAATTGTCTTTTTAAGGTCATGTTTATGCAATGCATTCAGTATTCAAGAGCCACTGTAATGTCATAGATCATTTTTCAGCCACTGCTATCTGCCAGGCAGAAATCAGACAGCAATCACTGCGGCTATATCATTTCTAAACTGCTGAAAATACTGCTGTGAGACATTTTTCCATTCTGGATAACTACAATGCAGACAGATTCTAAAGAGACTTTCTGCTTCATGCAGTTGTTAATGATATTATTCACAAAGCATATACATCAGGCAGATTTGGCTTGACAATCCATGAGGTAGCAACCCTCACCGCGTTTCTAAAGAGAAATTATGTTTCCTTATGACAGTCACGGTCTTTGGAATTTTGGGAGAAAAAAACTACAAAAAGTGCCATTTAGCTTAAACGATGTGATTAGGGAAAAGAATCACTAACACAGAACAGTCAACTTATTTGCTTGCTGGAAATGGTCAAATTTGTCATTTGCAAACCACCCATTTGTCTTTAGAAACCAGAAAAAACCCTGGCTGCTTCATAACATTCAGAAGAGCTTTAATATAAAAAATACTGAATGACGGAGTAAAATGTAAAACCACCTGGAAATTAACTTGAAAACATCAAAAACATATACACCCCATAAAATTTCGCTGAAATCTCCTTCTGAACTTTGGACTGCAATTGATGTGCACAGCTTTGGCCTGTCAGTACTCAAAAAACAGCATCACAAACTTTGTTTTGATGAAAAGCAGCTGCCTTTATTAATATGACTTTTGTGACAATTCAAGCAGCTAAGGATAAGCCAAAGGCAAATGCAATGTGTTGGAATCAATTTTGATTTTAGATAAATCCACGTATTTGAGTGACTGCAGCATAGGCATACTAGACATGTAGATACAGTGACATAAGAAATCTTTCAGTTACTATTGCTAAAAAACATACCTTAGGAACTTCATTTTGAAGACTTTGTTTATCAGAAGAAGAGTCTAGTCATTTGAGCAGAAAGTGCCTTCTGGATAGAAAATAAAATACTTTTGCCTCTTCTTCTCAAGTATAACTGGCACTGAAGCTATTTTCCCCTAGATATTTAGTACCTCAATCATGATTTAGTTTTGTGGAGGTGTTGCAATAAGATGAAGACAGAACTGTCTGAAATAACCGAGGTATTCTTGGGACTTGTTGCAAATTTTAGTGGCAGCACAGTGTTTGTTTACATTTGAATCTTCAGTTCAGACAAGAAAGACAAAAAGAAAAACAGAACAAAAAATTCTTTATAATGGCTTTCAGTTACAGACACTCCAGTAGTGACATACATAGCTAAGCCCTGTAAAAGCATTTCAAACATATGTTGGCTTCAGGGATAAGCATTGTTTGATTGGGGCATTCACATCCTTAAAATGTTTACGTGTTTAAATGGAACTGCTCGCAAAAAGAATGCTGCCTGGAAAAAAAAAACAAACCAACAAGCCATTGGTGACCACCTTCCACCTTCTTCACTTGTACAAAAACAGTCATGTGAAAAAAGAAGAAACTCCATCTGAGTCCTCTGCGAGATGACTATATTTGAAAGATAGCAGGAAGTGAATTTTTAAAGAAGTCCTTACAGCAAACGGTAAAGCCTTGCCTATCCATACAGGTTTTTCTGAAGTGGACAGAAGGAACTGTTTCCCAGCCAGTAGTTCCCAAAACACAAAAAATCATTCATTTCAAGAAGAGAAAAAGAAATTTGCTAATACTTACAGATCTTCACAACTCTATGCATGCCCATAACAGTACAGAAGGGCTGTACCCTGTACACTCTTCAGCTGGAAAGTTTTATCTCAAGAATGTTCCTGCGAGTCCAACTTTCCTCTATTTTCTCTACTCCAAAGTTGGGGTAAAGAAGCTGGTACTTGCTTTCCACCTCTCAGTTCTTCTGAACTTGGTGTGTCAATAACTCTGACTTGGGGAGAATTACTTGGGGTCGTTGGTTGACAAAAAGCTCAACATGAGCCAGCAATGAGCACTCGCAGCTCAGAAAGCCAATTGTATTCTGGGCTCGTGCATCCAAAGCAGCGTGGCCAGCAGGGCCAGGGAGGGGATTCTGCCCCTCTGCTCTGCTCTGGTGAGACGCCACCTGGCATACTGCATCCAGCTCTGAGGGCCTCAAGATAAGAATAATGTGGACCTGTTGGAGCAGATTCAAAGGAGGGCCACACAGCTGATCAGAGGACTGGAGCACCTCTCCTATGCAGTCAGGCTGAAAGAGCTGGAGCTGCTCAGCCTGGGGAAGAGAAGGCTCTGGGGAGACCTTAAAGCAGCCTTCCAGCACCTAAAGCCAAGGACATTAACAGGAGTTTAGGATGTGTTTTTTTGATTTAAAGCAGATTAAGGAGAAAACTACCAAACTCTGTAGCGGCACAAACACTCCATTTTCACACAACAAAATGTGGGCAATACCACTGCTATTGAAATCCACTGTGAGAATCTCAATTCAAGGTAAAAAATCCACATAGCTGAACTCAAGGGAGCAGATGGCTCTAGATTTTCATTCAATAGATGAAATATGTCACTAAATTGAAAAGAACAGTTTGAGATACTCAGTCCATCTGAAATTAGGTTTGAAGATAAATCAGTAGATGTACTCTCACATACAGAGAGGACAGAAAATCTGCAGCCAAAGCTATACAGGTGTTAATTAAAAATGAAATTATTATTGTAAGGGGTGTTGCTCTGGGCAATACAAAATATACCACATAGAGATATATTTCCCATAGTATATGATATGCACAGTAAATAAACACCAAACAGTCTTTCAATCTGCCAAATGTCTTGCTCAACTGTAATACAAGTTATAACTCTGACACACACCAGGAATGATCAGCAGAGAATTCCAGAATACTGCTTTGATCAGACTTCAAATAATAAACAATTGCACAAACCCAGACTGGCTTAATTGTACCCCTTTTAATAGGGAGCTCTTTTTTGGATACTTATTGCAATATTTACTACATAGAAACTCAATCCATGATGAGCAGTATAGACAAAAGCATGAAATTGGTAATATTATTGCTATTGCTATGTAATTTAATTTCTGTTGTCATAAACATAAGTCTCTTTCATCTTTTTCCTATGGTTTAGAAAATCGTTTTTCAAATTGGAAGATAAGGCTTGTGGAAATGAAAACAAGACTGTTTCCAAATTTGTGCTTTCCCCTTGAACAGGTCATGATAGTTTCAATTTTTAATCACTGCATTATCAACAGAAGGACCACTACAATTCTTTTTAGAAAATTTCTGTTTACAGTTTACGGCTGGGTTAGCAAATCTTTGAGCCATTCTAGTGGCTCCATTTGTGGTTTACTCTGTGACCTCGGCTTTACTACTTATTTTCTTCAGGGACAAGATTTTTCAGGAGTCTTCTCTGATTAATTTCGCTTTTATGAGACAGAATATTTGTCTGCGATTGCCAGACTAATGTTTTAATGTAAGAAGCTTATTAATTCTCTGATGATAATACTTCTAAGTCACAGTCAGTCCTTAGCCCTTAAAATTAACATCAGTGTGATAAACAGAAACTTTCTAGAAAGTCCTGATGTCTGCAATTCAAGTGGCAAAGATCATAACTATAGTAGCAAACAATATTAGCTTTTCTTGTAGTGATTTTAAAGCCATACCAAGCCTATATTTTATGACTACTTTATGGCTGTCAGTAGAATTTTCATACATGCATAGTCACCGTTGACTGGTATTTCACCTTGTTTACAAGGACATAAACAATTTTATTAGAAGTTTAAAAATTCACAAGCTAAAGGAGACCTTTAAAATCTCTCTCTCCTGATTTACAGTAAAATTTACTGTAAATCTAGTCACAGATACCCTGCAGTCTTCTGAATGTGATCATCCAGACACTGGTCTTAGGAGAAAACAGACAAAACTGCCCATAAATAAGCAGCACTGTAGGCTTTCCCAGCAAGTACACAAGACTGGTTTTTTAAGACGAACACTTTAAAACAATCTTAAATTCACTGATGGGAGCAATCCAGCAAGGAGAGAAATGCAACTCAAGCCAATCTCCTGCTTTTGGCAGAGAACAGTATCTTCTGTGAAATTTCTGATTTCAACAGTATAGAAAGCTATGGAGGTGTGGAAGAGATGACACTTACTCCACCTGGTATAATGAAGGTTTTAGCACCAGCTCTGAGAAAAACACCACAAGCTCTAGGCACTGATGCAAGAAGTGACAGAAAATGTGTTTTGGGACATATTAGACATTATTTGAATTGTCATTTGACTGAAAATACCTGAGTACACTTTTTGTAAGCAAAAGGAATTTAGAATAAAGGATATCTGGAGAAAAACTCAAGTGTTTCAAAGTTATTCATGCATCATGCAAGGTACATTTACAGAATTTCACAAGCAGCACAAAAAATTGTTTTAAAAATGTATGGGAAGATCAAGACTGATTTGCATATTGACAGACTCATAGACCGCTCACAAAAGAGTGGGGAGAGTACAAAACTTGAAAATCAGAAATTAAGATATGCAATAAAATATCAAAGAGTCACAGAATATACAGAGCTGGAAAGGACCCACAAGGATCATTGAGTCCAACTCCGGGCCCTGCACAGGGCAACCATCTGCAGAACTGACTTTAAATAAAGCCACAAGTTTTGATGTAATGGGTCACAAATGTAGGGAATAAAAATCACAGTTTGGCATATTCAGAACGGATTGACTTACCCAAACAACAAATTCACAAATCTCTGCCTCAGCTCTAAAGTACTACCGAATAAAGAACATATAAAGCTGGAAATCAGAGAAACTTAGTATTCTTCACTCAAGCTTTTGAAAGTGACTGAAGTCAACATATTGCATTATTATGGATACTCATTTTACAGAGATAACAGGTCTCACTCAGCTAAGATAGTCCAACATTGTGCTTTAGGATGCTCCAGGATCCAAAAAGCTCGAGGTGAGATGACCTTAGTGGAAGCAATAGTCCAGAATAAGGATAGTTCTTAATACTTCCTCTCGAAAAGTTTTACAGTGCCACTGAAGCTGAAAAGCTTCCTTTTTGCTATGCCTAAATATGCTAAGCTAGGCATGGTCAAAACATGCATCCATCACTCAAATAAATCTAATTGTGCAGCACCTGAAATTCTTTGAGGGGCTGTGGGCATTCCTGAGTGTTGTGTATTTGTCATGATTCATATGCTCCTTTAAAATACAGAGAAGTTTTAGGAAAATGGACTTTGGCCAATAGATTACAGAAATACACCTGGAAATGGAAGAACCATAACTAGTGTAAATTTGTCATGACAAAGGTTAATAGCACAGCCCCAAGGCACCTCCCAACTATAATTTATACTAATCTTAAAATCCTAACAGAACTATTACGAAATAAGTCTATACACATAACTTAAGCAACATTTAAGATCAGATATTCAAATAGGTGATACAAACAAATTAACTGTTCTGAAAAAAGAAAATGGATATTTACCAAAAAAAAACCCAACCAAACAAAAAAAATCCCAAAAAACCTCAAAACCCCCCAAAACAAACAAACAAAAAACAAAACCCCAAAAAGCTAAACCATGCATGCTAGATACACAGTAGTAAAATATCTTTTTCTTATTCTTTTTGGGGATAAAATCAACAGTGGAATACTGCAACACTTTGACAAAAGAACTAAGAGACTAATTCAGGGACATTACAGGCATCCATGCAATAGCGAAAGACACGATACAAATTCAAAAAGAATATGAGGAGACACTGAAGAAAGCAAGCAACAGAAAGTAGAAAGATGGGTCAGATAACATTGGGGATGTAGTAAAAAAACCTGAAATGCATTAACTATATGTTCTTTCTATGAAAAACCAAGTTAGAAGAAAAGCTGCAATAATAGTCTAGTACAAGGCTTCTTTATGGCACAGAGGCGCTGTAGAAGATGATACTTTCTGCAGTTATTTCAGATAAAGAATCTTTAGCTGTCATGCTGAGGCAAAAGACTGTTCCAGAATGAAGCTGGGAAATGTTCATGAGAAGACAACAAAGTATTGGAATAAACAGATTCAGTAGCAGAACTGTAATGCCACACACAAGCCAGTATCACCCAAACAGTGAAGACCAAAAAGGGCTTAGAAACTGGGCTTTTACAATATTATAACACTACATGTAGCAGGAGACAGACAGGTGAAACATAAGAAAGAAATTGACTCTCAGCTGATAAGAAATGACTTGGCATTGCATATGCCGCAAAAAAATGTCAACAAACATATAAACAATATGGGTCCAAATAAAACAGACTGATGTCAATTCCAGATGGTATTTAATTTTCCTGGTAAATGCTTCCCAAGTTATGCTAAGCATTACTCCAGTTGGAAAAAAAATTGCTTATAAAGTCATATTCCTATTTCAGTTTGTATAGAAGGGAATTAAGAGGTCATCCTAGTCCTTTTATCTTCTTCAAATATATGACTAACTCTGCCTATGACTTTCCTATACATAACTGTCTGTTTATCTTAAATCGGTATGTGATCTAACATATTCCTTGTGCTGGACTAACTTTTTGTTCTGTTCAAGTCTCATGGAAAAAGTGTAACAGCCCCTTACAGAACTTCAGAGGCTTTGAAAACTAAGTATCTGTAAGATCCTTTGGCATCAGTGGCATCTTCAGTTAAAGAGCCAAAGGCATAAAGTCCAATTAGGCTTGGACAGAAGAGTCTCTTGGGAATACACAGGACCTTAAAAGAGAGTAACTCCTTTTAACTACTCCTGAGTCCTGAGATTTTTTTAGTTAAAAGTTAAAACTCCTTTTAACTACTCCTGATATTTTCTAATACTAGCATTCTGAAAATAATCATATGGTTGGAATATTTTGTTTCATACGTAGAAAAGCCTTAGTCTTATTTTTTTCATTACATACTTCTGTCACCTCTTTACACCATTACTGCTTGAAGGGCTTTACTTGCATCAGAGAACTCAGTTTAGACCCAAGCAATAGTTAACTGTATCAGTAAAAGTCACTAGTGACAGAAAAAACATGCAGTGTTTTTTTTTTTTAATCCTGGATTCCCGACACTAGCAAATGGGAATTTCAGGTTCTTGTGAATTTTAGGTTAAAAGTTATTCTACCATTTGCTTCACTTCACTGGGATTAATTTCAATATTCCTATTAATTCCTTTATCCATAGCCCCTCCTCTCTGAGCAGTGCCAGTACACCATGAAATTTTGAAGGCAATACTGAGTCACTAAAATAAGCCATCTGTCTGGACAATTAACAAAGCACTAGGTACTGGTTTCAACAGCTTAACTCCAAGCAAACTGCTTTGTCCAGTGGCCATAATCCAAACAAAGAGAACAGCAAGAATCAAAGAACACTTGTCAGTAAATCCTTCAGAGAAATTTACAGAGTAATGCAACATTTCAGATTGTTCAATTTCTTTTTTCCCCCCTCCTTACTATTAAATTCTTATTTTTTGGGAATTGTTTTGACTGAAGTTGCATTGTTGCTGTACTTTTTTCCATATACTACTACTAGTAGTCATTAACTGGAATGCTATCAAGCCTACCTGTACATGTAGAAGAAAATTCCTAGCTGAACATTCCTGGTCTTTCCCAGTGATTTCTAAACAGAAGGGATTTGATGTACAGGCAGAATATAAGACATGACAAAGCATAATTTTTAAAGTCATTGTTTGCTAAGCATAGTCACAGTTTAAAAGGAAACAGGGTTTGATACAGAAAACATGTAAAAAAATTGCCTAGGGACTACAGAAAGCAATAAAAGACAATGGATTTATATTTTCTAAAATGATAGCCTGAAAATCATGGCATAAAGCAAGATCTATGAGAGGATCAAACGTAATGAATTATAAGCTTTGGCTCAGAACAAATACAGAAGAACGCTCATGACAGACAGAAGGACAAAATAAAGAAAGCCAGTCCTAAAAGCAAAAATCTCAGGGAGAACAAGACAGAGATCACACGTATGCAAGTACTCAGAAATTTAGTATTCAACATATGGACATGACTGAAAGAGAAAGGTCACATCAGAACTTTGGGTATGGATATGGAGTCAGTGAAGAACACAGAGGACTCAGAAGATGGTTCTGGAAGACAGTAAGGAAAAGGGCAACTAATGCCCTTTCATTAGAACTTCAATAGAAGATTTTTTTAAGTCTGCTCTTCTAAAGGAGCAAAAATAGCAGCATTGGAGAAACTGCTGCCATTTGTTGTTGAAGAGCTGGAAAAGCAACCTAAATCTGCTTAACACTCTAGAGAAATAAACGACAAGAGAAAATGATAAAATTAACTATGCCCACTTGCACGTATTATGTAGAACTTTAAGGCATGCTGGAAAACATGCTGTTGTGTTTTATTTATGAGCAACAAAATGTTTCATTATCTTTGTCAAATAATGACCAGGTACAAGAACTGAATCAAATGCATTCCTTTAACAGTGCAATCTAAGATGATCAGAAACCCGATGCAAACGAGATGTCATGAACAAAAGAGAAAGTCCCTCTGGAAAGCCGCTTTGTAACAAGGTTTATGATGGCATCTGGTTCCATGCACATCCATTTCACAGATGGTGCAGAGGTATCCTTGAGCAGATGTACTGCTCTGCATGGTGGCTGAGAATTCCAAACTGGAGCTAAAAACTAAGCTGAGTAATTAATTTCAGGGCAAATAAGTCAGGGTTCTTATCAACTATATCCATACTTATCAACTCTACTTATCAAATGCCACTAACAGCAAAATCTGATCCTGAAATATTATAGACTCTGAAGGGTCCAATTTCTTTTCCAGAAACAAGATTAATTAAAGAAAGCAAGAAAGAGAAAGAACAGCACCAATGTGATGCTGCTAGCTGAATGACACCCTGCGGACTAAAATCACCTCGAATGAATGAAAGTTTGCAGTGAGGCCCTTTCTGTTCACCACAAGCAGTGTAATTACTGCAGCTGTAATCACTGGGTGTGGGGTGGGGCTTTTAATCCTGGGAGCAGTCTCTGTTAAGACACAGAGACTCCAGCCCCAAGCAGTCATGCATGTACACACGCAACAAGAGTAGTACTGCACTCCTAATAACCAACTCCACAATTACACCTGAGAGAAGAAGGTTGGGTTTAGGATTACAATGGGTACCCTGACACTGGACAATGAGTGCCCTACTATAGCTGACATAATCTAATTTTTCCAGTTACACTGCACTCCTAATTTGTCAGCTCATATGACTCTTTTTGCACCTCAGCATAGGCTCAGAGATTCTGAATATAGAAGATACAAAATAATTTTACTTCAAAGGTGATCATTAGGCAGTCTCTTGTTTCTCTTGTGTACTAAAAATGTCAACATTTTGTGTTTCTATATAAAGTATTTGATCACATACTGCATTTGCACTTATCAAATGAATATGTAGAAATGTTCCTACAAAATAAATTCTTGAAATAATGCTGGTAAATATGTCTTCAGAATCGGTATTAGCTTACATGAAACATATACTGGAGCTGCCTCGCAGTGTTACTACTGAAAATTTCATTTACTTCATTGGAATACCTGTAAAAGAGAGTAGACCTAAAAACAACACATGCAAATTCATGAATTGGAGGTTTATTTGCCAGACAAGCAAGTTTCACATTTTTGAGTAAAGTAAGCAAACTTTCTGTCCGGTCATCACAAAGAATGATCAGCAATTCAAAAGACAGAAACAGGTGAAATCTGTGAAATTTGAATTTGATCAAGAAATTTTTCTGAGTAAATGTGGGGACAGGAGATATGAATATCTAAATATAAGAAAAAGATCTCAGAAATCAATTCACTGCTTTGGTGATAGTCTATGAAGTTATGTCTGCACTAGAAAGATGTGCTCAGGCAGCTATATCCCAGGAAGCACTCTGGCAGCAAAGCCCTGCCACTGAAATAGCCTGAGAAAAGTAAAAGTAAACACCCACCAGAAAAGCTTGCAATGAAAAGATGCATCATTCTTGTGACAGATGGGATATCCCAGTACAAAACAACCACCAATAAACAAGCAGATTGCAAATCCTACACCCACTAGGTTACTTAAACTTGTCTTGTACACTTCATTTTTTTTCCATTCATACTTCTGCATGTCCGTGTTTGTCGGATTCAAACACATCTTTACGCCACGTTGCCGATAACCGTAGCTGCAAACAGTATTAACAAGGTACAAGTGCAAGCTTTGCACAATGGTATAATCACCCCCTGCATTGTCATAAAGTATATATTAGAAATTCTTAGCAGCAATAATTACAAAAGCAGCACTCCATTTAAAATGCTAGTATTCACAATGCCCCTAAGAACAGTGCAGCATCTCAGAATTCTATTTTTACAGAGTGTATAAAAACCAGGTTTGACAGAATGTGTAAAGGAGTCCATGAGGGAGAGACCCAAGTCAATAACAACTCTAAAACAAGAGACTTTCAGAAAAAAAACTGACACATCTACACTCAATGGGAAAATGTAATGAAATAAACAAACCAAAGGAAAACAAAACAAAAAATTCAGCAGCAAATAATTTAGCAAGAATAGTGCAAAGCTGTTCTTGAATACAGGAGTCATCATCTTCATGCCATCTTCAGCATAATACCCAATAGGTATCAATCATTCAAACAAAAAGTGCAAATGTATGATGAGCAGAAGCATGACAAATTCCTAGGAACGTGTAGAAATAATTGAACAAAAGTGGGTATGTTAGGTAAATACAAAGTATTTTTGAAGATTGTCTACAAACAAGACAAGTATGCTATAAAAATTATGAAAAGCAAGGCAGTTTCCCACCAGCCAACAAAATGTTCATAGTTGACAATATTATCAGACACTGAAGTAGTGGAATGCACTGGATGGCAAGAGAAAAAGGAATCAGGAGAGCTGCAAAAAATAGGAGCAGTATGTACACAAATTTGGAGTGAAGATGCAAAAGAAACGCCCGATTATTTGCCAAAACAAAAATCAAAAACCTTTGCTGCAAGCGCAAAAAAAATCTGTCTGCATTTTGAGCTCTACATTAGATATTTAATATATGCTAAGACACAAAAGCTGTCTTCTCCGTACTTACCAGCATACAGAGATGAAAAGCTCTTTTACCAAGCTTGATGAGGATTACTTTGTTAGCTCTGCAGTCCTGAACATTTGCATCCAGAATAGTTAGAATGAGCTCGGACAATGAAGATTATGTTGACATGATACTCACCAATATAAAAATTCCTGTGGAAGCTGTCGCAATAAGCAAGATTTACATAAACACCAAAATTTTTCTCATTTTTCCTAAGAACTAAAGCCAGCACCTGTTTCTACATGGAGGAAAGGTAAGGAAAGATGACTGTCCTTCTGTCCCATCAGGAATGTTGAGTATTGTTCTCCTACATACGAGAGATTGTAATTTCTGGTGTTTTTATTCAGAAGCAATATACAAAAATAAGAGTTACAATGTGCCAGCAGATGCTGCAATAGGAAGAAAGAAAAGTTAAATGAAAAGGTCCCTTCTGCAAAAAACACCCAGTTAGTGGAAATGTTTCCAGGTGTATCTATATCTGTAAACTAATGAACCCAAACTACACAAAATTAAACAACCTTTGGTTTGAATAACTTCAGCAACATGGTAAAAACCAGTAGGATTTACATATGCTTTAATATAAACGTGGTTCTGTACATACCCAAGACATAGTCAATGCTATGAAAATCCTTAGCAATGGTTCTGGAATGTGTTACATCACCAGGAACGGAGAAAAGATGGGTTTATAAGCACTGCATAGATTCTCAACGATACAGTTCTTCAGACAAGGGGGAAAAAAGTAAAAATCAGCAAAGGAGAGCTGAAAAATTAATGGTCACAGACAGCCGGACTGAGAAATTTCC
Source organism: Dasyornis broadbenti (assembly GCA_013397935.1). Lineage (NCBI taxonomy): Eukaryota > Metazoa > Chordata > Aves > Passeriformes > Dasyornithidae > Dasyornis > Dasyornis broadbenti. Next base: position 343,273 of record VZRN01005246.1, read on the forward strand.
AAAGGAACATCATGCATTTATACGATAGTATAATTCACAACAGAAGCACCCACTGTACAGTGAGGCTACAGCAGGAAAACCCCAACTGTGAAATTTATTCTGCTTAATGAACATAATAAAGAACTATGAGTTCCTAGAAAGTAGAAGAGGACAAATATATCAAGAATATACTTATGTGATCTGACCAGACAATTCTAGTACAAGCTAACTGTCCTTGACCTAGGTAACATTCCCATCTGTAACCCTGAAAAGGATGGCATTGCAGTAGCAATCATTAGAGGACTCTTGTGTTTTCTTTATTCCCAAGTGTGTTCTTGAAGCACCAATTTACAGATGTAATAGCTTGCATACCAGCTATACATGAAATTGCAAGTGGCTTCCTACAAGGCACTGACCTCAGGATATATAGGTCAGGCACTTGAGACCCTTACCTGTATTCAGCTTTATTACAAGACTATCAGTGATCCAACACAAATCCTGTTCTGACTCCAGAATTATGGAAGATTTCTCTGCTTACCACGCTGGGTTTAAGGCTGTGAGCAGTACAGCAGCCTTCTTACTTACTGGCAAGTACTGCAGACATAAGTGAAGCGAGATGGATGCTGGCCTTGTTAAAAGATTTTTTTAGTCGATTGCAGTAAAACCAGGATTTCACTTTTAGGGAAGTTATTTCCAGAGATCAAGCATACTCCTGGAGGTGGTACTCTCTTGCAAAGGGGAAAGGTTATTTTGCAGAAAGACTAACAGAATTTGATATCAACCTTTGACTAGCAAAACACCAGCCAAGAGGTGATGCTTTTATTCTCATTACAGGAATACAGAGGTGCTAAGTAATGCTACGTAACATTAGTACAACAGCAAAAGCATATAAACTGACAGAAAATACATTTAGGCAATGAAACTCATAGAATGAGTGGGAAGGGGCCTTAAAGATCATCTAGCTCCAACAGCCTGCTATGGGCAGGGACACCTTCCACTAGACCAGGTTGCTCAAAGCTTCATCCAACGTGGCCTTGAACACTTCAAGGGATGCGGCATCCACACCCTTGCTGAGCCACCTTCCAGCATCTCAACATTCTTTTTCAGTTGGAGTAAGGAAATAGACGATTCTAAAAGGATTTCTATGGACACCTACAACTCCTGAAAGTTGGATTTGATGATTGAGATGGTCCCACCATTCACTCCTGTGTTCTAAGTGAGAACTAATTCAGTGACAGAGATTCAGGAAAGGTTCAGTGAAGTAATATGGAATAATGGGAATGTGGAGAAGAACTTAGGTTTTAAGAAGTAGATTAAAATTACATGAATTATGTTAGTTGCAGCACATTGCAAATACTCAAATTACAGAAGGCAGACCTCAGCCTTACACAGTCAGAGATAATCTGGACATATCTTTAGTTTAAATAATTACTATTATTAAGCCAGAGCATATAAATGTAAAATACACTTTTTTTTTTTATTTAGAGTCCATTAATTCTTCATCCAAAATGAAAAAAAAAAGCAACTGAAATACCTAAATGCAAATGTGCATTTATGCAAACTTTGATCCTTCATAATATGAAAGTCCCATATTTTCAAAGTATTCCTTACAAAAATGTCACACCCTAACTGTATTGTCTTTTACCTGTGAAAATGAAAACACTTCTTTTCTCCCAAACATAGACAGGGAGTTCTTCTAGAAAACAGAAACGTAAAATGAAACCTGTAGCCACTACTGGGGAAAAAGAATGTTCGTCATTTTTTGCCAGAATGCAACGATCTGGTGAAACGTCTGCATGGTGTGACTGGATACCAGTTTTCAAAGCTGATCCCTGCACTCACGCCTATTCATCAATTTGGTTCATCTCTACGGAGTTGGCCACCTTGTCTGGCTAAATAGCACAGTTCTGGCACATGCACCATAAACAACGGGCTCATACTGGGTGCAGCTGAAACACTGGACTAAACAAGAAGTCACATTACTGACTGACCTCAATGCCATGCATGGAGCTGACCTCTATCAGCACAGAGTGCAAACTATCTTTGAGTGGTAACCTCTCCCTGAAGACAAATTAGTTTTGCTAACCTTGCATCTGTAGCCAAAAAGAAGAATCCAAAAAGCAAAAACCAAAAAACAAACCAAAAACCCCAAGGAGATATTATATAAATAGACCTTATATTTCAGCATCATGTAGAATATCATATACGCATCATGTTGAATGGGGTTTCTGTAGCCCTAAATGAAAAAAAGGTACATATCCTGTCCAACTTACACAATAAAGGTAGCTGAACAGTCAGTTTAAAGGTGTGAACTGAAAAATATCATTCATCTGAAACCATCCATAAACATTTCCAGCTGCTTAGTATGTATTTGACTAGAGAATTCCAGTGCTTGGTCACGCATAGAAGGGTTTGAAATTGGCTGCTTCTATTTTTTCCCATTTTAGAGAACAGGATTTCTTAGGGTAGAGAGTCCAAGTGAAACACTTAAGAACTTTTCTGGTACTCTAGCAATGGAAAAGAGTCCTCTACCATCAAGAAAACCCAACCCACCACCCTGCCCAAAACCCAGACAACCAAATTCAAGTCCCCAACTCAAGCACAGAACTCCCTGATATAATCAAGAACTGAATTTTTATGAACATCAGTAATCTAACACCTATTCTTCAAAAAGCATATCTAACCATATGACCTGTTACTGTGTTAGATCATTCATAAAATTAAAAGAAGGAGCTGAAAATCTTTTACTTCTGGTGTTGGGTTTCTTTAAAAAAAGGGGTATAAGTTTGCCTCCTCATTAAAAAAACCCAGAACTATAGAATGTGAAACTTTTTACACATACTGGTCAGTTACTGCCACAAAGCTACTCAGAAGCTACAGAAGTCACTATCTAAATGCTGTAAATAGCTTTGCCGATTACTTTCAGTTGCTGCTCTACTCGAACAAAAAAAGAAAAGATTAGGAAGTTTGCAGCATGCTTGTCATCTGAATTGAAGGGCACTAGTGAAGTTAATTTGCATACATTATCCATTCTTAAAAAAATAAGTTAGAAGTTAATCAGACCTTTATTCTGTCATTTAAGGTAGAAACCTTGATTATCCCACCTGTCCACCTGTGAGTTCAGGAGGGCTAAATTTGGAAAGAACACTTGTTTAGTAGTAGCATTTGTATTATAGTCCCAAGCATTACTTAACTACACACATTAAATACATGTTTATTTGTTCATTCAATAAGCACACACTGTTTGCTTCATTAACAATTTGTGTTTGTTATCCTCAAGAATTCTTAGCAACACCCATCCTCCTGAAACAGAGGTCTGTAATTGTTTCTCAGGAGTGGAAATGTGGTACTTGAGGCAGCATACGGATGTGACTAGAACAAAAACTGCCAACAGCAAGGGGAATAAGTTCTTATTGACACTGCAAAACTAAACTTTGATGCACAGCACTGAACTGACACTGCAAAGTTTTTATTGCCCTAGGAAAGCAAGCCTCACCAGAGAAACAGAATGGACATTGTCACACCAGCACTGGATGCCTACTCTTGATAACATTTTCTGTCACTAACCTAGACTTGCTGATGATGTCTTAAGACTGGAAAGATGAAGTATCTATGTTATGACAGAAAAGTGGATAGTGTAAAAAGAAATGGGAAAGAGGTAAGAGTAGAAGCAAATTGGAAATTGCTAATGAAAACAGATGCAAAAAAATGAGAAAAGGGAAAATCTCTCAAAAAATAACCTAAGGACAGCAAATAGTAGAGCATGTAAGTCCCGCTGCACACTGGCAGCAGCTAACTAGAAAAAGCAATGCCTCTAAAAACTTCAACATGGAGAATCTTGAAGAAAGAGTAAATAGCTGAACTTGACAGACATATTAGTAAGAATAAATTATTAATTATTTGAAATACTTACCTCTGTCTTTGGTAACTAACAACCCAGCACCATTTAAACAAGTCTCTGAAGCAAACCTTTGATTCAGTAAAGTATTCAATCAAAACCAGTCTGAGGAACAACTTTATTGAAACGGTATTTTTATGATCAGTTCTGTTAAACAATTGGCAAAGTCCAGCATATCCTCTAGACATTTTCCCCTCTCCCAAACAGCTTACCATTTTTAATACTGGAAGTAATTAATTTCTGAAATAATGTTCATTGCCATCAACATCTCAGTTTTTATCAGAACCCTGAATTTGTGCTACAACTTGATCTTCTAAGTTCTCTTCCTTGAGTCAAGTATTTGTCAGGTTACCCATAGTCTCTCAGGGCACAAAATGAAGTCCAAGGATCACCTGTGACAAAAAGAATGGTTTCATTAGTCTGAATTCACAACCAGAGTTTCATTTATTAGATAAAACAATTTTTACTAGAGCATTTAACATTATAATTTTAAAACTAAAAAAACAAAACATCATCAAGAACATTATTTTTCTGAAAAGGCTGATGATATCTCCAATCTGATTATCAAAAGATAGCTCCATCCTTATTTTTAAAATTTTTATTCTAGAAAATGCACTAAGGGAGGAGCACTCTTCTACTAGATTCTTACACTGCTCAAATCAGAACCCAGGGCCAGCTTGAAAAGCCTCCACACTTAAATTCTTACTGATAGATTCCCATCCCTAATTCTGCAATGGCTGTACTATTTAGCAAAGAATGGAAAAAAGTCATAAGTAGTTGTGTTCCTTAGTTCTTTTGAAAGTGACTTCACTGATCTTAGATTACCCTTGACTTCATTATATTCTTTTGCGCACTCGCAGAGCTCTCTTCACAGAACTCTTGGGATCTAAAGCAGGTGAGGCAGACTGAGCATACAACCACTGGGTTTTTTTCCCTTTTGCATTGCCATCTCATTCAGAAAAGTAGTTACCACACATAGGTAAGTTTAAGCATGTGTGCAGTCCTAGTGAAGTTAACTGGATCTTGCTGCTAAGGGCCCTGGGACCTCAGCAAAGTCAAACTTCCTCTCTGCCTTCTTCACTAGTAACAAAGTTTTAGCAACAAAACATTTGGGCCAAGGACATGGAAAACTGGAAAACGTACAAAAACCCAAATACACCTATTTGTGCAAGAACAGAGATCAGTGAGAAGAGGGTAAATGCAGCTTTCTGCCCTGATGTGGTAGGTGCTAGTTACCAGCTTAGCACCAGTCGCTGTATTATCCCAACCCGTGTCAGGTATTAGACAGGACAGGCACACAGGAGTGAGGGTGAGACTGCTGGGCCTCCCTTCTCGCCTGCTGGAGGCTCCCTTCCCACACAGGACTCTGTTGGAGGGGTAGTCAGGGAACTTTAGGACCTCAGCAGACAAAGCACCCAGAAAAAAAGCAACCCACCAGGCCAAGAGAACAGTTTCAAAAGGAAGAGAAAGAAGAGCAAGAGGTGTAGTAGCAAGTTTTCAAGAAAACTTTCTTCACTGACCACAAGAGTGGTCCAGTTCTGCAATCACTGAGTACCTGAACCCACCTGTCACCAAAAGAACAGGTGTGTGCTGATATTTTAATGTCACTACCAGAAAACTAATCTCTATAGTCAAAGACTTAGAACTGCTCCGTCACCTTGTTCTTGATGCATTGTTTTTCTTGGTGCGGGTAACAACAAAGGCATAAGGATACCGGCAATCATCAGATTTGTGTGTAGTGTTACATAAGCAACTTAAACAATCTCCTCAGTTTTCTGAGATGCTCTGATTTGATGTTCATAGTTTCAAGTAAAAATTCCACTTGTTGCTCTAAGTACCAGCGGTTTTTTAATACACCTTCCCTAAGGCTAGTTATTGCATCTTCCCAGGGTGGATCTGTTGAATGACCTTATTTCTCTTCTATGAATATTAGTAATGGTAAATGAGACAAGGATTTACACAAAACTTCTTTTTAAAGTGATCCATTCTCATTCTTTTTTAAAAGTAAAGAAAGCACATCAGTTTAAAGTTCAAGCTGCATGAATGTGCTACCAAGATACGGTCATTAAAATCCTTATGCCTTGAATGTTTCCCTTGAACTTTGTTTCAAAGTTAAAAGATTACAGATATCATAAACCAAATTCAGTCTTTGTGTAGGTCAGCATTAAATTGCAGCTGTTCCTATAGGGACTGAATTGGTGTCAGGCACCTCTTAGATTACAAAGCCACCATAAAAGAAATAACAGACCAGAACTATGAAACTTATTACAAGTCAAGTACATTAAATAAAAGAGGATCCTACCAGTTGCATCATCAGCTTCTGTGTCTAGAAGAGCATCTATTGAAGCCATGCTTGTGCCTATGAAGGAGTCTGTAGTATCAGAAACTCCTCGCTTGCTGAGACAAACTTCTTTGAGTTACTGACTTCTCTGCTTTGATCTGTGTCTTTTACTAAACCTTCTGACTGTCAGGAAGGTTACACCACTTGTTGAGAAGGTTTTTCTAGGCCTTCCTACTATTCCCCAATGCACTGTTTAAATTGTAAATCCACGGGTTCAATTTGTAGTTATCTTCCAAAAAATATGTATATAATAGAGAGTAGGACAGAGATGAAAGATGTTTTCCCCCACCAAATCCACCTTTTTGTGAAAGGGTTAAATACTCTTTATTTCTGTTTGTCCTCTCTTGCAAAGAGGGAAGAAAATCTTCAGTGAGTTACATTTTCTTCAGGAGGAATCTTCTGTTCCTCCCTGACCTTTTTCCAGAGGAATTTTCATCCTGTGTCCTTTTTCCTCAATAAATGTGCCAGCAAGACTTAATTAATATAAGTTGTTGCAAAACCAGAAGTTTCTCTCTTTATTACATCTCTGTAAAAAGTCATAAATGCCTTTGGCATTATCAAGTTACAAATTAGTTGTATGTATAAATCAGATTATTTTCAATGTAATCTCTTCCTGAATAATCTGAATTAGGATAAACAAGACTTAGGAGACTTTAGTCTTCAAACTTACAAATATTAGGCCAGGGTTTTCTAAATACTTATGCCCTGTTATAAATTTATTTGCCTGAGTAACCCCTTCCTAATTGAAGGCCCAATTTAACAGTGGTGCTCACATAAGTAGTTATGCCCAGGCATAGGATTTTGCAGGATTAGTCTGAAAAACGTAGCACACCTCTTTAAAACTTATGTTACTTCCAAAGGTTCCTTTAATCCATGTACTAAATCCGCCTATATCTTAAAGAAAAAAACCCCCAAAGTTTAGAACTTTAAAAGCTCTCTTCTATTTTTATTCCTAAATCAAGACTATAAACTATTTACCATCTTGTACCAAGTATCTACTTGTTTTAATTAAACCTTAATTTCAGAGGGTCAGTCAGTATCTAGTTCATGCTCCAGTCTCAAACAATTTATGTTCAGAAGAATGCTCTATTCTCCTAGCTGTTGCCAGAGTATTGCAGTTCTTAAAAGTCACTATGACAGAAAAGGCAAGAACAAGAAATGCAGTAAGAGTGAGCAAGTGAGCACGTGTTGAGATTCAGGAGGCATTACAAGATATCTACAGCAGAGAGTGTGCATACACATAGAGCCCAAGGATTCAGTATGTCTCCAGAAAACAGACACAATGTTTATTTCAGACTTTACTAGACTTGTCTGTACTGCAAACTCCCCACAGAAGTGTTACGGTATAGATTTACTAATTAAGGAGGAGGAGAGTATCACCCTTTCCCCTGGCACAACTCCACTAATATGCCTGTCTCAACCCCTTCTCCCTCCATCTAAAAATTTTCCAGGTAACATGGGTAGTCAAGTGCTGACTTGGACTTCTGGAGCTGGAGTCTCCTCTCAATTATATGCTATTGCACGTGTTACCCTGCCAGCTCCAGTGATTGAAATTTCTGCCAATGAAATCAGGAAGATAATAATAGCTTTTAGAATTTACATCAATAGCAATCGTAGGGAGAAAAAAAAAAATTAAAATCTGTTACTCTTCATTTTGATCTTGTGCGTGGCATTCCACTATGGCTGAATAAAACTGAAAAGGACAACCCACTTGAATTACCTGAAATAACCTTAGAAAGTTAGGCATGCCACTCTTTACCAGAGTCCAATACTAGATACCTTTCTTAGGCTAGCTCAGAGCAAAGCCTAGCCTCAAGTTCCCACTCTGATGAATTTTAAACCACTCCCTAGGTGCACTAGTAATGAAGACCCCAACTGCCCAGTTGTGAAAAAAATTAAAAGCAGCTTCTCAGTTGTCATGGAGTGAAATTCCGCTTGTATTACCAGCACAGCCCTCTTCACATGCTCCTGTATTTTTTTCAATGAAAGATGCATAGGGTTTGGAGTGCACAGATTTGGTACACGTGCGCAGCAGCTGGTCTGACATGATAAAGCAGAATGAATCTGAAGAAGTTCCTGCCTGTCTGACCAATAATCCATGAACTAAGAGGGATTTACTCAATAGACCAGCACAGATTCTATCCTGTCAAAATTAGGAGATTTATAATTTTTTTTAAAAGTGCCTAAAGCTGTTTTCTGTTAGATGTTTCCCATTACCCAAAGACCTAGACAGCAAGTAGGAGTCGAACAAAGGTGGGGGGGAGGGAATTGTCTGAATCCTGCAATGCTTATAACTTCGTATTTGCTTGATTTGAAGTTCCAACCATAGAATTTGTTACTGGAGACATTTCTGTAACTCAAAGAAAATCAATCAGAAGAACAGCATCCAGCATGCACAGACACACACTGTATGCCAAGGCAGCATTCCCGGTACCGTGTCTAAATTTCATTCTTAAATACGACTTACTTGTCATTCTCTTTTGCTAGGTGGGAACTGCCGAGAGCTAAAAATAACATCACGATTCGGTGGCGGGAGCTAAAAATACCCTTTCCCGCTCGATTACCGACTCGGCAGGAAAGACGAAGCTCTTGGCATCTGTCACAGCCTATAGCCGCCAGCTGGGGATGGAGGCGAAGAGCCCAACCCCGGAGTTGCGCGCTCAGGGAAAGTTTTAGCGGCAGACGAAGAGGCCACGGCGCTGCATCCCGGGGCCGCGGGACCCCCACCCACCCCAGCCCGGGCGGCGCCCCCGGGCCTCCCCGCCGCCCCTTACCCGCGTTTCGCAGCTTCTTGTTGCGGTAGACGGAGAGGATGACCAAGAGGTTGCCCAGCAGGTCCACCACGATGGTGA
>VZRN01005246.1:360523-485412 GCA_013397935.1 Dasyornis broadbenti
TTTTTTTTTTTTTGAAGCTGCAGCCAGGATACCTGCTATATTGAGATAGCAAATATTATTTATAACATGTAAGACATGTCTCATTTCCTGTATCTGCCCAGGAAAAAGCTGGAGTAGTGATGGGAGGCCATGAAATATTGAAGTCAGTGGTCAGCACTACATCACTCTGTCACTCTGTCACTTGGTCCAGCTTGTTCTGGGTAACGTGAACTGTGTCTTGTGATTCCTCACACATCCTATTCAAGGCTGATTGTATTCAATTCATATGCTGGTTTTGCATCCTCATGTCAAGATATTTGTGTGGGCATGTGCTTATCTAACAGGTAACAATCTTGCAGCTTTTTTTAGTATTTGTTATCTCCCTCTACACATCCCATCCTCTTACTGAGAAATCCAGTTTGTTTGTTTTTCTACTACGTCCCAGCCCTCATGCTCAGCTACAGAATTTCTGTTCAGTTTTGAGGCAGCTTAACCCTGCAATTTAATTTCTGTGCTTGCAGATTTCATTTCATTTCCATCCTTGAATCCTCCGTCTGGGACAATAAGACAGAGGTATTTATGAATTTGTGCTCTCTACTTTTTCAGAGCATGCTCTTTCCTGGTAACTGCTTTCCTCTTTCAACAAGAAATCTCCAATGTATCTTAGAAAAGATGGAGAAAAATGAGAAAACAGTAAAGCAGAATCAAATAAATCTGGTGATTAATCAGTCAACAAACACCACTTGTAGTACACACACTCACTAAGGGGGTACCATTTAAATCTATTGGCTTAGAAATCTGACGTCATTAATCCATTATTAACTTTTGGAAAACAGAAAGAATTCTCATTTTGCTGAAACTGTTTTGCATCCTAAAACAAAATGAAAAAAGTGACAATATGCAAATCAAAACTGCATGAGAAGACAACATGCACAGTAATGAAAGAGTCAAAAGTCATATAAAGATCTTTACTCTTGGAGAATTGTGATAATTACCATAAAGTGTATTTATTCTCTCTGGTTTATCATTATTTATTCTCACTGGGCACTAGTTAAAAAGGTGCCCACTTAGCCTCTAGTCTTGAAAATGCTAGAAACTATCAATGAGAGTATAATTACTTATATGTACCAGGCTTCTGGGCTAAGTTCTTATAAAATTTTGTATAAAATAGGAGTTTGTAATATTTGTAACTCAAACTTTGATTTAATACCTGTTAGTTTGATGTGGTTCAATGATGTTTTTTTACAGCTCTTGAAAACATGCATGAACAGTTCCCTCACTCTTGGTGGAAAACCTCAAATTAAAGTTATGAAAAATCTTAAAGACTTACATAAATTCAGAGCATGCACATAAATAAAGTGCTAATGGAGGATATCCTAGTAATTTTCTTCACTATGAGAGTAGTGAGGCAGTGACACAGGATGCCCACAGAAGTTGTAGATGCCCCATCCCTGGCAGTGCTCAAGGCCAGGCTGGATTGGGCTCTGAGCAACCTGACCTAGTGGAAGGTGTCCCTGCCCATGGTGGGGGGTTGGGACTGGATGATCTTTAAGGTCCCTTCCAACCCAAACAATTCTAGGATTCTGTGATCTACTGGGTGAAGTGTTTCATCAGCTTTGTGCTACCAATTTCATCATATCTAAATTTTTTACCTTCTGGGACTTCAACAATGAAAACTTCTGCAGCAATAACCAACATACGAAAGTGCACACTTGTGTTCAAAAGTCATCTGTGCTAGCTAAAGTTACATGTTAGCCAGGAATTTTAGTACTATCAATTTCAATTATGTTGAGTAGATCTACATTTACTTTGTTGATATGAGTGGTTAATTCCAGCAGTGTTTTGCTACAAGGTCTCCTGAAGGTATGTTGTCTCTAAAGTTTGAATTTTCTGCTGTTTATAAAATCTCTAAAAATTTTCATATAACTTTGATCTCCATTATGAAAAGACATACTGCTTTTAGGCTTCTTTTTAAATCTAAATATAGTAAAACATCATATAAAGTTGTCATATACTTTTTATGTGATCTGAGACATAGAATAAAGGCTGTCACTATGATACTGAGCGTTGACTTTGTTGAATTCATTTGAATTATTACTGAAATTGGTATAGTGATCCATTTTAGAGATGCTGTTTTGCTTTAGAATTTCTTAGCAGATTTTAGCTATGTTTATATTGTTGTGATCACTTAGACAGGTGCACATATCCTTTGGATTTATTTTGGAACAAATGTGTAATGTCATTGCTGAAAATGGTTGACCAACATTTTGACTCTGATTCCTGTCATATCCCCCTGTTTGTGAGTGAGAAACTGGTCTGTAGCCTATTTTAAGAGGTAATCATATTTATTATTTGTGCAAGAGAGGAGGAAACCATGGAGCTGTTGATAAGAAAAAAGATTTCCAAAGTTGTATTTTATATTTCTTAATAACATGTAAAGTGGGGGGGAATACATAATAACACCTCAGTGATATTAAACACTGAAGCTTATTCTAAACTCCAGTAACCGTGACATCATATAAATATATCCCCTAAAACCATTTATTTTCCTTATGTTTATTCCATCTGACTTATTTAATAAATGCTCACCATTCTGAGTTGTATACGAAATAAAATAGTGCCTTTCATCTAATTAATGGATCAAAGCAATATTCAAAGAAGAAAAAACCTCTTTTATTAGCATTTTGTTGCAAATTCGGCTGACACAAGAAGAAAGCAATGGAGGTGGAAAATGCGTTGGTCTGTTATCTGTGAGCATTCCAGCGAGTGTGTGTGAGTGGTAGTTTGTTACCGATAGGTGAGGCTTTGTAAAGGAAAGGCCTTGTAACATGGCTCCGGGCTGTTACTTGGGCTAACTAGAAGGGAAATATGGGAGAATGATTCTGGTGGAATAGAGAGATGTGAGACTCTGAGAGAGAGAGAGACTGCTGTGTGATTGTCATGTGTGCACATCGTGGTGTATGGTGGTGGTTGGTTGACTTGGGCTTGTTGTGCCTTAAAACTGTGTAAAGTGATAACTGGCTAGCTGCTTAAAAAAGCCGGGTTTTTGACAATAAACAGCTCTCCTTTGCACCGGCCTGGGCTCCCTGCATCGCTCATCAACGCCTCCAACGCAACACTAGTTATTTTTAATTAGTCTGTTGAGAAATTTTCTATTCTATATCTAGTGACCCAACAATTTATTTGTAGACTGATTCCACTTAAAATTATCTTTGGTGAACAGGTATCTGACTAATAAGGATCCAGATATAATAGTTGAAATGTTTTATTTGAAACAGTTGAATTTGCAGCTATTTCATTGTAAATGAAGAACTATTTGATTTTATGGGAGAAGAAGTAATCTAAAAACCAACTCCTGAGTTTTTTACTTTTCAAATGATGTAGGATAATTTGAACCCAATACTATTTTTCTTGGCAAAAATTACGTAGCATTATTGACTGGTTTTCTTTAATTAGAGTACATTTTTCCATGTATCTTGGGGAAATGACCCAAAATAAAAAGCAGCAAAAAGCTGTCTCCTGAGTGAAATAAAAGAAATAAAATAAATGATGCAAAACCTGCCGGTACAAGTTTGGAAATTTGTGTGGAGTTTTTTTCCTTTTCTTTTTTTTTTTTTCAATTTTCTGAGGGAAGTTTGCAAAATGTTATTTTGTTTTGAATCACAATTTTAAACTCTTTCATGATGTATTTATGTGTCTTTGTATATAATCTCTGTGAGCTTCTTTCACTGCTATTAAATATCCCTTCTATTTTTGTCTGTCATTTTTCAGGTGCTGTAGTTTTTCCTTATATGAGAAAATGGATTGCCAGGCTGACCTATCACACAGAAATATATCCGTCATTGTGCCTGACATACAGATTGTTGCTTATGAAGAACCAGCTCTCCTTGCGTACAAAGAGGATTTATTTGTATCTCTTACTTTGTTTCTTTCCAGACATTTAGGCCCTGGTCTCAGTGGTGTTTAATGGGATCAGCGTGTTCTTTATGATGAGTTTTGTTTGCCTGTCACAAAGTATCCTGGATAAGAAAGTGAACAAAAAAAATATAATCTGTTATAATTATCTGTAACTGTCAGTAAAGAGAGAAGATGCATAGTTAGTATAACAATGGTCTTTTGTTCTCTTATTGATTAGCATGATGAAATAAGTTATAAGTTATATAATAGGTTGAAGGCACTCTTTTTTCCATGTATATTCTTACTAAGAATAACAACATTCACTAAGTTGTGGGCTGAGATTTTTCTACTATTTATTAATTAATTTTCCTTAATTTGATAGAGCTCTGTGGTGTCCAAATTAAACAAATGTCAGGCTTTGATCAGTGTGCATTTGTCTTATGCACAATTAGTAAATTTTTTGTCAGTGCTACTAAAGCCTCAAGAATCACTAAGAAAGCTCACCCTGTAGTGCTGAGCTATCTTATTGTAGGGACTGTGAGGTCTTTTGATATTTAAAAATATTTGAGGAGTAAACCAAAGAAACAGTGGAAACAGAATTGTAATTTAAATGACTCATTAAATCCTTGACACAGTTACAGATTTTCTAATTTTGTTGTTGGATGCCTGTTACATGATTACAGGTATATTACAAGTAGAAGAAAATGAAATGCATTTGAGGTCACAGTGTTTTTCTTATTTCAGTGAGTTTTGTCATCTATAATTTTCAAATGAAAATTCCTTTCAAGTTTTGCTGTCACCCTTTCAGCGATTAATGGAATTATTTTCAGGTGTGTTCATGCATTGTCATGCATTTTTTTACACACAGATGAAAGTATGGGCAATAGCAGAAGGACGACATCTTTATTTAAATAATTTTGAATCTGGAAGACTGATTTAAGTGTAATCTGTTTCCAGTCTAGTGAAGTCTGCATATAAAATACCAAGACCTCTGATGGAATTGATCACTACATCACAGAAGTGGGGCTAAAACATGGGTGGCCTTTTAAGGGAGAGAGCAGCGACATTGAACCTCACTATGTTCTTCCCCATTTGGTTTTTGCAGCAATGGCAATCACTAAATGTAAGGTGCACTTCTACCATGCAGCACAGAAACAGGAAATGGAAAATTGTTGAGAGAACAGTCAGGGCAAAATTAAATTGTTAGGCTTTCCTCACAGGCATACGTGTTACTGACAAGTCCATAAAGAATCTGTGCCTTATTTTATTCAGTGCATAGGAGAGACAACTTAGATTTAGAGGACTGCCTAGTGAAGTCATGTGTATATTTTTCCAGTATTGTTAGACATGTTCCAATGTGTGATCAAATTCCACACTTGAAGAATTTTTTTTTTCTTTTTTTCATTGAGTCACCAGCTGTTTAATGTCTCTTTTCCTTGTGACTTTATTCAGGTTAACCCGCATTTGCATAACCATGTCAGGTGCATGTGTGGCATGGCCTTTAATGAACACTGTGAGCTGTAGTTGCGTAACACTGCGTTATTTCAGAGCAAAGTTGGAGGACACAACCCAGAAAATATGTTGTCATTGAAGTGCAAGGTGAACTTCAGTGTAGTGGAATTAAAACTTAGAATGAAGATGATGATACATATTCCCAGTCTGCTGGAAAAACAAGGAATACATACATGCTGTCTACAGTGGGTACTACTGAAGGCTGGGCGAGGAAGGGATTGTTATTGTTTTGTGTATATTTGTTTTCTGCAAATTCCATTCTGAATTTAGACATTAAGAGCACAGCAGGTAACTGAGATTTGGACATATATTTAGACCAGCAAGCAGGAGGGATCCCTGGGGTTATGCAGAGCAGAGTGTGGAGCCTAATGTTGGTTGGGGATCAGGGTGGGAGGAGTTACTGGCCCCTGTGGACACAACCAGCTTGGGTCAAGGCACAGACAACTCAGAGACCCTGCACTGCCAGGTCAGTGTAAAGCCTGGTGCCTTCCCCTGTTAATGAGGAAAATTGTGTTTATGGAGCTTCATAGGGAAGCTGCAGGATTGCATGGGAACTCGAGACCCTGAGCTCCACAACCATACCCTTCCTGTGAGAGGTGACTCAGAGTCCACACTGAAGCAACGTTTGGTGTCCCCATTCTAGGAGAGGATATCTGAATTCAGTGTCAAGGTTTCTTGAGGAGTGCATGTTTTGTTCTTAGATGAAATTTTGTATGAAAATAGAGGACCTGTATTTCCAGATGCTTTGCTTGTGCTTCTAGGCAAGCTCTGTTTGAGAGCTAGATGCCAGAACCTGGAAGTTTTGCTTGAGCATTCTCATTTCACTGTATGGAGTTGATGGATGTGAGAAATCAAGGTAAATTCTTTTTTTAAGTTCCTTTCTACTTGTTGAAGTCTGTCAGGAGAGGCAGGTTGAAAAATCTTCTCGCATGAACCCTCTGTCCCTCTATCATACACATTGTGTTTCCATTTGGAATCACTTTGACATATAATAATTTTCTTTTGGGAGACAAATACTCTTTTCAAATGGGTATGGAAAAGACAGTGCTCAATAACATAATGAAAACTTCTTTTTCATTGGCTAAACAAGATCCAGCTTTCTTCCTTTCTTATTTTACTCCTTTCTGATTACTGTAGCCTCTTCAAACTTGCCATCTGTGGTGTATGTTCCTGTTGTGTTTGAATGAGTGTAAAGCTATGCTCAGTAAAAGCAGATACAAATAAAAAGAGAGAGTAATACGGTTTAGGTGACTGGACTTTAAGGTGACTCTTCTGTGGACATTGCTACTGGGAGAACCTGCTGTAGAAGGAAAGGAGACAGATCTGCTGTCGAAATGTGTGGTTCCTGTCATGCTTCAAGGAGTAGGATCTGTTTGGACAAGAGCAGTGTCGGAGACGCTGGCACAACTCCATCAGGGAGACAATTATCCTGAATTCAATATTGCAAGGGAAATCATGCAGTGAAGTAAAAGAGGAAGGATAAGCCCTGGATAGATGTCACGTCCTCTGTTCTAAAGGCAGATCTTTCTGCCTTTTCTGTTGTATTATTCCTAACACCTATCCTGTTGCTTTAGGTAATAGCAAATGAAGTAATGATACAGTTAATAGTTAATCTTCTGTGTCATAATTCATGACTTTAATAGCAACAAAATGTTCTTGTTACTATTGTGACAGCCTTGTTGTGGCTCTTCCTTAGTAGGCTAGCTGTGTTCTGGTTCCGGCTAGAATGAAGGATTTTTTAAAATGGAATTTGGATGTGTGGCATTTGGATACACTGGGAACATGGACCTTGTAATCCTCTCCTCTAAAGCCCCTCTTGTGCTTTGGGAACTGAAAAACAAAGAAGTAGATGAGTTGGAAAAGAAAATCCTATGCTGTGTGAGAGGCAGTTTAAATACCAGAGACTTGTGCATCTCATTCTGGACACCAATTACATTTATGCATTTCTTAAGTCCTGGAGAAAGAAAAAAAATGTAGATGAGTCAAGGAAAATGGCTGTCTGCTTAAACAAAGTAAACAGCTGAATAAGGGAGATAAACCCAAGTTTAAATATATATTTAATCATTAAGAAATGCATTTTCCATCTCTTATAATCCTGTATGTTGGTAGCTTTGCATTTCCCTCCAGGGCTAGGGAAGAAATTTTAAAGTACACCAGATGAACTCTAAAGCTTGGATCAATATGCGCAACAGAATTCTTAAGAAAAAATCTTTAAACCGAGCCCTAGCCCTATTATGACATATTCTAGAAGACACACTTTTTCTTGGAGAGGTGAAGAAACTAATGATTTGCAGATGCTGTATTTAAGGAGAAAGAGGATATTTTCCTCCACAGTAAAGCAGTGACAAAGATCTATCAGTAGTTAGAAGGAGGAATGAATGTTTGAAACAAGGTAGATGCGGGGTGGAGAAGAGAATGTATCTTTTCTGGTCAAATACTTATGAAAGGTAAAAAATCTCAGTGGGTTATGGAATCATAGCAATGGTTCTCTGGTTCAGAGAGTGCCACAAACACAATATTGTTCTTCATAAAGAAAAATGGGAATCAACTTTTTGCCCTCTTATCACCCTTGTTCTTTTAGCCCTTTGAAGTACTTGCTTTTTGTGGGTAAGTTCAACTGCTGTCTCGCATGGACTCCTGGTTTTGGTTCTAAAGGCTGTGCAAACAGAAGGTAGTGGAGAGGTGGGGAGCTGCATTTATCAGGGAAGGTGAGGGAAAGGGCAGCAGAGCTGGCCAGTGCTGGCCAGGCCGGACTATGGTACTCCAGCTCAGTGCACTGAACGTGTCTGGCGTTTATGATTACATTGTCTGGACACATCCAGAACTGTTTGGGGTTTTTCTTTGTTTGTTTGTTTCCTTTGGGTTTTGGGTTTTTTGGGGTTTTTTGGGTTGATTTTTTTGTTTGTTTGTTTGTTTGTGGTTTTTTTGGGGGGGTGATTTTTTGTTTGTTTGAGTGGTTGTTTTTTTGTTGTTGTTTGGGTTTTTTTGTCTTTTGTTGTTGTTGTTGTTGTTGTTGTTGTTGTTTGGTTGGTTTTTTGTTTATTTTGTTTGTTTGGGGTTTTTTTGTCAGTTATGGGGTTTTTTCAGTGGCTTTGAGGTGTTCCTGAAAATGTAGCATCCACGTATCTTGTAAGACTGTCTCCTAGCATAGCTCTGTATCCTTTCTTATGGGCAAAGCCCGTTGGGCACAACTTAACTGTAAAGGAGTTACATAATAGCCAAAAGCTTTAAAAAAAAAAAAAGGATGTTTTTCCCTACTTCCTTCGCAACTACATGTTATTAAGTGTTAGTGCCCTGGAAACTTACCCCATTTTTCTGTCTTTTTCTATTGATTTAACTGTCTTTTTAGTGGACTCTCTTCCTACTGTAGCCTTTCCTCCACCTCCATCTTTGTATTTGCTTTTCAAGGTAATTTTCTCTCTCTCTAAATATGTATTCACTCTGCACCCTTAAGGATGCTGTTACAATACAGTAAACAGATATCCTTCATGGTGGAACAGAGTATTAGCAATTACAGTAATTACAGCAAAGAGCCGATGAAACCCTGAGGTACCTCTCACTGAGAAATGCAGCATATCTAAAAAATGATATGGACAAACAAACTATTTACAGACCACAGAAATGCCCTCATGCACTCACACAAAAATATGCACAGGGAAGAAAAAACCTCCAGAAAGATTTTGTGTAATTTTCTGTCTTCTAAATAAAACAAAAACCTCAGAGCACATACTATACAAATACTATGTTGTTTGCAAGTATTATTTTGTTCTTTCAGGAAAACTTCTGCATTTGGGGTCACGTGCAACTGTGCACCATATCTGGTGTAAAAGAAAATGTGCTGTTAAAACCAATGAACTGTATGTTTTAGAAGCTGGATCAGTCACAAGAGAATTGGTGTTAAGATTAAAACCAATGAACTGTATGTTTTAGAAGCTGGATCAGTCACAAGAGAATTGGTGTTAAGATTTTTGAGGTTTATATTCTGGCTGACAGAACTGGAAAATTGTGAACTTTCAACCTGATTGTAAGAGTCAGACTATACGGTGAGGAGTAAACAAGGACAAAGGTGAACAATTTAAGAAATGGAATTCTAAACAAAAATATATGTACACCAAAAAAATGTTGTTATTGCTGACCCAAATTTATCTGCGGTACATATAGGAAGAGAATTTCTTTACCAAGCTAGATAGATGAGTCTAACACGGGGATTTACCGGGGGGTAAATCTTCGAGGATAATGTGGTGTTGGTTATTGTTCTGTGAAGACTGAAAACACACACTGGCAAGAAGGATGTGTTCGAGCTGGAGATTAGCCAGAGTGGGAATTTGCACAGTGGGGTCATGGTTGAAGGGAATGCATCGAGGCTTTAAGCAAGCTGCAGTGCATATATTTGGAAGGGAATTAGTCTGTCTCATTCTGACATCAGCTTCTGTCTGTTTAGATGACTAATAAAGCAAAGGGCTACACTTTCATCTTACAGTTGTTTCTGAGCTGCTTGTGCACAATCCTAATGGTAAAAGGCCTGTTATTTCTTCCCTTTTTACATGAAGCCACAAACCCCTGAAATCCTTGTTTGCCTTTGCTGCCCTCCCATCCAGATTGTCACGTGAATTTTCTTTAGATCCTTGCTGAAAACTTACTCTTATGAAGCTTTACATTAAATACTGCATGTTGATATGAAGGGGTTAATAAGAGTGTGTGTCCTCAGTGTCCTGCATTGCACCTGAGGGCTGGGCAGGATTAGGGCAAGGAGATGGGATGGTTGGCACAGCCTTCATTTAGGAACAGGCAGAGAGAAGAAATGTTTTTGGGGATAATGCCTCCAGCAGAGGTGAGCTGCAAAAGGGCTGCTTGTCTGGCTGGAGCTGTGTGGGAAGTGAGAATCCTGCAAGGAGCTGAGCTGCTTTGGGGGCTGACTTGAAGGGACGTGAGCCTGTATAAGAGGCCAGACTGACCAAGAGGTAAAATCTCTATATTCTAATCCAGTTTCCTGAAAAGGAGGTGGAGAAGATGTGCGCAAGCATGATGAAAGAATGGGTATTAGTCCAGGTCTCACTATGACTTCCTTGTGTTGGTTTTATTATTGTCCTGGGGAAAACAGTTCACCACATTTTTTCATATTGTTTAATAATGCAGAATCTGGACTGACTACTGCTCCTTCTAATGCCCACCTCCAATCAGTTTTTGCAGCAGTCGGGACTGTGTGGCAATTTTATGGCGTATCTTTACTAATCTGCTTTTTAGTTTAGATCCTTGTTACCTTGGAGGAATAGTGTGATTACTTATTTCACCCTTACTGATGCCTGATTCTCTAAAACGGGAGGAGAGATCCCTCTCTGCAGCCTAAATCAGAAGTTTATTGGTATGTGAACAGCAACATGCACTGAAGTCCAAGCTGAACAATGTTCTGTAATCCTAGTTCTTATGAGTACTGTCTCGGGTATTTCTCCTACCTAAGCAACAGTGAGCACAACAGACATGTACACCAAAAGGCTGGGGACAGGCTCCTTCAGCCTGAGAGGCTGACAATTCAGTTGGCCAAGGTCCTAAGCTGATAGTGTAACTGGAATAGCAGAGATATCTTTGAACAGATCCTTTAAGCACAAGAAACCAGGCTGGTGTTGGGATCACAAGCTGAAGAGAAATTGCAGTCATTTTGAAATCCATTTATATTTTAATTTGAGCTAGGAATAAATACTCTTTTAGATGCTTCAGAGAACAATTATGAATCAGGTTCAGAGTGAGGTTCCCTTACTGTCTCACTGCTTTAGTAATACAAATAATCATAAGGGTAGTATTGCTCTAGG
Source organism: Dasyornis broadbenti (assembly GCA_013397935.1). NCBI lineage: Eukaryota > Metazoa > Chordata > Aves > Passeriformes > Dasyornithidae > Dasyornis > Dasyornis broadbenti. The sequence goes on from VZRN01005246.1 coordinate 371,719, forward strand.
CGTGTCAGACTAGGTGATGAGTTCTCAGCTGTACAGTTTGATGCCATCCTAAGATCAGAAATATAGTGGTCCCTTGGGTTTCTTTCATCTGTCCAGTGTCATTCAGCATCAGATCCTATATTTTGGCTGTGACTGGAGCTCGCATGCACAGTACTTTTAAGTCTCTATGTGCTTGTTTTCCCCAGGGAATGGTTTTCCCCACTAATTGTATACTGGGCAACCATAACAATATCCAGTTTCACTAATTGAGGCTGGCATGCCATCTGCACTATCTAAAGGTCAGTTTGAGCATTGCTTGTAATTCTGCAGCTTCTTAATAAGCAGCATAGTAGTGGTGCACTGGTTCTGCATCCTGATAGCAGTAATCCAAATCCTGTACCAAAACCAGAAAAAAAGACATCTACTGCCCGGAAGAAACCTATGTGTCTTGTAGTCCAGGAGCTGTTCCTGCGTTTCTGAACACTAAATTTCATTGCTCTGAGAATTTTGCTTGATGGCAATGTATGGAGGGCTTCCCAAACTCTCTTGTCTGGATTATAACAGTTAACAGCGGCCCCTTGTGACTGCAAGAAGAGCGTTTGGCACTCGGAGTCTCCATTTGAGCAGCACTGGTTTAACAGGCTCCCAGGCTGCTGCTGGCTGGAAAGAAGGATGAGCTCTGGGAGACGGCTCTTCTTGCATCTGCAAAGTTCACAGCTGAGTTAGGGGCAGCAATATGAGTCAGACTGAACAGAAGAGGGAAGGAAAATGGAAGGAGAAGGGAAGGAGAAGGAGAAGGGAAGGAATGATGTCAATGCCAGACTACCTGCTGTTCCTCACATGCTGGAAAAGAGACTAAAAGTAGAATTAGGGAAGTAAAGCACCTAAAGGAGACACAGAACTGGAGTTCTGGAGGGGAGAAATATGAGCAGAAGTGTCATAGGGTGGTTTGGTATGGAAAGGAGGTTGAAGATTATCTAGTTCCTTTCCATAGGCAGAGAATCTTCCACTAGACTAGGTTACACAGAGACCCATCCACCCATCTTGAACACCTCCAGCCTCTCTGGGCAACCTGTTCCAGTGTATCACCACCCTCACAGTAAAGCATTTCTTCCTACTATCTAATGTAAACCTACCCTCCTTCGGACTTACTTCTTTGTATGATTATCTAGTCTCACAAAGAGAAATGTTCTGGAAGGCAGTGACTGACCAGCAGCAAGGGCTACTTTGGGGCCCTGACCCCTCCAGGAGCATGCACAGTTAGTGTCACACCTAGAAATGAACCCTTGAAAAATCTCCAAGACTCCTGTTAGGTGTTTTTTGTGCGTGGTTTTCTGGTCCAGTAGTGTACTTTGTAGCACTTCCTTATCAAAGGAAGATGATGTTGGAGAATTTTCCACCTTACCAAGTGCAATAAATATTTTTCCACATACTGTGCATGTACCTGTGTGTTTTATGCTGTGTGAGATGCTTCTGAAATTCTCAGGAGGAAGCAGTAGCAAAAGATTATGAAAGAACTGGAATTTGAAAAGGCAGGAAGGTCTTCGGTCTTGAGTGCCAGTGCTTGGGTTGCCAGTGGTTTCTAAACCTGTGGTGTCAGTACTGCTCCATTGCCCTGTGTGACTGCTGTGTGTTGATCTGCATTTGACACATCATTCCTTTGCATGAAAGTGGAGCTGGTATATAAAAATCTTGATGGATAAAATCTTGTTGAGTCATAAGTGTATCTGACATAGCTATTTATTGTTAGATGAATAGAAGATATATTTGACTTTTTGTAAATCCCAGTGAAAGGTCACTTCACTGAGTTCAGATTAATTTCTACTATGTAAAAATAGAAATACTTAGAAGAAATGTTAGGAGGAAGAAAACTTTTCATTTTGCTAATGATGTTCCCTGAAAGGGGAAGCCAACATAATTCAGTTTATTTTATGCATTCTCATAGTCTATATGCTTTTGAGAGACTGCATTGCTAACTTCAGGCTGTAGAGTTTACCAAGGTTTTTTGCCTGTGTAATGTTTTAAATATAAAGTTAGATGAAGGAGGGATAGCAGAAGGGGTGATTAGAGCTCTGAAGTAGTAACAGAGGTTTTCAGTTACAGCTAGTACTTTGCTGCCCATGACTTTCTTTTAAGATTTGACATTGCAAATTATCACATTGACAAAACTGTGCAAGAGTGCTCCTGTAGCAGTGATTTTTACTGGACAAAATACCATTTCTTCAGTGTTATGTTGTCTTAATAAAGCACAGAAGGAACTTCATTGTAGGACACAGATGATAGTACTGCCATGTAGTAACAGAGATGAAAAGCAATTTCAGAAACAGGGCAGTAAAAATAACTTTTCCCTCCTTCAGACACCAAACTGAAAACAGCCTTCAGTACAGCTATACGAAGGTTCCTGTAACTTGCTAAAATGAACACTGGAAAAAAACAACCCAAAACACCCTTGGGTCAAGTGAACTTTTAGTCCCTCTTGAAAACGTCTTGTTTCATTTATTTAACAAAAGAGTGAAGGAGCAGAACTGAAATAATTCATAAAAATTGGGAGAAGGCAGTAGTACAACTCCTCTACACCTTTATTCACTGCTCCAAACTGCTAAAATGGTTTTCCTTTTCATGGGAAATCTTGGTAAAAACTCTGTTTTACATAAAGGACACCTTTTTCCCCCTTTCCTTTTTTCTAGAACTGGCTGCTTTGCAAACCTGTCTTTCAGGAGATACTTATCTGATTGTGTTTAGGCAGTAATTCTAATCTAATATTTCTACCTGAATCTGAATTTCTGTCCCTGTTCCATAACTGTCTGGTTGATACCAGAAATGAGTAGCTTTTTTTCCCTGATGTTGATTATACTCCTAATGTCATAGTGCCCATGGGAGATCTGCTTTTTTGTTAGATAAAACCAAGCTGTTTGGATTAATGTTTTTGATAATGGTCATGTTGGCAGGTGCTCTTTTGTCTCTTATGTGTGGGAACAAAGAAAACATGAAAAGATTGTACAGAGAATGTGCAAATGCCCAAACTGGTGCCATGTGATTTGATTCAGTTCTCATTTTGCAAACAGTGGACCAGATTGATGGTTTAACAATCTCAGTTTAACAGTCTGAATTGTGTCAATTGCTCGCTGCTGCTTCAGCTATTAGTGCTTTCATTCTTTCTTAAGAGAATACACATCTGTGAGAAGTTGGTACTTGGTTCATCTTGCTCGGTATCCTGTCTTTGCCACTGATCAGTCTTGTGGTCCTGAAGAGGTTTTGGTTGGCTCTGCCCCAGAACACCTGGGTCTTTGATTCTTAAGTGATTCAGAACTGCTGAGCCAGTGCCACACGACTTTGACACTGTTTATTCTCATTCACTAATAGCTCTCTATTGTGTGATTTACATGTTAAGGCATTTGGAAAGCAGTGAAACATCTCATCTTTTCCCACAGTGGACACAGATGTAGTGGGGAAAATATCTGCTAGTCTTGAATTCTCCAAGGTTCCTGATATGCCTTGATCTTCCACTAGTTTCATATTTATAGTTTCTGTGGCAGAACTTTCTGCTTTTAATGTATTTTAAAATAAACTTTAATTTTTGATGTCTGCAAATTAGTCCTCAAACACTTCTGGATAGTCTTACTTGCCAGAGTTCACTCCTTCTTTTCCTCATTTTTGTATGATTTCTACCTCCTGGAGTTCATAGCCTTCCTTGCTTTCCTGTTGTAGTGTGCCATTCTCTTTTTTGTCTTTTGAGTCTTGCTGAAATAAAGGGTACAAGCTTGCCAATAGGACACCTTTGTACACTCTGTGCTCCATGCTAAGAATTGCCTTTTTAGCTGCCTCTTTTGGCTTTCTTTAAAAAATTTGTTCACTTCTGTATTGTTTAGATGGTTTTGATCATGGCAGTTACAAGTTTTGGCTTTTGATGCTCCTACAAAGCTTCATTTTTAAACTCCTTTGTTAAATGCTATGTCTTCAGCAGTGTCAGTATTCATTGGGTACTGTGAACTGCAAGGCACAAGTCAAAAAACTGATTTGGCTCTTGGGGGCTCATGGTGTATTTTGTGCAGTGAAGGAGCTGCTGGCAGGGCTGAGAGATCAGCATGAGTGGGTGTGCATGAAATACCCACACAGATGGGAACAGGGGAGACCAGAGGGACCCTACTGGTCTTGAGGCAAGGTACCAGAGAGTTAAGCTTGTGGTAAATGAACAATACAAGGGAAACATGGAGAAATCAAACCATTAATTTTGAATTACCCTGAAAAGTTCTGTTCAGAGGATTCCTTCTTAAATTTTCTCTTCTTCTTTGAGAAGCTGTACATGTTTATATGAATGGATATCAACAGGTCTAGCCATTCTCAATTGCAAAGCCTGCTTAAATACAGTATAGGAATGAAATATTTTCCAACCTTGTACACTAGTCCCTGGATGGAACTGTTCAATATGCCCTTTATGCTTAGAGCATCTTTTTCTGCTAAGGCTGTAAAAGGATAGACAAACTTGTTTGCTACAGGCTTTCCTTGAGACTCTAACCCTGTTGTGAGAGGTCAGCCAAGCTAGACACTCCTTGTACCTGAAGCCTTTTATCTAAAGACCATTATGTTTTGTATTGGATACTAAACTGGATTGAATTGAAGAAATTTTTGGCAGAGTGGTTAAAACAAATATGAATATGGAGGATGATATTTCTGCCTTTTGCCAAGAGAATTGACTAGTTATAGCCAAAAAACCCCAACAAAGAACTCCAAGAAATACTCCAAACATCAGGGGTGCTAAAATAACATGCTTCGCTCCAGATACGTGGAAATAATCTCTGGCATTTAAAATACAGCATAACTGTACATTTTCCTTGTTTGAGAGGTGACTCAGTAATATCTGGATTCAGGTACAGCTGGAGCTGAATGTCAGCCCCTTAATGCAAGACCTTTTCTCCACTTGTTTTAACAATAGGTGTGAATACCGCTGCCTTCTGGAGATGTAAATCCAGCCCGCCCTCCCTCCCGTGGGCTTGTGCTGTGAGACAAAGTGGCTGTAGGCTGTTTAGCAGGGCTGTGGCAACAGAATTTATTAACCTCAACTAGAACTGAAGAATTGGAGGAAAAATGAGCTGCTCTCCTTGTGGGACTGAGGAGGTTTTATTTTGAGTCTGCCTAACTTCCTCATAGTGTTAAAATATTGACTGTCGGATTTTTACAGTGACCAGTAGGAAAGTCATGGCAGCTATAGTGATGCATATGGATTCTAGCAGCCCTTTTAAGAAGGAAAGTACTTTCCTTTTAGGAAGGCTATTGAGGACAGCTTAGAAAGGTTTGCTATCTCCCAAATAAGATGGGACTTTAACTTGAGGAACACAGCTGCACATCTAGCTCTTGGAAAAACTTCCAAGAGCTAGATGTGGACACTAGCAAGAATTAGCCCACACTAAATCAGAGGAAGCCTCTAGGCTACAAATCTGAGTGTCTAAAATACTTAAGACATGGCCTACTAAAAGACTTTGAAACTGTTATAAGGATATACTTTCTTGGACTTCAAGCAAAACTTCTCTCTGCCTCAGCTGCTCTCTACTTTTAGTAGCTATCTTCCTCTGATTTTTGAAATTCCTCACAGAATTCTCCTATGAATACCTGACTCTGAGCTGGTAAGTTCCTGTTGTTGGTTGTTTGTGTGGTTTTGGTGTTAGTGGTTTCTTTTTCTGTAGTTGTTTTGTTGCACTTGTTTTGTGGGGACATCAGGTGCATCTTTTGACTTTATCTTTTCCTGTTTCCCAGGTTAGATGGCTTTCTGGCTTCCTCAGTCTCCTCCAGCTCTTAGGGTGGGCAATCAGTGAAAGATGTGGATTTAAATAAGTGTCTAAACCAACTCAGCCAAAGTGAACTTTGTTCTCCCACTTTCTAGGTGTTTCCAAACAGCTACACTGAGGTTTTGGAGGAGACTTCTGTGAAATTTTAGTGGTACAGAACAGTGTTTGGCTTTAAACCAAAAAAAAGCTCAATACATCCAATCAGTCTCCAGTTGTCAGGCCAATTATATTCTTAGCCTTTTTCTCTGTGAGTTGAGGTGTTTTTTCTCCAGTGAAAGTCAAAGCAGAAGCTCCTGTTACCTATATGGCCCTCATGAGGTACTAGTTGTTTAAACAGGGGTCCTTTGAACTTATACGCTATAAATTACTGTCAGTGCTTCAAGATCTCTAGAAAAAGATGAAATTACAAAACAGATTTTTTGATGCAGCAGCACAATCTTTCCCTGTGTATTTCTTCAAAGTTAAATTCAAACTCTGAAAGCAATTCATCTTGCTTAGCATGTTTTCCAATTGGGACCCTGGGGATTAAGGATAGAATGACTCATTCACATAATTGGGCTTCTCAGTGCTTTTCCTCACATTGAAGGTTTCAACTCCAAGCATATAAGAATATAAGAAACTGAGAAATGACCATCTGCAGCAAAAAGTCTAGAAAGGCATATGGCTCAGCTTTGATAATGCTAAATGGGACTGTTTGCTCTTGTTCTAAGGTCATGTTCTTACTGACAGCCTTGACTCGTGGGTGACTGCTTCCAGTAACTAACTTGTTTGTGTGTGAAGTTTTAGATGTGTGTTAGCAGGTTTAGCAATGGATGTTAGGCATTGGTAATTAATAAGCTTTTGATTATCAGCAGGTTTCCTTCTTACATGAGGGGAAATAATTCTAATTATTTTTCTTAAACTTTTTCTGCAAGATCAAAGCAAAATTCTCATTTTCCTGCTTTGCAACTGTACTGGATATTGCACTCTGCTTTTCTGCTTTTTATTCTCCCCCACTGCAGCTGTGGAAGAATGAGTAATGCTGCCAAAATTTATGTCTGCTTCAGCATGCTTGGTTTAATGGGGACTTCAACTTTTTAGTATTTTTATGAAGGCTTGTGTGGGCTTGAAAGCCATTTAATGCTAAAAACTGGCAAGAGCTATGAACAGAAACTGAGGCACCCACCTCTTGGTTGTCTGGCATGTGTGAAATGTGTGCAGAGTTTTCAGTGAAATGTGTAGACTCCTTGTGTGGAGGCTGCGGGTGCCTTGGCGTGGATGTTCACAGCTCATGTGTGCAGAGCTGTGAGCTGTGATCTGGACAGGGCTTCTGAATCACAGAATGATTTGGGTTGGAAGGGACCTAAAAGATCATTCACTTACAAGCCCTTGCTATAGGTTGAGACACTTTCCACGAGAGACCAGGTTGCTCAGAGCCCTGTCCAACCTGGCTTTGAACACATCCAGAGATGGGGCATCCACAACTTCTCTGGGCAACCTGTTCCAGTGTGTTACCATCCTCACAGTAAGGAATTTTTTATAATAGCTAAGGTAAATCTACTCTCAGTTTGAAGCCACACCCCCTTGTCCTGTCACTATGTGCTCTTGTAAATAGTCTCTCTCCATCTTTCTTGTAGGCTTCCTTCAGGTATGAAGGCCACAATTAGGTCACTCCAAAGCCTTCGCTTTTCCAGGCTGAACAATCCCAATTCTCAGCCTTTTCTCATAGAAGAGGTGCTCCATCACTCTGTTTAAATTGATGGCCTCCTCCGGACTCACTCCAATAGGTCCATGTCCTTCATGCGTTTTGGACCCCAGAGCTGGACACAGGTGGGGGTCTCAGCAGAGTGAGAAGACGTGCAGAATCACCTCCCACACCCTGCTGCCCATGCTGATTTTGATGCAGCCCAGGACACATTAGGCTTTTTGGGCTACAAGTGCACACATGGATGGCTCATATCCAGCCTCTCATCCATCAGCACTCCCAAGTCCTTCTCCCCAGGGCTGCCCTCGATCTGTCCAGCCCCAGCCTGTGTCGATACTGGGGAATGCCCTGACCCAGGTGCAGCACCTTGCACTTGGTCTTGTAAGCCTCATAAGATTCCCATGGGACCACTTCCAGAGCATGTCCAGGTCTCTCTGGATGGAATCCCATTTTTCAAGTGTGTCAACTGCATCACTCAGCTTGGTGTCATCTGCAGATTTGCTGAGGGTACACCTAATCCCTTCATCTATGCTATGAAGATATCAAATTAATTAAAAAATATATTTCTATTAAGAATTATTTAAATATTAATGATAAAATAATTGTTTATTATTTACATATTAAATATGGACCGCTGAGGGGCACCACTTGTCCTGATGTCCATCATGACTCTGAGCTGTTGACCACTACCCTCTGGGTGTTACCATCCAACCAATTCTTTATCCACCTAACAGCCCACCCATCAAATACATCTTACTCCAATGCAGAGAGGAGAATTTTGTGGGGGACCCTGTCAAAGGCTTTACAGAAGTCCAGACAAATGACATCTATAGCTCTTTCCTTGTCCTTTGTTGCAGTCACTCCAGCACAGAAGGATGAAGAAAACGCTGAGTTACTCAAGCTTTTTTGCCTTGGATAAAGGATAGAAAAGATAGAAATGATAGAAAGAAGGACCCTGGGAACTTGCAACCTGTCAGCCTCATCTCTGTGTCTGGGAAGACTACGGAACAGATTGTCCCAGAAGTTGTGCTAAAGGCACAGGGAGGACAGGGAGTTGATTCAAGACAGCCAGCATGGCTTCTCTAGGTTGAGAAGGAAGTCACAAGGTTGAGTCAGGAGTCACACGAGGCACTTTGGTGAAGTACACTTATTCAGCACTGGTCTGTCTGCAGACAGGTGTCAGCCATGACCCCTTGATACAACATGGACTAATTCCTGCTGCTGTCTTCCTTGAAGGGCTTTACAGGGAGATCTAAGGTAGAAGGAGTGTATTTCTTCTTACCCCTCTATTCCAAAATGGATCTTGTGTCTTGCAGTTAGAGACCTAGAGATTTAATACCTTCTTTGGCTTGAGTGGATTCAGATTTGTATACCTTGGGCAGTGCAAGAACTCTCCTTAGATGTGGTTTCTTGGGACAGTACTTCTTTCATGGAGGCAATGGGTAGAACAGCAAACAGTGGAAAAACAATCTCAGTAAACATCTTGGAAAAGGGGCCAGAATCTGGTAGTCTTGTCATGTTCCTTCTAGTAAGCATATATGCCTGCATCCTGGAGTTCTCAGACTAGGCGTGAGTATTAAATATTGAATGAAAGAAGTTTCATAGGATTATCTGTTGTTTTTGCCTCGATTACTCTTAAGCAAGTAGAATTGCAGTTTCTTCTCTGCTTCAAGGCAAAGTGACATTTCATTCACTCAAAATGTAGAATGGACAAAGCAGCAATGAGCTTGACTGACATCTGCTCAATAAAACTTTAAATTCTACTAGCTCCTAAGAATTTTAAAATAGAAAAAAAAAAATACTTCCACTGGGGAGTTAACTACAGTTCAGCAAAGGGCCAGTAAGATGATTAAGAGACTGTGAGTTGCTTTCATATAAGAGGCTGATCAATCTGGGGAAAAAAGAAGGCTCAGTGGAGAGCTTATTAATGTTTATAAATACCTGATGTGAAGCTGTAAAGAAGACAGAGACAGGCTCTTCTCGCTGGTGCCCTTTGGCAGGATAAGAAGGAATGGGCACAAATTGAAACACATGAAACTACGTCTCAACATAAACCTCTTGCTGTGACAACATGAGGATAGATGAACACTGGAATAGTGAATATGTGACTTCACTGAAATTCCTTATTTTAAGATGTTTGGCTTACAAAATAAATCAGCTGGCCAATGCTTTTGAATGTGTTGGACTACTGTTGAGTCGAACAGCAATGCTCTGCTGCATCTGGTTTAACTGAGTTTAAAATGTCACCAACTTCATCTGGTGTATTGCTGTAGCTCTGTGTGGGAAAATAGGTTTAATTGCACTTACTGGACCTGAATTGGGTGATAAAAGCTCTTTACAAAGGAAGCATTTGTCTAATGTGTCCTTGCTTTACTCACCAACAGCAAACCTGTTGTGGAGTTGAAAACGCCTGCTATTTCCATAAGTGAGTGTTATGATGCTGCCTTGTTTTCTGCTGTGAAGTATAACCTGGGTGTTGCATGTTGCCTAGCAGCAGTTCTTGTGACGAGGTTCAAAAAAAAAAAAAAAAAATCTTACTTTCAACAAAACATTTTCTTACACTGACTTGGAATTTAATTGTAGAATAATAAGACAGTGTTCTTTCTCAGCTTGATGTTCTATGTTAGCCTTCAGTTCACAGTACTATGAATAAAAGTATACTTAAGTGTCAATATTCCAGTCCTTCACACCTCTCCATTTAAAAAATCTGTCTTCAGGCCTTTCCTCTGTAAATGAGTAACTTTATGAGAAAATGTATTTGTAGGGCAGGCTTTCATCTTTATTGGGAACCTTTATCAACTGAGAAATGATGCAAATTTTTGCAGCATCTTCCTCTTGCTGACTCCTGAGGCTCATTCCTACCGAACAGCAAATATTAAGGAATCTTGAGCAGAGCTGCCACTAAGCTTAACCTTTCTAGCTCAAGATGGGCCTTAAGCAGTGATGTGAACTACTACAGACTAGTGACACCCTCTGCTCAGAGTTCTGTAAGATTCTTCTAAAGCTATTAAAGAACAAAACTCTAACACTCAGTCCAATGTACAAAAGGCTCTTAGTTATCAGGGTGAATATTGCAGTGCACAGCCAGAACGTGGGTTTAGACCCATTGATTTTTTTCGCCTTTTTACATAAGTCATGAGATTTTTAACCTGCATATGGGCAAGTTAACACAGAAATGTCTGTGCCTGCCTGTGTCCTGCAATCCACCCAGTTTCCATTATACAGCTGCCAAGCTGGGAGTTGTTCCATTTTGTGTATAAATAGCACTCCAAATACAGTACCCTGTTCCCCTAGATGGTAGAAGGCTGAGGCTTAGTTCTCATGACTGAGAGAATCTAATATTGTATATTTCTAGGCTACAGAACATTATGACAGTAGGAACAAAATGGAGGTGGAGCTGAAAGGATTCCAGGCTATATTAAAAATTCACTAATGTGCCAGGAAATCTGTTCTCAACTTAAAAAGCATCCCTCAAGCAAGAGGTAGAAGACAGTTATATTATTCCTTACCATCAGGCCAAATTTATGCTACAGAACTCTGCTAAAGGCTTTGTTCTTTTCTAGTCAGAAAAGCAGCTGGATAATACACATGCAAACTGTATTCCATCTTTACTTTTTCAAGGTAAACCTCTAGTGTGAACCTAAAGTATGAAATTGCAACTGAAATATGATTGCAGGAAACCACCAACTGTTTAGCACAGATTCAAGACAATGGCACAGCCATTTCAGCATGCAGGTGGCACAATCAAGGTGTAACTAGTCATGAAAATAACTATTCAGGTGATAAACGATGGGAGAAACTGCCTTAAAGATCTTGGGGATTTTTTTTTTTGTATATATTTTTGGGACTTGAGAAAAAATATTCAGCAATTTACACAGCTGATATTATATGTTTAAAGAAAAATGCAAACTACCGAGAAGGCTACTGCAGTTTGATACCCATCAATCTTTATTCAGACTGGCCCGATTACTTTTAAAAACACCATTAAGCAGACACACACTGCCATCTCGTGAGCATCTCTAACACAGCTGCAGGCTGATTTCGGAGGAGAGGAAAACGAGGTGCTTGGAGCAAGTAACTTAATACAGTACAAAACATATACAGACTTAAAAAATGCTGCACTGAATGCTTTGTCAATGGTATATTATATAATAGAGATACACAGAGTAAAGCTAAAGTATTTTATTAATAATTTATTGTCAGTAAGAAAGACTGGCTAATGGTAATTTTCAGTAAAAACCTTTACAAGACCATAGGATCACAAATATACAGACACTATAAAAACTGTGTCATGGTGGTTTTGGTTCTAAACTGGTATGCAGAGGGTCCCCAACACACTTTCCAAGAAGGGAAAAAAAATGTTTACAGTTCTAAAATACAGCAACCCATTTAAGACATTTCCATGTAGCTGACCCAGAAAAATATCAGACCTAATGTATGTACAATTGAAATTATGTGAATGTGTTGAATGTTTTACAATGAAATGTCAAACCCTAGTTTTCAGGGGAATACATACAGTGATGCCCTGATTATAATAAGTCAGGGTGCTCATTTTTAATGGCACACTAACACCACTAGTTTCAGTGGAAAACAAATTCACAAAATATCTACAAAATCTAGTTAAAACTATTAAAATCAAAACTGTACATAAAATTTACAAAAAGTAGGAGAAAATTAATTGCATTGGAACTATATAAATATATGCATCATGCTTACATGGAGAAGTGGTACGTGATTTTTTTTAAACAATGTAAGTACATAAAGGATGTTCAGAAATGGCACAGCCAAAGGAAATCTTAGAACTAACTGTCCAATTACAGTAGGTCAGGAAATGGAAAGAGGTTCATTTAGTGAAATGAATTGCATGATCCAATGCTGCCATGCCAGTTTAGCTCACTGAAACAAAAGCATTCACTATGGCTGGGGAAAAAAAAAAAGAAAAAATAAAAAAGCTCCTGAAAAATGTTCTAGTTTTGATAAAGTTTGTTAGAGTCCAGGCACTTTTGTTGAGTGTGTCAGACTTCTGTATGTTGCTGGGAATCAAGTGGAGGAATTTTCACATCTTCGAAGTGACTGTCATCTCCACTCTCATAGTCACTCATCATGACTTCAGACTCCATTTCACAGCATGCCGACACATCCGAGCAGGAAGCTGTGGAAGCGTACACAGACATGGACATGTTGTCTACAGGGGGTGCTTCAAAGTCTTGACTGAACCCCAATGAGTATGGAGCGTATGGTTCTCTGTAGCTGCCGCTGCCGCCACTGGGAGTAGTCTGAGGTTCTGACATGTCTGCAGGGTAGTGATGGGGAAGGTACTGATTAAGGTTAAATCTCTGCCTGCTCCTTGTAGAAGAACCCAAGCTACCTATGGCTGGCATGTCTCTGGGTGGCTGTATTGACTCAAACTGGTCGCTGTATTCAGGTGGTAACGGTGGAAGCTCATCAGGTGCAGGGAAGTCATCAGGTGGAGGTGGAAAATCGCTTTCTATGTCATAACCGCCAGGGTAATAGTCTGTATCGATGGCATTTGGATCCGTGTAGAGGGGAGCTGACTCCTCAACCACTTCGTAGTTTGGATACTCCTGGATACCTGGCAACTGAACACTTGGCATCCAGTCTGATGTATCCCAGTGATAACCTGAACATTTAATTAAAAAAAAAAAAAAAAGAAAAGGAAACGAGTATTACTGTCTTTCGTTCAAGTCAGTCTGAACTGAGAAACCAACACGTGTATTAAGACAATGCAATCACTGTGATTAGGACACTACTTGTTAATCAGCAGCTTGCCCTGGTTGCACAAAAGACATTCAACACAACTTTACTTTATGCCATGCGTTAGATAGTGCATCATTCACACGTGAACTTTTACATTTTCTCAGACATCACACCTAACATGGGAAGAATTGTAGTCACCTATGGAATGTGCTGTCATAATACATAACGGTATAGAATTTTTCACTGGATAGCAAAGAATCAACACCCTGCCTGGTGCAGCTAAATACTTAATCAGTTGTTGTTAAGTAGTTAAGGGTGATAACAACAGCCTATTTTTCTTAAGAGTATATTTAGCATACATAATCCATGACTTTCTTACACGAAAGAAGCAATTTCTGTTTGGTAAAGTATTCAGACCATTTAAAGTGACTTTACCCCTTAAGGAAATTATAAAGTTAATTTCACAAAATGCTGTTAGCTCTATAGGAACTGCCACACCTCTGATAAAAATCTTTGATTATTAGTAAAGACATTCCACATTCAAATACAAGAACAAAACAGGAAATCAAGCTTAATCATGCAAAAATGACTGAACTTGATCCTCTCTTGCAAAATCTCTTTGAATAAGCTTGTATTTGACTACTGGAAACTAGATGTAAGCTTAAACTGATTAAAAACCAGTAATTTCTCTCATCTGAACACCAATAAAGAAAATAATACACTGTTGTAATATAATGCAAATCTAGTAAAGAGAAATCACTGCAGACAAATGCACAGCAAGCAACTGATAGTAAGTCTGTATTAAAACCAAACATTAATAGAAATATTTTGGTGAGCATCAATGAACTGCATGCAGAAGTCACCTCTTGAATTGCTGAGGTCAGGAACAGCAAAAGATTCTTTAGGTGGCAGAATGAGAAGAAAAAGGAGAAAACATATGTAGTTAGGAATCAAATGGTAGAACCAATATGAAGACAAACAATGACTAGTCACTATGACATTCATGCTACTTTTGTCCAGTTTAAATTAGCAGTACTAAAGTTGGTGCTTTTTTTTATTTTCTCCAGGGCTCCTTATTTATTAAGACTTGAACTGTACGACAGCTACTGAATTAATGTACAGCCCATCTGAGAACTGGCTGTCTTGTGGTAAAATCTGCAGTCTGGAGTTTGCCAAAATCCTTGTCTCAGTATGTTCAGGACTTCTGCTACAGAGGGTAACAGGACTTGATCTGATTTTTTTCTTTCCTTGTATCTGCCCTTGTTTTTTGATACAGGGCTCCATCTATTGGCACTTACACTTTCAAGTCTCTCTCAAGTATCAAGACAACTCTTCCTTTAGTGTCTAGCTTCCACACACAAAGCACGGGGAAACCTGCCTCCCTTTGTACAGCAATTCCAACAACTCACGCTCAGCAGAGATCTGCCGTCTGTTATCTGACAAATATTAACCCTTTCTCTCTTCAGGAATCTATATTCCCTGTTCAAGTCTCTAAGGATGAGCAAATGCCTATTCTAATAGCAAAATCTTCTCCTAAGAGTTCATATTTTCATCTTTTCTTGAAGACTGAAGGGACAGAGGTTGACTCTTTGGAGAGGAGTTCCTATTTTTTAAGCTTGCCTAGCCCAGACAAGAAAAGTACTGTTCAGACTAATGGTGATGTCAGTCTGAGCTCTGAGACTTAAAACATCTCTGGCCTCAAATCCAGGAGAAGGTTCTGAACACTACTCTGCTTAGAAGACAACATTCTGTACTTTTCCTGGGAAACAGGGTACAAAATTAAAGCCAAAAGGCCTTATGATTTAGAGCACTTTTACCAAGGAATGGAAAGATCTTGGTTTTCATTGTCTTCTGAGGCAAAGACCTTTTAACGTAGATTACCGAAGCACAAACTAGAATCTGATGTGCCCATCTTTATGTTACACTCTGATAGACTGGAGCTATGTTTTCTCTTGCAGTCAGCACTACTGATTTGCATCAAGCTACAACCTGAGGAGCAGTGCAGAGAATGCAGGCCTAAAACTGTCCTAGGATGAGATTAGCTACAGTTCGTGCTTCCAGGGTACCTGTTGGACACAAACACTTGGGGAGACTAAAGGTAAGGATCATCTGTCCCAGAACTTGACCTTGCTGAAGGCTTAAGTAAGGATCTCTGCTGCTCAAACTGGCACCCTCCTGAGGGTGGTCAGAAGCAGAACTCTTTACCTAAGATGCTTTGAAAGAAGAAATGCTTATTAAAAGTAGAAATTTTCAAATGTTAAGAAGTAGCTGAGTAGGACATATTTAATCTCTCTATGACTACGATGCATAAAATGTTTGCATTTATCTTATGGTGACAATAAACCATCAAGCAATACTTTTATCGCTGACTTAAAAACTACACTTACAATTTTTAGATTCTACCAATGAAATCTCAGATAAAATCTGAATAAGTTATTAAATATTTCCCCTGACAGATCTGGCCTCTTTTAGTCTTGTAATTCTCCCTTTCCCAAGTAGCGTGCATTGCAATTATTCAGCACTGAAGATTATAGTCTATAGGTACACATTAATGAAATGGCACCCTCATTAATGAAACACTCTCATGTAATTAGAAGTCTTTGCATTTGTCTACTTTTGTGTGTCCACATAAATTAAAAAGGATGTGCTTCAGATAATAAACTGAAGAGAAACTTGAGCTTCTATAATCAATGTTCTTAAAATGGCTTCATTTTAAGTAGGACAGTAAAAAACATAAGGCTTCCTAGTCTATCAAGAAATAGGAAGCATATGTTGAATGTTATTTCAGAAGAAACCTCTGCAACCTCATGGTCATCAAGTGAATTATTTGCCTTTTACTTGAATTTAAAGTACTGTTTAGTCAATTAAAATAGTAGTCAGCATTTGGATAGACTCACTGGCACTTTTATTACTACTATTATTTTGTAAAGAGTTTCTGTTTTCCAGAGTGGTTAGTTCTTAAG
Organism: Dasyornis broadbenti; assembly: GCA_013397935.1. Taxonomy (NCBI): domain Eukaryota; kingdom Metazoa; phylum Chordata; class Aves; order Passeriformes; family Dasyornithidae; genus Dasyornis; species Dasyornis broadbenti. Next base: position 387,846 of record VZRN01005246.1, read on the forward strand.
TGTTAGCAGAAATGAAATAAAGTTCTATTGAAAATGCCTACTTTGCCTCTTTCTAACTTCCAGATACATACCACACACACACACACACAATTACTTGTGTGTACATACATATGCCCAAACATATCTTTTAGGTACTGTTGTCATGCTGGACAGTAAAGAACTACTTAAACTGAGAGGGATGTATATGGCTGTATACCTCAGCTGCAAAAAAAAAATCACTTTCTTCCCCGCTTAAGAGACAGATTGATCTGAAGACCAAGGAAGTGAGTACTGATATCAGACCACACTGACTCTGCTCAGCTGGACAAGGCATCAGCAGGTATGGGTGGGAGAAGAAAAGGAAGTGGAGACTGCTGCCGTTTCATCTACAGTACTGTATGTATTTGCCTTTGATGTCTCAATTCTGCTGGCAGCTTTAGTGTGAATATTTTCAGAAGAGAGTAAGCACCAACATCTTTTCATGCTAATCCTTTTTTTTCCCAAGAAATCACACTTTGAAACCTGTTCACAGGACAGCTACAGCATACTCAAGAAAATATTAATAGATACACAATATATGTTTTGCAAAAACCTATCAGGAAGTCTAAGTAAATAGTATTTTATTATTCCCATCTGCTAGGGTTACATTACTAGAAGACAATATAAAAAGACAAACGTGCATTATTCTGCCAAAGCAGTAAATAAATATGAAAACTTGTATATACCTTCTTTTTCCACCGAGTCAACAACAGCATTGACAAGGTGTATTACAGTCACTACGGAAGCTTGTAAAAGGTATAAAAGGAGCAAATTAAAACAAACCTATAGTTAGTATCACTTAAAACAGCATACAGATACACATAAAACCCCCCACCAACACTGTGAAATTGCAGTTTATTACTATTTTATGGAGCAAGATTATTGGTGTACATACAGATTTACCCTCTATCTAGAAAGTAGTTGCATGTAGTACATAAAACACATACCTAAAGCTCAATTTTATTCCTGCTAAACATACAAAAATACTTGTAACTACTCCTGAAGCACATTTTGTATGAGCACAAAGCTGCTTAAATTGTGTCAGAATTTCTGAAATTTTGCCTAAATATACTTATTTGCATAATACTTTATCTACATAGCAATAAACTAGAATTTTCTAAAAGCTTGTGTTGGATGAATTAAGGAGTATTGCATTAGACTTCTTTAAAAATGAAAACTATGTTCCCTTCCAGACAATGAAAGATATGGGAAGGAAAATTTCCCTGAAATGAACTAAAAGGCTAGAATATGAAAAGTACCTACTGAAAATTTCTGTACCTGATCTACTTAAGTTGTGTATGAAGTAGAGATATCACAGGGGGAATACCAAATTCAGGCTGTTACATTCTTATTAAAAAAAAAAACAAACCAACTAAAATGAATGTATTTTTTATGTCTTCCCTTTCCCCCAACATACTTTTGGAATGGAAAAGGATTTACTCTTATAGAGTAAAATGAAGTAAGCACATGCAACTTGTTTCCACAGTTCAGGGATTAAATATCAAGATAATAAATTCTGAATCTACCAAACCAGAAGGAAGGAACAATATCTATGATGCTACAGCTATTTCTCTTAAAATGATGTATTAATGAGTAATCAATACATGACAGGAAATGGGAAAAAGAACATACTAAACATATGGGATAGTGAGGAGGGGAGACGAACATATATAGCACAACACTTAAAACCACAGGAAAAAAGTTGGAAGTTGGTACCAGGTCTACTGATAAAATGATGATGACTGTAAGCATACCATATTACTTTCACCAATCATTAAACCAGATGGGTTTTTTTCATGCTGTTAATAACAAATCACACTGCTTCACTGAGAAGCAGAATGTTCTTTATTCCTAAGCTAAAGGAATTTCAAACTCTTTTTTACCAGACAGAGACAAAACCAGAAATTCGAATTATGAGTCAAAACACACCTTAACTCAGTGAATTAAGTTATGAGACAACTGTCTTTGTCCAATCAGTATGATATGTTTCTGAATACATAGATGCATTCATATCAACTATAAAAGCATCTGTCATCACAATGGAAAAGACATCCAATTAATAATAATCAAACCCAAAAATATGTACATTAATTATATTTTGATGGACTGGAAGAGTGATCAAAATATTTATATTTTCATATTGGCTTTTTTCAATGTATGAAATGTTTTTATGAATTCATTTCAATCATGGTGAAAGCCAAATATATTGTTCTATTGTAACAAAATTTCTTTTTGTGCAGCTTCCTTCATTACTAAAGTAATCAAACTTACAAGCAGTCCCTTAAACTCTGCTCTCACTCAGAACTGATCTGATCCATATGGGAGCTGAGGTCGCAGCAAGAAAAAGAGAAGGAAACAAATGAAACTGTAACACCAGAAAGCTTTTTACTGAGAGCTGAATGGCAAAGTGAAAGTTATATTTGTGCAGAGGCCATTTTTAAAATTCACTGTATTCTTGCATAAGATGATAACCAATGATAACCTAGAAGAGTTTACCAAATTTTAACACATTTTAAACACAAGGCTCTGAACAACTTGAGCTGCATTTTCACTGTAATATTCTAATAGCAGAATGATTATACATAACTTTAAGGTAAAGTAATTAATAGGAGGTGTAAGATAGGTAAAATATTTTAAAAAAATAACAGATCTGGGTATTAACATAAGTAATACAAATATATATTAAATAAGCTACTATTTAATATATATTCAATATATGTAAATCCTATTGTTGCTAAGAGATAGAGATGTAAAGACAGAACAAATGAACATAAGTTACAGCAGTACAGAATGATTGTGTTTCACATACCATTGTCATCACATGATTCAGACTGGAAGGAGCTGAGAGACTGGACCTCAGACATGCTTTCTCTAGCGCTGTAAGGATGAGAGTTCTTTTCATCCAGAGGCTTCTTAGAAAGGCAGGGGTCAAGATCTACTACTTTAGCTGAAAGAAAAGTTTTCAAGTGAGACAATTAATAGATTCTAGATTAAAGAATCAATACAATTTAAGCTTGAGGTCCGCACATTTTTACAAGACTTAGTAGAGCATGAAGCCTGATCAGAGACAAAACTCAGCAAAGTTATAATGCCTTTAGTACCCTGAAAGATATAGACGGAGACTTGGTACTCATATTGAAATTGTACCAGTACGCACATTAAACAGGAAAGTAAAAAACAAGAACATCTCTTACTGTCATAATCAAAATCCCAGCTGGGTTTCTGTATTGAATCACTGTCCGAAGGTGAGTTGGAGGGAGGTGGAGGTGGCAAATTTGGTGCAACACTGCAAACAGCTACAGCTTTCCGGTGACCATGTACAGAATCTGGGTTAAAAGTACTAAACTCTGGGTGCTCAGGGATAGCAGACCCCTCAAAAGAATTCCTATCAAGATTGTTCCTGGAGTCGCTTGGAATGCTTGGAGTGTATGAAATGGGACGAACAGGAACCTGTGGTGGGATGTCAGAATAGATGTTTTTATTCAATTTTGCATCAAAATATGGTCTTTGCAAGAAGGCTGTTGTAGTTCCCAGTTGCTTGTCTTCAGGTTCTGGCTGGTGCTTCTTCTTTCTACCAACCACTTTGCGGCAAATGACAAAAATCACAACTAACAAGAAGATTCCTGCGATGAAAACAACAATCCCGATCACTTCAGCTAAGCTGATGTTCCAAGATGTTGAAACATATTTATTAAGAACAATGTCTGTGCAGTGTTTTCCTCCAAATCCACGACTACAGTTGCAGTGATATGAACCATATGTATTCTCACAAAGGGCACCATTGAGACATGGGTTTTCTATGCATTCATCGACATCAGTCAGGCACCTATCAGAAACAGAGCACAGCAGTGATGTTTAGCAGTCTTTGTTGTAACCTCATTCTCAAAAATTTTAGATATATTTAATATAAGGTACTGCACACTAACAGGCAATTTGCTATTTTATGAACATCTCAGATTTCAACCAGTTAGAACGGTTAATTGTTAATCTGTTAATTAATACTATTAAAATTCAATCTACATGGAATGCTACCTACCTTTCTCCACGAAAGCCTGCTTCACACTCACAAACAGGTCCGTCCAAGCTGTCAATACACTTGCCACTGTTTTTGCAAGGATTGTCTTTGCAATATGGACCCAGCTGGCACCTACAGAGGCAAAACAAACAAAAACACATGAACCTTACTGCAAGTGAGTATATAATGTGGGATTCAGGGCTTTAACCTAGGGGCTGTTGTTAACTTCAGCCAACTCCAATGTGTCTCCAAGTCTGAGCTTTAAGTAGGAAACAGAAGAAAAAGGAAACAGAACAAGTGTTACATTTACAGCCTGTTCTCTTAGGGGTTCATTGATACAATGAACCATACAAACATACCTTTGACCTGTGTATTGTCCTCGGCACTGGCAGATAAAATCATCGCTGACTGGGATGCACGTACCACCATAAAGGCAGGGGTTGGAAGCACATGGGTTGACACTTACTTCGCAGTGAGTTCCCATAAACAAAGGTACACACTTGCAGTAGTAACCTGAAATCAAATACAGTCTTTTTGAAAGATGCACATGGCTTTACTGGATTTGAGATAAAATCCTCCCTGCCCACCTCCAGATTTAAGATAAATTCCTTCCTACCCACCTACACGTTAAAGAGAGAAATGACAGGAAAAAGTAGAAATGTTTTTATCAAGAAATGAGGCAAAGTCTAACAGTAAGAGTTTTCTTGAACGTGACTGAAGGTTAATTTCCATTTCTCTCACAAAACCCAAGTTGTCCTAATGATTTCAGAATTGTAAAAGAAAGACTCCAAAGTAGGCAGTTAAGAGGACAGATCTCAGGTGTCAGCACTGAAGGTTAAATCCCCACTTTGCCAGATGGACTTTGTCTATTTCATACCCCAAGGAACTGAATCTAGAACAGAGGCACACAGAGTCTTCCTGCCTATTCAACAACCAACCTTCTACAACTCCTTGGAAAACCAAGAATTATGCATGAAGTTGTTTTGTCCTTCAAAGCAGAGAGGCTGAAAAGCAGTTTTGAAAACTAAAAGCTGAAGAATAAAGCACAGCTTACCTCCATTTGACAGTGCGTTGCAGATGCCTCCATTCTGACATGGGCTGCTTGAACAGCCATCTGTGGTAGTCAGTAAGCATCCAGGAGTGACATCTACAGATTCTTCCATGTGTGCATAATTTCGTGGCTTGCTGTTTAGGGGCAGCTCTTGTCCATTCAGTACAATAGAATCCATACAGCCTCTGAAACCATTGCTAACCTGAGGACTTCTACCATGTCTTGTACCTTGCTGACGAATATGACCACCAAAAAACACATGATTGTCTAGGTTTAGAGTTCTAAGTGTACCAGGAGCAGTACCAGATGCAGTATGCACCCTATCCAGAACAAGTCGTGCGTAGTTTCCGTCCACCTCAAGAGATACGGAATGCCACTGGCCATCGTTTATCTGAGTGCTCTGAATAGAGACAATCCCAGGTCCACTGCCACAATCAAATTTATATTGCAGTCTTCCGTGATGGATCTACAGAGGAAAGCCACAACATCAATAAATGATCTGCACACTTAAAGAGTATAAAATATTGATGCCTATAAAAGTTTGTGTTTAAGAGACAGGATGATGGTGATGGTGGTGTTCATAAAAAACAGTTTAATAACAGTTTTCCAGTCACAGCAACTGTGATTTGTTCTTTATGGTTCTTTTAATTAAAGTGTACATTTTTTTCCCTCTAGTAAAGAAGTCACAGATAATAATCAAAATACTACAATACTTCAATACCTTTCATCCTGTGCTTTAAGTGACTTTTTCTGCATGGACTTCACTATTATAAGCAAATAAATTTAAAGTTGTTTAAAATATATGATTCAGGAAGCTTTGTTAGTTTACACGTTTAGAAAATTCTGTACAAGTTTGTCATCTGGATGTGTAACGCACCCTACCTTTAAAGCAATTTTCAATTGCTTTTCAATTTTGAATAATAATTCCATAGAGATGTTATAACTCAGTCTTTTAATCTGGCACAAGAAATAGTAAGATGATGTTAGGAAGAAGGGAGGAGATATGCACCAGGAGATTTTAATATACCTCTAAGATACTGTAGTCTGTTCCTCGAGCATACATAACAACTGCATGAGCAGAGTAAGTTCTAAGTCTCATTGTCAGCTTCATTTCCTCTTTGTTCTCACTTTCCATGAGACGGTATTTCACATAGCTGCTCCCAGTAAATGTCACAGCAGAGCCAGCTGATGCTTAGGAATACAGAAAAACATAAAATGTATTAGCATAGGACTGGAATCAAATTTATGTTTGGAAAGTAATACAGTTTTATACAGAGTTTTTCCAAGTTAATTCCTTACCAGGACATTGTCCAGTTTTACTGTCTTGACAAACACAGGTGTATTTTCCTTCCTTTGGATCTCCTAAACATTCAGTACCTTCAGGACATGGGTTTCCTTCACACACACTGTTCACCAGGGGGCATTTCCCTTCTGTAAAAACAAATCCATTATTTATCTTTTGTTGGTGGTAATGGTATTTTGTGAAAAGGAACTCTTAGTACAGTAGCTGAAAGTAACCCAAATGATATTCCTAACTATCAGACAAGGAAGTGAAGTAACAGCTATGGAACATGACTGGCACAGACTAGACAAATACCACTTAAGAGTGGCTGATGCTCATCCTTATCTTGGTTACTCAATTCAATGGGTAAAATTGGGAAACTGGTGTTGTGGTTTAAAGCTTACCATTAGTATCATTCACCACAAAACCCAACATGACAATACTAAACATAGACAGAGTAGGCTGGGGAGAGCAGAGAAAAGCATGTCTGTATTTGAGACAGAAAAGGAATACGCTTTAAATATTTATATCATATCTGCAAGTTCACCCAGAAAGGTTACGTTCTGATTTTAGAAAGCGATGTTGTTTTCCACAGAGATAACGATAAATTAATCTTGTGTTAGAAATCTTTGTACTTACATATATTTTAATGAATACTCATTTCCCACATTACTGCCTCATTCCCAACCAAGTTTGGAAACTGTGTGGGCTACTCCTCTAAGCAGAAACAAGGAAGTATTCAGGTACTTTGCAAGAACTTACCTTTGTGCACACAAGACTGAAAATATAGGATACGCAACAACAAAAAAAATTAACTTTTTTCATAAACTGGAATAAAAAGGTGTAACTATAAAAAAACCCAAAAATCTGCTCCCGTAAGTTGTATTACGTAAACTCTCAAAACGAGGTAATGAGATAAGAAAGAATTACTCTTTACTATGAATAAACTTAGGCAAATGTTGTGGAGAGGGTTACAGAACTTTCTTAATCTTGCCCTGTAATATAAATTTCATCTGTGGATCACGGCTTTTTAAAACCAGAACAATCATTTCAAGGATATGGTTTTCCTTACTGCTTTTCTTACCTTTACAAAGACAAATTGCTGTTCTGTGATGACGGGGAGTGACAAAACTCAATCTGGCTGTGCTGTGGGTTGACATGATGTTCTCATCCACTGTTACTTTTTCTTCACAAAATTTCAAAGGACAATCTAGGCCTGCACAGAGCTTATGAAACACATCAATTATCCGGACACCTAAAATTTCCTCTAGGTCAGGCACAGAAGAGTTTATCTTGTGGAGCAAAATTCTCATTGGTTGGTGAGAGCTACCAGACTTTTCAATATTCAGGAGGACATCCAGATTAGAAGGAGGATCAGAAGGCTGCAAACTAACAATCTGGATGTCATTTCTTCTCACGCCCAAGATGTTTCTTAATGCTCTCTGGAAATTGCGCCAGTAATCACCAACAAATTCTTCAGGGGACAGGTTGGCAAAGCGTATTGCGATACTGTGATTTAATACATCTTGTGTGATTTGTCTGATGTGTACCGTAATATCAGCTGCAGCTGTAAATTTTCCATCTGTAACAGTGACATTTAGGAGGTACTGTCCTACATCTAACCTTTTGTGTGCTATTAGTTTGCCACCAGTACTGGAAACGGAGAACAAAGATTCCATTTTGGGGTCCAGACTGTATGTCAAGGTATCATAAACATCTTGATCGGTTGCATGAATTTTTCCAATGACACCACCTGAATATTCTTCCCCAAAGGCCGTGATAAAGATTTCCAGAGGTAGAATTGCTGGAGAATAAATACTTTCCTCAATAACTCTAATATCGATGTAAGTCAAAGATGACAATGGTGGTTTTCCATTATCTGCCACCTGAAGGAAATATGAGGACAGATTTACATTTTTCCTTTCTCTCAAATACTACAGTAGATATTTGTACTGTATACACTAGGGCTGTATTTTTCTACCAAAAATAAATTCACCAAAAAGTCCAACAGGAAAATGCTTTACATAAATTCCGTAACACAACACAAAAGTTGATACTGAAAGTTTTAAAAGCTTATGTAAGCAGGCACACATGAACATGTTTTCACTTCTTCCAAGCTTAAAAGTCTACAGTGCTCTTTTTAACTGAAAATGCCAGGAAGCTACTAACACTGGTAGCAGATACAGAGGAAATGTACAGTAGCTGACTTCAGACAGCAGGTGGTGCTTGAAGCTTTTTAATATCAAGTATGGAAACACATTATGAACTTGAAATGACTAATGCACTAGAAATGTACAACGTGCTTCACCACAGTTAGGAGGTGGTCTGGAAGACAAACTAAATGCAGTGTGCCAAACAGTACTTCAAAAAGAGAAAAATACATGCAGAAAGTTACAATTAATTATGTTGCCTTTTATGATTTTTGATCACAGAGAGGGAAAAAACCCACCTGTAGTACTATTTGCTTCAGATGATTAATTAACTATCTTTAACTGTATCAGCCTAGTTCACTTTTTAAGCCTTTTTGAACACCCTACACTCCACCCCTTTTGGACAAAAACATACATTGTTGTTGCATGAAGACAGGACAAAAGGGAGTAGAAAAGTGAGAAAAGAGCACTCCCTTGGGTTCACTTTTTTCCTTCTACTTTTCACCTCTTGTTTCCTATCTACCTTTTTCCAGAGCTCTCTCCCAGTTACTGAAAGTGACAGTGAAGAAACAGTTAAAGAAGAATTAGAGACATGTGAAGGTACAGAGGGAATACACAGGGCTCAGATGGCAGAAGATATTCTGCATTGTTAAAAAGATTTTACAATAATTTTACAGGGTACACTTTGAAGACCTAAGCAGAGAAGCTGCTTTTGATTTTTCATACAAATTTAAGCAATAGAAGAGTAACTCCAGGCAAAGATTATCTGTGGATGGGCATGTGAACGTGGCATTTTTAAAAGGTAATGCGTATCTCAAAGAACTGCATGTTTTCATCTGTTAACTCCAAAAGACAGTCATGGCTAGAAACTTGCCCTCCAGTTACCCAAACATAAATAACGAGACCTTGAGCTCAAGTTGGCAAAGTTTTGTTTTGCCTAGATCTCTGCCTGGAAACAAGACAAGGCAGGCAGTTTAGCTACAGAAGAAATGCCCAAAGAAAACAAGAAAAGGTTCAAAACAAACAGACAAGCAAAATTATAACAAATGGACACCAAGTAGGAAAGAAGAGCCCCAGGAGAAATGGTTTTTCAGAAGTGCAGATATTTAAAAATGTGCTGTGGTTTTAAAATAAAGACTTCAGAGTGTGGCACAAAGGACTGCGTGACTCATTGCTGAAGATTTTGCACACTAGTGCTGTGAGACATTTGTTAATGGATAATCTATTTCCTTTGGAGAGAGGGAAAGCAAATACGAGTGGCATGCCCATATAAGGTGACTGCTGGGGAAAAAAGTTCCTTTTTGTTATTAAAATGACAAAAGTAAAGTAAAAGAAATGCTCATATTAAGTAAAGTCTTTCAGAGGTAGTGGGTATGTAGAGTGCATATGGGGGAAGTTTGTGTGTTTTTAGTGGTTTTTTTTTGGTTTTGAGTTTTTCCAAATTAAAGTATGCCTGTAAATTAAAAACATCACTACCTCAGCAATCCACTCAGAAAGCAACTAAGGTGAAAGCCAACAATACTGAAAAGCACACCAGTGAAGGTCAGTTAAAAACTGAAAATGGGTATCAGGAGATCATACACAGCCATTAACTTGTGATTTGCAAGATCAAAATGCAGAAATTAATCATAGTGCAAACTTGAAAAAGTGCCTTCCTACAGCCTTTAAAAAAAAAAAATCTATTTTAAATGAACAGAGAAAGAATATTTTTCCACAGTAGCCATGCTTATAGTTTTGAGTGTATCATTGTGTATCAACTGGACTCTTGTGCTGGGGAAGTGCTAGTTTTAGTCTAAGATGCCTTCACATCCACGTATCGTAAGATAATAGGAAATAATAGCAGCATGTCTATTGAAAAAAAAAGATGGCAAACTGTAAAATGACAAATGGCAATTAAAAGACAGTGATATATTTCCAGAAGCCAGTCAGGAAACTTGGAAATCAACAGATTAGACAGGTCCAAAATACTGAGATTGGGTAGTACAGCCCACAAAAGATGCATATTAGTACAGTCTGCTTTAATGATTTAACGTCTCTGAGAAGTCTTTGTTCTAAGTGAGTGAATTTGTTTTAAGACACTTGTTTAGCTACTGGATGCCATTAAAACAGCCCTTATTCATTCCCTAATAAAAAGGCACTTTTCAGCTGCTGTGCTGAAGACAAGATAGCTGAAGAACTGACAGGCTGTTTACAAGCAGCCTAGAGACAAGCAAGAGGCTTGAAAATGAAAGAACTGCAAGATTCCGCCCAGAGGAAGATGTTAGATGTTAGTCTCACACTTAAGAAAAGCCAGGCACATGAGGAAGGGACAAAGGTGAAGCAAAAATCAAGAAATGTGACAAAGTCAGCATAACAGTCTATATCGAACAGACGTGACTGCCTGTATGTGCATTTATAAGAACACATTTTAGAATCAAAATAAACAGAAATTAGTTACTGGTTAGAGAAGATTTAAAATAAAACATATGAATCTTGTAGTACACTCCTTCCACACACAGGAATAACATCCACAAACAAAAACGTGACTTTGGGGGAACTGGCATATCACTATTGAGGTAAAAATGACTAACAGAGGAATGACATACCTGCCCCCTTTTTCATCCCAATTCTTAAACCCTAAACTAAACTACACTTAAATGAAACTGTATCAGTGCTTATACTGATCGCTCCTGGTTATTAACATTTTAGTGACTCAAACAGCAAATTACAGTATCTGTGGGAAATTTTTCTTCTTTTCCCAAAGACAATAGACGTTGTGTAAATATGTCACAGTTATCCCAATGTGGACAGAATTCAGCATACACTGTTATAGACAGTATGGCTCTAAAATTCTGCAAAAGCATGTTTACTCATAAACTATCTGCAATAGTATATATAATTTGGAGGTTCAAAGAAATTCCTCATGTGAAAATAAAGATAAGAGTTTTTCTTAAAACACAAATCTGGAAATGAAGTTCAATAATTAAGGCCAGTTATTTTTAGCCTACCAATTTTAAGTCCTCTGTTCACAGCTGCTTAATTTATAATTGAATTAAAAAGGACTAGATAAGATTAAAAAATTTGGTTTGAACTTTTCTCACACTAGGTTACAAGAAGTATTTGAGAGAACTTAGCTAGGTTAATGTAACTTTGGACACAGTCTGGCCTTTTTGCACAACAATGGCAAAGGAAGCATATATTATAGGACTTCAGAGTAATTTTTTAATGCTAGGTTTTCCACTGCAAGATCCTGAGATCTCAAACTACTGCACTGCAAGTTTCAGTGCTATGAAAAAAAAGGCTATTGAAAATACTATGAATAAAGGTCCAAACTTAAAAAAAAGATGTTCCCAGGGACCATTGAAAAAGGAATGTAGCACTACAGAAAAAAATTCAGTACTGCTATATTGTGCAACTTTCAATATCCCTGCTTTCTTTACATGTGAGTACAGTCCAGCACACAGCTTCAAGGGCCAAAACCATAGTGGCAAGAGGAATTCTGCAGTCAGCAGTGGGTGGCTCAGGGGACCTGTCCCCTGCTGCCTTTTTCAACATTCCAACCAGAAGGCAAAGGGCTTATCAAGACCACTCACTCAGTAAACATTTCACTTACACCTTACTTCTGCTGTGAGTTTAACTGAACTTCCCACTGCCCCTGCGTAGACGAGCATTTAAACCAACAGACTTTGTCTATGAAGATGACTCCTCATGGGACATGCCTCAAATGACTACTTGGCATGTCAGAATCTCCTAACAGAAAGACAAGTGGTGGAGTGCACGAGTGGGAAAAGTTAATTAAATACTTACAATGCAGTACAGTCAGAGGAGGCACATCCTACCTTAACATGAAGCAAATAGTGATCTCTCACTTTGCGATTCAGTGCAGCAGTTGTGGTCAGAACTCCCTGCTGGTTAATCTGAAAAGTGCTCTCTTCATTTCCACTCAGGATGGTGAAGAGAAAAGGAGGACCATTGTGAGAAGAATCCTTGTCTGTCACCAGTAGCTGCAGCACACTGAATCCAATAGGTTTATTTTCCTATAAATAGACAATACACATTGGTTTTGTTATAATTGTGGACATAGTCTGACGTTGATTTCTTCCTCATAACAGGGACCCCAACAAATTACTGCCTAACAAGTTAATCATTACAAGAGAAATCAGAACGACAATATTGCTTCAGGAAAACTACTACCCTCTGAGAATAAGACTTTAAAAAAAGGGGTAAAAGAAGAAAGGTAGTTTTTATCTGCATATTATATTTTTGAAAGTAGTTCAGCCTTGACACTTTACATTTTCCACTTGTGGTCTGAATTAGTATTACTGTAGCATAATTACCAAGTCATCAAAGATTTCAAATTTAGCTAAACACCTGTTAAGAAAAATCTCATGTCTTTGTTGGGAGGACTAAAAACCACTCCTCCATCTGACCTCTTGTGCCCCTAATTAGTGTTCTGGATACAGCTGTGGCTGCTACAGCCACCGTCCAGTTAAAATATGAAACCCAGGTTTTAAAATTTGCATCATAAAATCCCTTCAACTTTGCATTATGTGGATGCCTGAGGTTTCACAGACACTTCACATAGTTTGGCTTATCATGTATCTTACACACACATATAACCTTATCTAACACTTGTAACACCTCTCCCAGAATACTCATGCTATACTGTATCAGCCGGATTTTCTTATACACATACTTATTTTAAAAACAAGAAAAGTATAAACATTATTTTGAAGTACAACAATAACAAAATGCTATCCTTTCACAGTTTCAGAAACTCCTAATAACAGCAATACTCTGTTTCTGAGAGAATAATTTAGTTATCAGATATTGCAGCTGAAGCTTTTTCCCTTTCAGCAAAACAAAGAGCATTGCTTTAAAATACAAATATTTACACTTGGACATCTAAAGTAATTTGACTTTTCTAAGAGCTAAGCACATTTCCAACTGTGTCCAACTATATCCATCTCCAATATATGAGGAAATGCACACCAGCATTCTTGGGCAACTCCTCCAGCTTTTTCTCTGCTACCTTCAACTAGGACAGGTCAATATGAATGAACTATAAAACAAGAGGCCTTCCTTTTTAACTGAGTAATGGAAATAGTACAGACATTGGCTAAACAGACTGCAGTTTAGGAGATACATTAAATAACATTCATTTCAAGAAAGACTAATTGGGGAAAAGAAGATACATTTGACACATAAACATGAACCTGTTGTTTTGTGGTTTTTTTTTTTTTTTGAAGCAAGACTCAGGACATCTTAATTGCACACTGAGCGTATATTGCATATATTCACTTTGCCCTATTTCAGAAAGCTGCCTTCACAAATCACACACACCATCTCAAACACAAGTGGTATGTTTGCATGGCACAGTGCACCAGATAACATTGTCTGATCCTCATTGATTTACCATTACCAGGCTGGGCAACAGCAAAAGGACCCAAGGATTGAGCTCATTTATGTTACCAGTATACAAAGGTCTTAATGCAATTGCTTTGTTGCCTTCCATTTATTTTCTACTGGATTCAGGAAAACAAGAAGTATAGACGCTGCCCCTGTTGTCTTTGCTTTAGCAGTTTTTTGAATCAGGCAAGTACATGCCAGACAGTTGAGAATCTGGCCTACTGCTACCATCCTAAGGTGCAAAATTAGTCAAAGGATTGGTATGCAGCCATATGAAATTCTACTCTTGTGCTAACTGCTTCTGATCCCAGAGGAGGCCAATGGGAATTAAGTCTTAACCTGTGTGCCGTGATGCAAACCATTAGCTTCACAGTAACAGGTATCTAAAGGATCTTTTTCTAAGCAGTAACTCCTAAGACTAAAAAGAAATAGCAAAATTATTATGTATTTTAACATCCCTGTGTGATACTAAGAATGTTCTATGCATAAATGTAATGTATAATATATATACATGTACACACACAAGGAATCTGAAGAAGAGCCCAGAGAGGTTATGGAGTCTCCCTCACTGCAGACAGTCAAGAACCGTCTGGACTCAATCCTGTGCCATATGCTCTAGGATGACCCTGCTTTAGCAGTGAGGTTGGACCAGATAATTCTGAGAACTTGCAAGGTAAGTTTCTAAATAACCTGCACAATAGGAATTTTATAACCCTTAACACTTATTTGATAAGCAGTCTCACTGGTGACCTTAATTAAAAATATAGAAAAATGCAAGTTAAAAAATTTGCAGTCCAATAACATTACTGATTTCATACTTCACTAGTTGTATTTACCTGGATGATAACACTATAGTTTCCTTTTGAGAACACTGGAGGATTATCATTTACATCAGAAACATCAATGTTTACTGTAGTTGTGTTAAGCTTAGGTGGGCTTCCATTATCTGAGGCTTGAACTGTCAAGGTATATCCTGAAATCTAAAAATATAATAAAAAAAAAATTAAAACATTCACCGAAGAGAAAAAGACTAACAAACTCGTATTTTGTTTTTATGGAAGAAATATTTTAGCACAACTCCCAGTAAATCTTTCCTTCATATATTTAATCCTTTCTCTTCCTCCTGGTCCCCCAAAAGTACTGATATAAGTAGATGCTTTTACTTTATTATAGCTACATTAATTTTGGAACATGAAATGGTAATTTGCAAGTAGAATAAAAAAGTGGTGGTCATCAATTATGTATATTAAATTAATCCCAACTGCCCAGAAAGCACGAAAACTTTACCTTTTCTCTGTCTAGAAGCTTAGTCACTTTTATTTCACCCCTGGTAGGATCGATTGTAAAAGGATTTCCTTGATTGCCATCTATAATTGTGTAGTGAATGCGGTTGTTGGAAGGTCCATCAGCATCGTCTGCCATAACCTAAGGGACATTACAGTCTCAGTTAGAACAGGCTGAAATAGACTTAACACCTTTGCGACAAACTCATCCTGAAGATGAGCTGTTTCAGTCTAACACATTTCATAGCTCTCAGGAGAAATGCCACCTCAACAGAATATTACCAACATCACTTAATTTCCTCCATTTCTTCTGAAAGTTAAGTCATGTTCTCATGAGGGGTACAAAACCGTATCACAAAATATCATCTACTCTCCCACAGCATCTGAAGTCTCTAGTACTGAAACCTTTTCAGAGCAAATTTTCAATTCTCTCAGTGGCAAACATCTATTCATTGATGTTCACCTTCAAACCAGTAACTTATTCCTTCAAGACCGGAAGCATGATCATCGTGACGGAGCATTTCAAAGTAAAAAACCCAATACATACTGTAATAACTGATTGTTCAAGCACAGCATCTTCACTGATTACTGCAGTGTACGTGTCTTGGCTGAACACTGGAGTATTGTCATTGATATCCGTGACATTAATATTCACTGTTACAACATCACTTAACGAAGGCGTGCCTCCATCTGTGGCTTCCACTGTCAAGTAGTACTCGTGAGAACTTTCATAATCCAAGCTCTCAATGATAAAAATGGCTCCTAGGGAAGAAGAAGAAAAAAAAAAAGCTTCACATAAACTCTTCTACTGCTGTGGTATTACGCACCGCAACTTCTTATTTTGACCTGACAAATACTCACTTCTTCAGGGCTTGATTTGTCACTGTAAAGCTGGAGCTACCCAGTGAAATGATTACGCTTTATATTGTGTATGTAAAAAGATGAGAAGTTCCTGCCATTACCACAGAAGACTCACACTTTAAAACAACCTGGCTTACGTTTTGTAACGTGAATTTTTAACTGACTAGTTAAGACAGTGCATCCTAACATATCTGTAACATATATACATTGATTTGCTGCTGCAAGAGTTTTTCTGGAACCTTTTTACTCCTTTCAAACATATTAAACTTACTTGGCAAAGTACTTCTATACTTTAGTACCAGCATGTCCACTGGAAAAAGCAATGGAATTGTAATTTCCCTTATACTAGTAAAACTAACTACTGAACTATTTAACTAACTACAATTAACTTTTGGGTAGAAATCTTATCAAAAACAAAAAAACAAACAAACACCCAAAACCCCAAACAACTTAGCCAGAAATTAGGTCTAGAAAAGTAACTACATAAGTAAACAAAACTAAAATTGAGGTGTATATTGATTTTTAAGAAGTAATTGTCATTAACAGGGAAGAATTCTCTACAGAACTTGAACAGTCCCTGAGACTAAATCTGACTATCATGCAAGCCTAAAATCTCCACTGTCATGCTGGATATATGGTTGAACATAATATTCCTATTTCAACCTCTTTTAATGCCATATCAAACTTCTCTAGAATTACTGTCTTTGTAGATCAATGACCAGTCTTCCCAACCAATTTTATTTCTAATCCTTCTTTTGCCAAGTCTGGCCATTCATTCTGATTATAAACCTTTTGTAGGAAGACTATGCTTCTATCATTACAGATCTGTGTCTTTCTACCCCCTCTGCCTCCAGAGTGGTGAAAATCCCAGTTAGGAAACCCTTACTCTTGCCAGCTAAATGAATCTAACCTGAGTAACAATTAAATAGAAGCAACAAATAAAGCTCCTATTCTACATTTTACTGCCTTTCTCTAGTAAGCATGCTGGCAAAATGGGTGAAAAGACAGCAGCAGCAACTTTACAGTCAAGATGATGCACACAAATTATACATAACTTATGTGGCTGAACTCTTGTAGAACTCAGTATGGCATTGTGCTTGCTTGGCCTAAAGTATATTCACAGTTGTAACCTGTTACCTGTTGTTGGATCGATGCTGAATTTTCCATGTTCATTCCCACTGACTATTGAGTATGTGATCTCAGCATTGGCTTCAATGTCTCTGCTGGCAGCATAGATCTGAAGAACTTCAGTTCCAACCAAGATGTTCTCTGATACACTTGCACTGTATTCCCTATGCTCAAAAACTGGTGGATTATCATTAATATCCAGAACAGAAACTATAAGACTACTTGTTGAAGACAGTCTTCTAGGTAAACCTTCATCTGTAGCCTTCAAAGTTAATGTGTACACAGCTTGTAATTCCCGATCCAAAGGCTTCTCCAAACGAATGATTCCAGAGAATTCATCAACAGAGAACTGCCCCTCTGCAGAGTTCACCAGTGAATAATGGATTTTACGGTTCAACCCTGCATTTTGAAAACAATTTTCAAGTATGAAGTAGCCATTAAAATACATAAAAACAGAATAATCCCCCTGATAGCTACAGAAATAAGACATGCATGTTAAATATTATCATTCATGTTAAAAGTAAATTTCAGAAAGAGTTAAAGACTCTTGCAAAGGGCAGAATTACTTCCAAAAAAAAATTAAGGTAACACCTCACCGCACTGACTTTCATACAGAAAACATGAACCATGGTTCTGCTTCAGTTACAGCCGTAGTTAATATGAAACAATTAGTAATATAAATCTAATTACAACTTTAGAACAACAGAATCTGCTCAGCAGGCTTATAATAACAGAGGAGGATATGGGATAGTTAGGTTGCATCAGTTAACTAGATTTAATACCAGTAAGCTTATTTAAGAATCATGCCCCAAAATTACCAGGAACATAATTTCTAACAATATTTCTTTATAAAACAAACAAAAACCTTATCGATTTTAGAGGCAAGTATTTTGGTCCTCCTGAGCCTCAAAGACTGGTGAAGTATGAAAATATCTGCCTGTTACCTTCCAAATGAGCAACCTAGCTTTATCACAGCACAAAGCAGGTCAGTTGTTTTACGAGACTGAGGCAACTATTCATTAATACTATTTGATTAATAAAATGATGAGCTATGGAAATTATATATTTTAAAAATACTTTGTGCTGTAGCGTTCCCTTCAACGAAGCCTATGAACACACTCTTTCTAATGCCATTTTCAGTTCACATTAACTTAAATATTTGTAACTGAACAGTGAAGATAAAGAGACGGTAAAAGCCTTAACAGCATATACAGAAAGCTACAGCTGACCAGGGTTCTCTTTATGGTATGACCATCGATGGCTGGCCTGAGAAGTACAAATTCAAAAATCTATGAATGCCCATTTACATGAACAGACATGGCTTGATAGTCCTATTACTTCCATCAGGAGTAAAAGGATGAACCTAATCGATCATAATATTAATACCTTTATCACACTAAAAATATTCTACATTTTGTCTCTCTCCCCTCACCTCTTTTTTGCAGAGACACTAAAGGGATGTATTCCAAGCTACTCACACACGGAAGTCAGGTGTTAAATGATTCAGTAGACCTAAATATGCCTTTCAGGAGTCTAATCCTGAATGGTACTGTATATCTGTTAGCTCTACTGAAACACTTGATACCTCTCAGAATAAAACTAAATAAATATTACTGTAACTCTGAGACCATGACAAAAGTATCAGTCAAAGACTGCATACCTGCATCTGCATCTGTTGCCTGCACTCTTGTCAAAAGAGTTTTAGGCTCTGTGTTTTCAAATACTGTAATGGAGTAAGTATCAGTTGTAAACTCTGGCACATTATCATTCACATCTTCCAGAGTCAGGATAATGTTAGCTTGGCAGAATCTTCCTCCTCCATCTGTGGCTTTCACTAGAAGATGATAAACTGCTTGCTGCTCACGATCAAGTGCCATTAATGTTTTCAGTTCACCTACAAATAGCATAACAGATGTAAGTTGATACAATTTGCAACCCTGTAAGTACCCCTAACATAATTTCCCCTAAAATCAGAAAAACTACACAACAATTTTCTTCTTTACAGTAATTTCATCAGTGGCTAGGTCAACAGCTGTACCATACTAATGAACTCCACTTTGGGCAAAACATATAAGTGACCTGCCTTTTCAGCTTGGAAAGATTAAGTACTAAAACCCTTTATTTTTTTTTCTAATGCTCTTGAAACAGAAATTAGGTAAAGTAAAACTATCTGATGGTGCAGAGAGAGAATGTGTATACATGCAAAAATCCATGTATGGTTGTGTAAAGAAAATTAAAATGATAGAACTCTGGCTTTAAAAAAAAATGCAAGGTTAAATCCAAGTCTGTTTTTTTCTGGGCTATTTAGTTGTATTCCTTCCACAGCTATTGATGGTTCCTCCTCTAATATTCAACAAATAAACAGAGCTATTCACTCTGAAGTACTAACTGCTACTACAGACAAACCTCTAGAACTCTAACACATACTTTCTTTCAAAAGTGACAGAAAACATGAGAGGCTACTACTATGTGTAGTCATTGACTCCTTTTAAACAAATCAAAAAGATACTATGAAACACTTTTTGTGAGTATTCTAGCCCTATCAATCCTCAATTTATGTAACAACGTATTAGCACATCACACAGGTGACATTCAAAGTCAAAAAAAACCCCAAACAAACCCATGAAATACAGTTCTTCTCATTTATTTTGTCACTGAAGTGTTCTAATCTCTTCTACTTGCACTACATCTTTGTACTCAATTCAATTTTTTCTACACTGTTAACCTTCCTACTGCTTGTCTACTGCAGCCTGCAGAGTACAGGATTTTGGCATTACCTGGGAGCTACACTATAATACAAAACACACAAATGCCAGGAAAACCTAAGTCAAGCAATTTAAAAGTTAATCTCATTTATATAGTGTGTCCAATAAAACTGGGGGCACTTTTGGTCTCTGCTATGGACAGGAGATTTGTTGCTCCATCTAACCTCATCCTACTTAATTTTCCAAAACAAATTATGGCAAAAAGAATCTGAATGAAGATATTTTCAGTTACAAATCATTATTGCTACTACTACAATGAATTAAAAAGAGCAAATTTTATGGCATACTTTTATTCCAGTCACTTCAGCATGGAAGTTTCTGGCTTCAAGGGCAATTACTCTGTTTACTCTTTAGTTCCTCACATATTAAAACACTTGCCTTTTTCCTGACTTTATTCAATACATTATTAGTATATGTGTAACTGAAACTCACATTTTAAACTGTTGTACAATAAACCAACCCCTAGTGGAAAGCTTTAAGTACTGACATTTATGTATGTCTTAATGTAATAGCAAAACATTTTATAAAATGAGGTGATGACTGGAATCTTGTATAGTGTATGAAGTATTATTACCTGTGTCTGGAGTGAGTCTGAATTTTTCTGCTCCTGTGCCATGCAGTGTGTAAGTAATTTCTGCATTGGAACGAATATCTGCATCCGTAGCAGACACTTGCATTATCAGTTTGCCAGGAAGGGCATCTTCAGGAACGGAATCAGCATACAAAGTCTGCAAGATTTCAAAGTTGTATTGAAAAACCAAACATGTGAAGTTAGTAGAACTTGGAAAGGGGAGGGAAGAAGGAATGATAGAGGAAATAAGATTCTGTTTGAATGCTTGGTAATATATAATGTAAACCAGAGGGTGAAATACCTGAAAATAAAAAGAGCTTATGATTTTCTAATTAATTATTTCACATTTATTAGATTATTCAGAGAGGTATTTAATACTGCAACTATAGGGTCTTTTGAACATCACTGCATTGCTAAGAACTCAAAACACTTGTAACTGATTAACTGATAATGAAATGTGCTCCCAAAATAGGAGTTGTAAATTTTTGTGAATTTCATTTTTATCTCTTCTGGTGGATCCTCTTTTCTAGGGTTGTCTCAATCCAAGAAATTGATATGTGTTTTGTTTTTTTTTTTTTTTTTAATGACACAGAAGCATCTCAATTTAAAAAAAAAAATAAGTAAAAGGATTCAGAATTATCAGCACTGAACACTCCTACAGCTCAACCACGCCAGGAATGTGCATTACATTAGAAGCACTAAGCCTTATAACACCAATATTAACAAAGGGAAAAATAAAAGGAAAAAAGCTAAAAATACTTGACTTGCCAGTCTGTATATAACTGTAACCATTTATAGAGCAGTAACCAACACAAACACCAACTAAGAAAAAGAATCCTATGTTCACTGTATACTTGTCCTTCCAAGGGAAGATTTCAACCTGATAATATGAAATCTGTGTTCAACTACAAATGTGCTAAAGAAAAAAAAAGTGCAAGAAAAAAAAAGAAAGAGTTAAAAAAAAAGCTGGGTTTCCATGTAAGGCAACTACAAATCTTGCAGGGGCTACCTTTCTGAGTTTTTTTCATTCCTTATTTTTCATGTCCATTTTTGCAGACTATAAAATCTGGTAAGGTAGACAGCTTTATAACAAGAAAACATTAATGGATTACAGATTTTTAGATTTTTGGTGCTGTTGAATGCAACTGCAGGATAATGTTCCAGTCTTTTCAACTCTTTTATCACAGGAAATACACGCATATGTCAACCAAGTGATGGGATTCAGCCTCCTCTGAGATCTTGCTTCTTCCATAAAACAGAACATATAAACTATCATGGCTGCAGCTTAAAACAATTCTTTTTGGAGAAGAATTAACACAGGAGAAATGTATTACAATTTTCCTTATATTTTTCAAATACCACTGAGTGACAATGAATTGTTTTTGGATTTTTAAAAAATCTGTCTGTGAAGTATCTTTTATTTGACAGCATTCTATCTTAATAGTCCAAATTTTTGTTACTGGTTTAAAAGGAATAGCTATTTGTCTGTCTCCTGAGAAGCATTTTTTAGAGAAAATGTAGATTTTATGTATGAAAGCAGCTGGACATGGAAGATACAAAATTCTGCCTACCTTTTCACAAACAGGGCTATTATCATTAGCATCAAGGACTTTAACCTCCACCACAGCTTTAGCTGCAAAGGTCCCATCAGTAGCTGTAATATTTAGAAGATAATTATCCTTTTCTTCCCTGTCCAGAGGCTTTTTGACATAGACCTTCCACTCATTCTGAATATTTTCAATACCAAACTGTCCCAAGGGATCACCTCCTGAAATATGAAAAGAAATATTTATTTAAGGACAGAGATTTCTACATTTACTCTATCAAAATAAAGGTATAGCTTAAAAAAAAAAAAAATTAAATGTAAATAAGCAGCCACTCTCTGTGGCTTTACAGGGAAACAGCTTCATTTCCCAGGCAGAAATTGTCATTAGATGCTCATACAACAAATTCAAATTCTGTGGTCAACAAAATCCATAAAACTTAACGTAGAAATTCATGTAGCATTATAGAAAACTTCGTATCATACCATATGCTAAAGAAAAACAATTAAATCCACTGAAAATTAATAGCCTATTGTTTTTTGAAATGTCTTTCATTTGTTTTTTAACTACATCACTAATTTAGGTATATTTTTAAAAATAAATTTTGATATATAAATAAACAATATACATAGAAAAGCATTTTAAGCACAGCATACATGAAATAAAGCCAAATACGTGTTTTCTAAAACTCATTTTTCGCTAAAGTTTTTAATATTGACGCACACATTCTCTTTGCAGCTCTATAGTTTCAAACACTTGCCAATCATTTAAAAGATTAAGTTGTATCTCCCATCATTCCAGCCCCACTCAAATGGTTATTCAGACATAAACCAAAAAGATTTACCTGTAATGTAATAAAAGACTTGTCTATTGGCTTCTTCTGTATCAGCATCAGTTGTACTCAGGATGGCAATTACTCCACCAGGGGGGTCGTCCTCACTGACTGTTCCTTTATATATCTCTGCAGTAAACCGTGGAGGATTGTCATTCACATCTGTGACAGTAACTTCAACCACAGCCATTGAAGACAGCTGAATTTTTTCACCCCGGTCAGATGCAACCACTATGATTTTGTATTTGTCTCGTTTCTCGTGATCGAGTTCTTTGAGAGTGGTAATCCAGCCAGTTTCCATGTTTATGGCAAATGACTCTGTAATGTCTAGCTCTTGAGAAGGATCTAAGCTGTAAGTAACCTGCCCATTGAGTCCTGAATCTAAATCAGTTCCTTTAACCTGTATGACTCTTGTTCCAGCTGGTGTGTTTTCTACGATGAATGCTTCATATGGGTTGGATTCCAAAATGGGTTTGTTATCATTTGCATCTTTTACCTGAATGCTTACCTCTACTGAGGAAACAACATTATACTCTTCATTTGCATACTGTGCTCGAACTGAGAACTGGTACCACTTGGTTGTTTCATGATCAAGATTCTTTTCGAGTTTCAACTCTCCGCTTTGTCGGTCAATCACAAAAAAGTCATCTCTGTTGCTTTCAGGGGTGTTCCCTTTACTCAGACTATATACTAAAGTCTGATTATGCTCTGCTTTGATAACATCTATCACAGTTCCAACTGGAATGTCCTCAGAAACTGTGTAAGAATAAAATGGTTCTGAAAATTTTGGAGGATGCACTTCTGGTGGGAGTATTCTAGCATAGACAGGAACAACTGACTCTTTTTGGGGGGATCCACCATCAACTGCTCTAACAAGTAAAGTAAGAAACTCATTTTCCAAACCAATTAAGCTTTCTCTTGTAGTAATTATACCAGACAATGAATCAATTTCTAAATTTTCTTTCACATTTTCAGACTCTGCTTCAATAGCATATGTAATGTCTGCATTTGTCCCTTCATCAGCATCAGATGCCCAGACTTTAATGACAGAAGTACCCCGTGGAACATCAGACCCAATATTTACTTTATACTCTGTTGCTCGGAATTGAGGAGCATTATCATTGTCATCTGTAAGTATTACATTAACAGTACAGAAAGCAACTTTCCCTCCTGAATCTTTGGCCATTAAACTAATGGCAATTACTTTTTCTGCTTGTGTTTCACGGTCAAGCTTTTCAGAGGTAAATATCTGCCCTCTCTCATTTGTATAAAATCTGTCTTTGGCAAAGTCATTCACGATGTGGTAAGTGATGCAGCCATGTGTACCGGAGTCTTCATCTGTTGCTTTAACTTCAGTCACCAAAGTATGCAAAGGAGCATTTTCAGCTAGTTCAACCTCATATTCATTCTGGCTGAAAACAGGACTGTGCATATTTGCACTGATTACAGTTATATGGACTTGGGCTGAGCTTCTGAAGACCCCATCAGAAACTGACACGTTAAGATTATAATGTGACTTTAGTGTCTGTCTGCGTAGGTTTGAGATGGTGATAATGCCAGTTTTACTATTAATCACAAAATTCTTCTGATCATTGCCTGTCAGAATAGAGTACTCCAGCTTGTCAACATCCGAACTATCTGCATCTGACGCTTGCACACATGTCACAAAATGTCCTCGAGGAGCCAGTTCACTAATTTTAGCTTCATAAAGCAATTGGCTAAAAAGAGGGGGGTTATCATTGAGATCAGTTACATCAACAGTTACAATGGTATCACTGCTCAAGGGCAGCATGCCACCATCTATAGCCCTTATTAGTAATTTATGTTGTTTAATTTGTTCATAGTCCAAAGTTCTTGCTGTAAGAATGAGTCCAGTGCTGCTATCTATGTGAAAGTAGTCATGACTTCCACTATTATCCTCAACTAAGTGATAGGAAATTCCCCTGTTGGTTCCAGAATCGGCATCTGTAGCACTCACTTGTGCAACAGATGTTCCAACGACAGATGCTTCAGAAAGTGTTGCAATGTAAGACTGTTCTGTAAACACAGGAGGATTATCATTGATGTCTTCCACTATGATGTCTACAAACACATCGGCGTGCGCCCCATTTAGGGAGTCAGTTGCTCGGACACTCAGTTTATAGGCTGGATGAGACTCAAAGTCGAGAGGGGAAACAACATTTATAACTCCAGTGTTGAAGTTGATAGTGAACTGATTGAAAGGATCTCCACCTGTGATGCTGTAAAACACCTTGAGTCCTTCAGGGCTGTTTGCTTGCACATGTACCACAGGACTGTGGAGCTGAATGTTTTCTGGTATCTCTGTACTGTAGAAAGGCTTTTCAAACACTGGCATAGCTTTACTCATAACTGTAATTGGGACTGTAACTTCAGAAGAAAATGCAGGGTCTCCTCCATCTTTTGCCACTACTGTGACCAGATACTCCTTATTTAGTGTGTCTGGTTCAAACTTCTTCTTCAGGGAGATTTCACCAGTGGAATCAATTTGGAAATGTTCATGATGTTCTTTGAGATAGTAATGCACCTCTCCATTTTTGCCTGTATCTTTATCTACTGCAGTCACATGCTGAATAACATGGCCTACTTCAGAATCTACTTTAACAACAGCATAATACGGAAGATTGACAAAAAATGGAGCATTATCATTTACATCTTCCACTGTGACTTTGACTACAATGTGTGCAACGACTGATGGTTTATTTTCCTCTGTCACTTCTACAACCACATCAAAAGACTCTTGCTGTTCACGATCAAATGGTATTCCTGTTGTTGAAAGGACTCCTGAAGTTTGGCTTATTTTAAATCTGCTGTCTGGATTTAGAATACGGTAAAACAAAGGCTTATTTATTTGATTCCCTATAGCAGTAATAACAGCTATTGTTTTTGCCTCTGTGGAATTCTCCTGCACTGTTGCAGAGTAAGAACTCTGTGTGAACTTCAGCTGGCTTGCTTTGCTTTCTTTCACATTAATTTTTACAGATGCAGTACTTGCAAATCTGCCATCAGATGCTCTCACTGTTAATTCATATCTGCTTCTTAACTGAGTTGTGTTTTGTACTGTTATGTCTCCAGTCTTAGGGCTTATTGAAAATTTTTCTCCAATGTTGCCTTCAATAATGGAATAAATTAATTGGGAAAAAATGCCTGAATCTGCATCAGTGGCATTTATGCTAATGACTTTCACGCCTTTATAGGTTGGAACCAGAATGGATGTCTCATATAGCTCTCTTGAAAACACAGGAGGGCAATCGTTGATGTCAATTACATAAATAGTAACATTAGCTGCGTATTCTGCATATAAACGTGGTATCCCCGTATCGTGTACTTGCACTGAAAAGTGGAAAATATTTGTCTCCTCATAGTCCAGACTCATTACTGTCCGAATGGCACCAGTGCTAGAATCAATGGCAAAATACTGGCGGACAGATGGTTCAACAATTTGATAAACAAGCAAAGAATTAGATTCTTTATCAGCATCTGTAGCTCGAATTACTAATGGGATATTCTTGTCAGTCAGAACCACACTGTTAATTGAAGCTGATTCACTGATGAGTCCTGTATATTCAGTCTGCATAAAAATTGGTGCATTGTCATTCTCATCCCGAAGATGTACCAAAACTGTTGCATTACTGGACAAACCAGCCATGTTTATTCCTTGTACAGTTAGAGTATAAAAAGGCAAAGTTTCAAAATCAAGTATCTTCTGAGTAACAATGACACCTGAGTTGGGGTTGATAGCAAAGGCATCATCTGTATTACCATCTTTTATTTCATAAACTACAGAAGACTGACTGTATGCTGTAACCATTCCAACAAAACTACCAATGCTGGCACTTTCACTGATTTCTGTAGAATATTCTTTGGCTGTGAATTTTGGTGAGGCATTATCAGAAACAGTAACAAATATGTGCACAGAGGTCACTTCACTCATTGGAGGATGTCCTTTGTCTGTAGCTTTTACCATCAGATTGTATTCTTCCTGGTTACTACGATCTAATTCCTTTGCAATTTTAATTATACCCAAAATGGGATCAATAAGGAAGGAATTTCCAATATTCCCTGTGAAGGAAAAAAATAAAGCAATTAAGAAAGAGGTATACAGAACTTCAGGGATGACTGCTTATTTAGCTCTGTACGTACAGAGACTTGGAGACAACACAGAGACTATGAAAATTTCTTAGTTTTGCTTCATAGACATTCATTAGCCTGTCTGGAAAGTTTTCTGTAATCAAGAAGTTGGCAGCAATCCTAAGTTTACTTGTGGAAATATCGCATAAAATATAGTTAGTAAAGCCATCCAAGCCTTGAAAATAAATGCAAAAATTTTCTTTTAGCAAACTTAAATATCAACCATAGCTGAAAGGAACTTGTATTCAGAAGTGAACATTAGTGGAATGAAAGTGACATCTTATAATCTAACACAACTGGACAGTTTTGGACAAGAAAATAAGAAGGGTTGTAAGGAATAAACCCTTGTGAATCTAATTGTTTACACAAGCATTGCTTAAATCATTACTTCAAAAATAAACTTTTTTGAGTTGGACCAACAGTTACCCCTCTCCTAACTTCCTACTGATACACAGACAAGTTATTCCCTGTGATAATATTAGAAGAAAAATAATGCCTGCTGACAAAAACCAGCTGTTATTTAATGGAAACACTTGTTTGCTTCAAATTTTCAAACATACAGATGAACTACAATGCATACAATATTCTGCTCATGTACTATATATGCTAAGATTTAACACTTTACGTACCTAAATAACTACATTACTAAAGCTGTGATCTCAGCATGAGAAAAAAATCATTAAGAACTTCTGACTTCTGCACACAAGTAGGCAAGAGGGAGTTTTTGTGTTTTGTTTAGGCTTTTTTACTGTTGGGGTTTTTTTGGTTGGATATTTTTGGGTTTTTTTAGGAGATTCTAAACACAGTGGCATTCTTAGAATATTCCATTACAAATCTAAGCAGCTATTACAAGCATTTAAGGAATGCTCCTTCCATTTGCTTAGAACATCAATTATGCTGCTGTAACCTCCCAGTAGATCATAATCCTATAAAATAAACTTTACAGGTCTTACATTTACTCCTACAAAAAGCTACAAGAAAGGAAGAGAACAGCGTGTAACTTCATTCTAGACTGCAGGCACACACGTTTTTTCTTGCCATTGTTTGGCATTCATAAAACAAGCACTAACAAAATGGGTAAGGCAAGAGAAAAATTTCATGAATGTTAGTCTCCTGCTTAGTAAATGTCATATTTCTGGAAATGACAGAAAAACCTCATGTATTTTAAGCAATTTATGGACACTCAAAATCATTCATTCTTTACAGAGTATTATTATAATCACAGCTTTGTTTTAATACAGTGTTAAAGTATGTTTTCATATCAACACAGCCTTTTGGGGAGGAAAAAGAAAATATTTATAGTAAACAATGCCAATCTTTTACACAGTAACCTATGTAAAATACAAAAATGTATCTGTACATATCACTCTGCATACAACAGTAACTGAATAACTTTTTACCTCTTGTTGTTCTCTTTAATATACAGTCTCTTATGCTTGTTACTGGGAATTTTATGTCAGACTACTTTTTACCTTGAAAGTAGTACTTCACATAGATAATGAAATTTAAATAACTTGTTTTTCCAGTCATGGTGTCTACAAAGCTCAGGACCTTGAGAATGGTAGATTTGTATTAATTTAAATTTAATGGACTGAACCAAAATCCACTTCCACCTGGTAAACGAACTCAATCAATACCATCCTGTTTTCTAGTATTAAAACCTGACATAATTTGAATTACATTGTTGTAGATAAGTTCAAAAAGAGCTCTGAGGTTAAAAATAAGCAGCAGCTCTTTCCCAGCCTACTATCTGAAAAGAGTCTTAATGCCAAATTGACCAACTATTAAGGAATTTCTCAAATATTTTAATATGATAGAATAGTGGTTCAACTACTAAAATCAGCCAGAGGCAAGTAGTCAAAGCAACCCCTTCCTTGCTGTATCTATCAGAAACTTTAATTTAAAAGCTGGGATTATTCACATTATGTACATGAATATTTAAGTCAGTTTTGAGCTCCTTATTTCTGCATTGTACTAAACACAAAAACACTGGTCTCAGGCTCTTACTCTATACATCAACGCCTTGCTTTGCCTATGCCACAAAAAATAAGACTGACAGTACCAAAACAGAATGCATTTTTTAGACCTAAATGCAATGCTTCTGTAATTTCTAAAGAAATTACTCCTTTTGAGCACTTCAAGATGGCTTTTTCTTCCCCTACTACTAAAATATTTCAAGTATATCTAGAGGATAACATAAATAGCTACAGGATGGAGATGAATATTTGTAGTTTTCTTTTAAATACACTGAGGCTGTATATTCAATACATCTCTCAGAATACGGCACACAAACCTGCACCGCCCCCTCTTTTTTACAGATATATTTTTACACATCTATAGTGGAAAAAGTATCAGCAAGCTCAACAGACTGAAAACGTAAGAAAGTGAATATACCTGATTCAATAGAGTACACAATTTCTGCATTTTTTCCTTTGTCCTTATCTAATGCTGTAACCTGGAGTACTGCTGATCCAACTGCTGCTGACTCATACACTCGTCCTTCATAGGAAGGGCTGGTGAACCATGGAGCATGATCGTTTGTGTCACTGACATTAATGACGATTCTGGCGTAGTTGCGCTTTACAGGAACATCTTGATCTCGAACCTGCAACAGTCAGCACATCACTGGTAATTAGCACTGTTATTTCAGTAGTTCACCAAATACAGTAATTTAAGGTTTAATCAGACACAGAGTCAAAGACTGCATAAAAATGAAATATACAAATAAATGTTTGAATTATGGGGACAAATTAAAAAGACATTAAAAAGTACCTGTTTGTCATTGACAACAGAAGAAATTTCATGCATATTTACCATTATTGTGAGGATATGCTGGTTCATAGTCTCATGATCGAGTTTTTCTGAAGTGTAAAGGGAGCCAGTTGCAGGGTCCAGACGAAACTTTTTAAGACTGATGGGATCAGTACTGCCCTGCATAGTATAAATCAGTTTGTTCTTCTCATCTCTGTCTGTGGCACTGACTTGCAGAATTTCTGTCTCTGGTAAGGTATCCTCAGGTATAACAACTTCATATTTTGAAGCAGAAAACTGAGGCCTGTGATTATTTGTGTCTATAACTTTGATGTACACCTGAAATTATACAATGGGAAGGGAAAAACATTGATGATATTTGGTAAAAAGAGATGAAAGAAGGGTATTTCATTAAAACTCAGACTATAATACTGAAGTAATTCCATCTGAAGACAATTTTATTTTTCTGGGAGAAGGAGAGATCCAAGACGTGCAGGGAAGAAGAATGTCACTACACCCAAATCTGCCTCACCTTCCCCAAAGTCAAAGCAGAAATCTGTATGACCAGAAAAATCTTATGTAAGACATCTTAAACAGAATGATTTTTGTCTAAAGCAAGATAAAAACCAATTCCTTGTTAATTTTGGAATTAAAAAGTACTCAATATGGATCCTAGAGTGGGTAAAAATCCTGTTTTGAGATGCAAATTTACAATTTTAAGCAACGTGTTTCAAGGCAGTGGATGTATAATACTTCTCCTTGGCCTCATGTCAAAACAGCCCTCTTTCATCTCCTTACATATGCAAGCCTAGGCAAGAATAGAAAAGTGGTGGTATTCCCACAAAAGTGCATTATTTCGAAGAACTGCAGGTGGTATTGTTTACTATTCTCCAGCAATGTAACACAATCTCAGCATAGCTCACTGATCACCAACACAATTTCTTTGAAGTTAAATTAAATCAGATGCTTCAAATTGCATTTTTGTCTGTATAATTATGCTCTCTGGAACCACACAAGATCCCTGTACCCCCACTTGCCTTTCACAGCAACAAATTTTTGTATAAAAAGGGTAAGACACTCAGCCACCATCCTGTTCCTTCAGCAGCAATAACATCAGATGAATAACAGTAATGCAGAAAAGCTGGCAAATAGACAGCAAAGCTCCAGCAACACACAGCTAAATTCAAGTTCTTTATATGCTGCATGTACAGCTATGCTTTTATCTATCCAAAGGTTAGGTGCTTTGTATAAACTTGTTAAGGATTATAAACAGGTTTTTAAAATAGGTACTTACAATATTGCAAGTGAGTTAAATTGCTCTTTGAAGGCATTTACTGCTTTCTATTGGCAACTGGTGGAGTCTACAGATGTAATTTAGACATGGTACTAAACTGTATGCAGTAGAAACTAGATGAGATGAACCCCGATGGCGGCAAATAATTAGGAAATGCCATACCTCTTGCTACAGGAAGAGGAACATCAACCTTGCAAAACTAGCATCTTACACTAGAACCGAGTCATGTGGCACACTGACAAAATCCCTTGCAAGATGTTGCTATGGAGACTAAGGAGTTTGGTTTTATCATGGATTAGAAGCAGTTTAAAGAAAAGGAACAAAGATTTGGAATAAATATTGACTTTCAGTGGGGGGGAAATATTAATGGTAGGTAACCAAGGATACATATTAGGACAAGTTTTTAAATACATTAACTAACAAATTCAATTGGAAAATGAAAATCAAGAACGAATACTAGCTAAAAAATGTGACCTTTGGTACAGTTATGATTAGACAGGATGTAATAAAGCAACACAAGCACAGTTGTTAGTTCCTTTTTAAATCTTATATAAATAAAATACACTTTAATGCCTCTTGAAAGAAGTAAGACAAAAGGGTCTTATACACTCACAAAGTATTTGAGTAAAAACGGCTGCTCACTGAACAGTGGTGCTCAGGAAAATGGAAAATTGTACCAAATGAAGAAGAACAACAAATTAAAAAAAAAAAATCAAAAACCAGCATAAAAATTCAACACTCAATACAAATCAAACTATAAAAACATTTTTGCATAAGTAAGTTTTAATATACATTCACTACACTTTAATAATGGATACTATGCTTTCAAAATGAACTCATCACCAATTTTTAAACAAAATTTCCACCCCCAAGAAATTATTAAGGTCAGACTCAGAAAAAAAAGCAAATGAAAAGATAAGATGACAAATTCAATGAATTTAAATTAAAATTGCTATTTAAGTTCATGTCTATTTCCACTCCCAATGAGGAAATAGAGAAACTTAGGTTAAAATTGGAAGTAAGAGGGTATGCAACTACAGAGCAACTCTGTTAAGTGAATCTTTGGAGCAGAAGACATGGCCACCTGTGCTGCTGGTACTACACAAAACAAATAAAGAAAAACAGCATTTCTAGAACAGAGCACGACAAAAAAATGAAAAAGCAAACTACTAAGTCAAATGCCAGGAATGTAGTGACTGTAAAGGCCACATCAGAACCTGCAGGACTAACCACATATCCAACAGACCAGCTTAACTGAAAAGTGAGCTGTTGATCATACCATCAGGATTTCTCTCTGATATTAGCTTTAAAGCAGTTAAAATGACACGTAAGGAGACATCCTCCAGAAAGTACTCCTGGGCTAAACAGATAAGGAGTTAGCTCCTCAGAATTTACAGCACTATTAAATATGAATTATTAAAAAAAAATACTGCTAAGGAATAAACACAGTGACTCAGTCACTACAAATGGTTAGCACAGTATTCCATTACTTGCCACATGACTTCCTCAGGCTGCAGTTTTTCTCCACACTGGTAAATACAATTCAATATACTAGTGCAATCATTTTAAATGTACGCAAAATCCAAAGTTTATCTTATACTCAAGTTAAAAGTGTTTTATCTACATACTCCAGGACTCATTTGTCTCTCAGTGATGTTATTACTTTATGCCCCTGCACAGGTTCTGGTGGACAAGCATAATGTAACCTGATGTGCTCCCTTTTGGTAACTTGTGTCTAGCTGCACACTGGGCAGCTTTAACAAGGGTAGAGGAAAAGAATAAGCCCCTTTTGTTTGACACTCACTGGTGGAAATGTAGATCTCATACAATTTTAAGCCCTGCAGTCCAAGAGAGATCTTGACAAAACAAAACAAATACAATGACAGGTCATTAAAATCAGTGGGAATTGAAAAGGAATCTGTCCACAGGAGGGGTGAAGGAAAGAGGGGCAGACTCTTCTCACAGACACATAGCAAAAGGACAGGAGATGACATTCACAAGCTCCAACAAGAGAAACTACAACTAAACGTAAGAAAAGTATTTTTTCAAGGACAGTTGTTAAGCACCAATATAAAAGCAAGTCCAAGGAAGAGGTGTTGTGCCTAGTCATCCCAGGCAGTTAGAACCTGGTGAGTCACTTGATCAGCTCTGCAGTTTGCTCTGCTTTGATGAGGAGTTTTAACTAAAACTCCAGGGGCTCTTTCCAACGTAAACCATTAAATACATTTACTAAGGAAACCCGACTTTCAAGTCAGGAATTCTTACTGAGGCCAAGTGAGAGGTGCTGGATCTGCAATTTCCTTTTAAACGTAAGAGGACCAAATTTTCATGTAAACTGTTAAGAGCTTGAAGTTAAATGGAAAGCACTTGAGGTAATACTTGTGAGTGCAGTTTTAAAGACCCATACAGAAAAATGTGGTTTAGTGTATCTGAGAACAAAACACATGAAGAACTTGTGTTACTCTAACATAACATGTCACATAAAATAAAACTAGCTATTAGATATTTCTCAATGAAATGATGATATTCAATTAAAATGAAACATGCTAATATTACCTCTTAAGAAAGAGTTGCACATTAAAGAGGCACAATATAGAAAAGCTTGACATTAACAGACTATAATGTGATCTTTGAAACAAAATGCTCTGGAACTAAAGAAACTTCACTCATTTTGCAAAGATATGCAAGGGCTGTGTTGCACAGCTGCCTTCTGCCCACAGATCCCACTGAGAGCAATGCACACTGGTTATACAGAGAACAAAGCAGCCCAGGATTATTTCAAGGAAGGACTTCAAATCTATTAATAATCTGGCAGGTGAAACCTAAATTTGCATAGGGATGCATTGATTGCCACTAAGTTATAGAGAAGATATGTGCCCTTGACAAACCATACTCAATGCACAATATTTAAACATAATGTTCCTTTAGACTGCTTTAATATAATTTTTTATTTACTGATTCTATGTGGAGTTTAAAATCTACTCCTCTCCCATAATTACATTATAGTTACATTGACATATTTATAATAATTTTCCTAAATAAAAAGTTGTATTAACCAGAGATAATAACCTCATTCCAGTTCTAAATGTCTCTGTAGAGCAGTGTGATTGCAAGCAAAAATACATATTTAGTAATATACCTCACTCCCAAAGTATCATATCCATATAAATTTTGCATAAAGCAAAATTAAATATTCTGCAATAGCAAAGCAATAGGTAAAATGCTGTAATTAGCTGTAAACCATCTGAAGTACTACTTTCAATGAAAACAATTGATAGACATAACAATAACTGCAAGTGGCTATAGCTAGAAACAGGACCCTTTCTTTTTGTTTTCCCCCCAAAATCAATTCAACAGTTCATTTATTGCTATTTACAGCCTATGAATAACCTTTTCTGTTTCAGTACCTAAGCACATGATTTTTGGGTTTTTAGTTATTTAATTTCTGTATTTTTATTTTTAGTCATAATCCTTAGTGTGACACTAGTAATTTCTAACATCATGTCAAACACCACTACTGTAGGCCTGGAGTTTGTTTGTCCTTGCTTTGCCTCATGCATTTGGCATTTAGATGCATGCAAAATTCTAATAGTCTCTACGCCTACTATTGCTTTATTTTTCAAAAAAGCTATTTAACTGATGTCCTGAAAGAGTCAAATGCTCTACAGATGTTAATGGCCCAAGGCCAGCAAATGTTTTCCAGTTTAAAGTCAGATTCAATGCACTGCTTTTATAAAATTAGATTTTCATTTCTTGTGCTCCTCCCCAATTTCGTGCAAATGTCATTTCCTTTTTCAAATTAAATGTAAAATGACTTACTCTGCTGTTAATCAAGGTCTGTTAAATTGTTTACTGTATATCCAGTGTTTATAGCAATTACTTTGTAAGCTAAAAGCTCTGTATGGCATATTGTTGTTCCTCATGCATGCACTCAGGATTCAGAATTTCTTTTGCCTGTCACTCCATTTTTACTGTTTATCAGCTCTTAGAAAAATCCAATGCCACATCAACATTTAAACTTTAATCATCAGTATTTAAGCAATGAGTAATGGAATTTACACACTGGCAGTCATAAAACACACCTTCAGTTTTGATTTTGCATCAACATTTTTAGCCCCCTAAATTAAGCCTGATCTGAAATGCATCTTTTGAGTAATAGTCCTGAGGTTATCTTAACAGTTTAGTCCATTTGGGTGGGCCAGGAGTTATGGGGGAGATAAGAGAATCAATTAAAATCAGGATCATGCACCAACAGTTGCAGAGTTTGAACTAATCCACACTCCTCGATCTATACACCACCGTAACATGAGACTCCAAGAGCAACAGCGTAACTTGTGCTTATCTCACACGCAGGGCAAAAGGAAGACAACGCAAATGAAGTCTTTGTGCTTGTTTGTAACAGAAACCACAATCTCTGATCCTGCCAAACCTAACTGAGAGCGGAAGGGAAAGATATGAAAAACAATCATAGAGAGAGAAGTCACAGAAATGACAAACTTGAGACTACTACTCCAATTCTTCTGGAGAAGAGTGCTGTGGCAAATGTTTATAATGTTCACTTAGCTTTACAAAATGCTAAAATAACAAATTCATATAAAGAACTTGAACAAAAGGTACACTATGCACTTCCAAGAAGAACTAAAAGAATCACTTAACTCAGAGGCAGAGAAGGAGTGAAGGTTAAAGTAATTTTTTGACCTTCCAGTTCTTAGTTGTTCTAAAAGACAAAGTAGATTACGGTTCAACTGTGACAGCTCAGGACATCTGCACAAATTCAGCTATGCAAGCAGCAGCACTGGATACACTATCTGCAGTCACCAAGGCCACATCGTGAGCCTTTACTAGGCCCCAGGCTACCCCAACACAGTGCATGATGGCATTTTTGACTGCCTTTTTGGAGGGGGGAAGTGTGTATGGAAAAGCCTCTTGCTGTCTTTTTTACTTTTAGCTGAATTTGTGTTTCTTCTGCTTTTTATCCCAAGTAATTCCTGCCTTCTATCCAGCATTCTGTAATTAGTAGAAGTGAATCTGTTCAATATTTTTACTACAAGTAGGCAAATTTAATAAATTTACAGCAGGATTCTCTAAACCTTTTATGGTGGTTATCAGCACACAACGCAATAGCACCACAGCTATGACTGCAGAAACATACTGCTGTCTTTGAGGATTCATGGTCTAGAAAAATCACTCACAATCGTCACCATTAAAGGAAAAGACATTTCTCAAAGAAAACTGCTACACTTGGCAACCTTCTACTATCAAATTTAGTCTACTTGACCTATCAAGCCTCCAGACATGCAGCCAGCTCTATAAAGATTCTGTTTAAAATCCTGAACATTGACAAGAAACATCTCTTCCTCTGGCCAAAAGCAGAGGACAACATAGAACACATTAGAAAAGATAAAAGAAAAATGTATGTACTGTGCAGAAGCTGAACAAGAAGAAATTGCATTTGTAACACAAATCTCTGTGTACAGAAAAGACAGCAGCAATCCACTTATTGCTCTTTGAGTGCCTGAGGGGTAGGTCGATGATAGGGATAGGTAATACAGACACATCACTGTCCAAGTCCAACAGTCTTTAATCAGTAAATAAAGCCTCTTCTTCCTATTTGGATGAAAAGTGAAGTTTCTCTATGATCACGGCTCTATTCACTCCAACCTCAGCTACACTGAACTTTCAAATATATTCAGGTTCCAGGCTGGGCAAAGAAACTAGATGAGAAAAATTGGAGGGATATACATCATAAACTACTTTACTACGAATTATTTCCAGTACTGTCACAAAAGGCTTCTGCACCTTAAAGTGAACTTATTAGTCCAACTGCAAAGAATTGCCACAATCACAGAGCCTTCGTAAAAAGCTAATTTAAAAAAATTGGTTTGTCTGAGGTTGCTGCTTTTTGGAGATTGTTTAGCAATCTCTACTTCCACTGAAGCTAAAATAAAGTATTTGGGACGATACAAAGAGATGTTATAACCTAAACCTTGTTTCTATACATACAACTATGCAGAAGAAGCAGCTCAGTTTCATGAAACATTACTTGGACGTTATACAACTGGTCATCCACAGATCTTGCAGGGGGAGGAGAACCACAAAATTTTACAATGGTCATCTTTAAATTTCAAGTACAGTCATCAATTTATTTAATGGTTTTGGGGGAGTTGGGCAAAGAGGAATAATTCAGATAAGTAGTATTAATCCGTTTCTTGTGAGAAAATCATGCATGCAGGGGCTTAGTTTCTGTTTTCATTTATTTAGCTGTAGGAATATGATACAGACTACAGCATAGTAACACACAACCTTCCACCTAAACCACCAAACAAAAAGGCTCTGTGAAAATCAGAATTCACTTCTATTTTAGAAAATGTCCCTAATTTAGATAAAGCACGTTCATTGTCTAGGATGAAAAAAATTGTAAGAAGAAAATGCAACACCTTCCCCACCCTCCAGCTACACCCTCTTTCTGTAATTGTTTGTTACACTTATTATCATTAGAAAGTTCATTACCTGAGTGCTAATAGATCTGGTTCCATCTGTTGCTTCTACTGTCAAGTTGTAATTTGATTTCTGTTCTGCATCAAGAGGTCTTGCAACAATGATAGTTCCTGTGCCCTTGTCCACATCAAATCGACTGTCATAGTTGCCACCTTGTTCAGGAAATTGCGAGAGGGAGAAGTTAATAAAATGCACCATTGCTTCATTGTTTTCATGTATGATCATGTTCGGTCTTCTGATGCTTAATGAAGGTGGAAGTTTATATACATATACACACATTTAGTTGAAACACTTTGGGTTTTTTTCCTGGTAATGTGATATGGTGCTACTAATAGACATTTAAAACTGAGTCGTTTTGGACAAAGCCAATTTGTCTGGCTCATGGAAAGTCAGCAGGTACATTGTTATTAACAAGATTCTCTACTTTAAAAAAAAAAGTAAGAAATCCATGGAATTTAATGATTCCAAATAGCAAGAAATTGAGAATTACTGGGTAAAATATTATAATTCATTTTGGGCAGATTGACAGCTAGTAAGTGAAAACCATACTTTGTATCAAAATATATTAAAATCCCAAATCAGACATACAGTCAAATTTTTGTCTTTTGGAGCAGCATACCTATTATTATATTCATATATGACGATAGATTATGCTGAAAAAGCTGCAGTACCTCCAAAGAATTCTCATTGCAATGCTGAGTATCTAAAGAATTCACTATCTCACTCCTACTGAGATAGGCAGGATTCAGATGAGTGGTAAATGTTTAAATGCCCAGTGTTTAAATATGGCCAAGTTCCCTTTCTGAAGCAAATTATCTTAATTTCCCTTGCGAAACTTTCAAATTACTCTTTGAAATATAGTTAAATAACTGTGTGGATCAATAGCTACACTCAGTTGCTTAAACATTTAATTGATCATCATCCTGCCACCCAGAGCAGACTGTCCTGAGAATACAATGTCCATTAAGTCCAAATACTATTAGCGATGATAAATATTGCCATTCAGCTACAATTGCTTTAGACCTCTCAATAAACTGACTAAAATGGAAGAATCAATTTTTATTTTGGTCAAGCCAGTGCTAGATATGGCAAACCAATTTCTCCTAATTATAGGCATGTATTTTTCTAATTACATTTTACAAGGATAGCACATAGCATTCAGATGGCATCTGAGTGCCTTTTTTTTTTCTTTAACAAGATTATACATGCTAAGCTTTGCAAATCACTAAATGCCTTTTATGAAAAGCCAAGGTTAGAAGTGAGAGAATGAAGTTCCAAAGGTTGCGAATTTGAACTTAGTCCAAGAAAAAAACAGTAAATACTGAAATGGGCCCCCATTCACATGTAAAAAGGATTTCACCTTTAAAAGGTTCCACTGCATGACAAACATACCAGTTTAGGAAAGATGGGCTGGATTCTGCTTCACTGGATTTGAGATATTTCATAATGACCAACATCACGTAATTCTTCTAGTTCAATTGAAAGCCAACTCCTCTTACTGGCCCAGCAGCAGTTTCTGAATCACTCAAATGGACAGAAACTGGACAGCATGCAAAGCAGAAGCTTTTTTCTTAACAGATGTACATAAGTTTTTTTAATGGCTTTGTGCAGTATGTCAGCTTTAGAAGGTGAATCGAGCTTTTCCTTTTATAGCAGTCAGGCAAAACCATTTTCTCAGATGTCTCAATGAAGTCCTCTACATTTTAAGGTAGGAGTAAAGTAAATGGTTGTGAATTGGTACAATCAGTTTTCCTGACACAAGGACAAGCTCTCTAACCAACCTTTTTTCCCTTCCTTATCAAGAAAATCATAGCGGCCTTGCCTAAATTTGTAGTAATAGTGGTATCTGGGGATCCGCTGAAGCAGAACTCAACCCAAACTTCTGCATCTAGTACACTGGAAGTGTAACAGCAACAGTTTTGGCCGAAGCCAAAACTGGGTGCTCAGAATTGATGCTGTATAAATGTAATGATGACAAAACAAAACAAAAACGAACCTGTCACAAATGCAACCGTGAGCACTTTGATTTCCGAAGGGTTAATAAAATAAATAGTTTATAAATGTACGCTTTCATTTCAGATCTCATAATCTGGTAATAAATTATGTGATCTCAGCAGATACCTTCTGCTGTACAGTTCAGGTCACAAGCCATCTGTAAGATGTAAAATACTTCACTAGCAAGCTTGTCTCCTGGCTCAGCCAAAAAGAAAGAAAGCATGGAAAGCAAGCACAGAACACAAAGGAAAGCTGTCAATCAAGTTCATTCATGCTATTAGAAACAGTAGAAGAGGGTTGTAAAGTGACCACCTGTAAGAATA
Source organism: Dasyornis broadbenti (assembly GCA_013397935.1). Classification (NCBI taxonomy): domain Eukaryota; kingdom Metazoa; phylum Chordata; class Aves; order Passeriformes; family Dasyornithidae; genus Dasyornis; species Dasyornis broadbenti. The sequence continues at coordinate 427,744 of VZRN01005246.1, forward strand.
GCCCATAACTTCACAACATGATCACATATCAAACTTTCCAAAACACTTTTGCTAAGAAAGCAGTCAAAATAAAGTGGTTTATTTTACAGTGTTTGGACAAGTTATGCTCTTTCCCCATGGAGTTTTCTGTATATCTCTTTCTAAAAAGAGCAGGAAAAGATCATCCATTTTCTTCATTAGGTATACAATAAAAACATGTAAATATCTGAACTGTGCTGCATACTTGGAGCAAATCTAAATAAAATTATCAGTCAGAATTCTATTCAGATGTACACACTGCTCAGAGTGCACAGCAGTTGAAGCACACTAAGAACAGCAATAGAAAAGTACATCCCCAATCCAATGAACAAATCTTGCTAATAAAAGGCCCCAGAAAACATCACTGCTGTACTGTGTTCAAACTCCCCAAACCTCTGAGGCCTCTTTTATCTACTCTCTTTCATCTCCATGAACTGTTCACCTTTTTCTGGCAATGTCACTTCCCTAACCTTTCCTTTAATGGACTCATTTTGGTCTACAGATATTTCTGTTTGCTATTGACTGGCTAACCCTAATTTGAATTGGAGTACACAAAACCTTCTCATTTTCCCTTCTCACTGATTTTTATACTTTCTGCATTTCTGCTCCCGTATCTATATGTGTTTGAGTGAACAGTGAAAGAGCAGCCTCAGTTCCAAAACAGCTCTAATGCAGAACTTTGTTCCTATGAGAATGTAAGAAAGCATCCTCAGCTTTTTAGTCCCTCTACACAGTTACACAGCTCCGCAGCAACCCCTAGATTTGTCTGAGAACTGCTTTTATTGAACTATAATCTATTTGGACAGGAACTTTTTTTTTCAAGAATACATTAGAAGGAACCATTAAAAAAATTCTATGTAAGTATTTAAAGCATTAGCAATGATTATCAATATTATCACAGGTTGTTTATGCATGAAGCATGATTTTATGGAAGAATTATATCTGTTTGCATATGCTTGAAAATTTTTTGAAAACACCCTCAAGTATTTGGCATTTATATATTCCTGCTACATGTGTCAGTTTCATAAACTATTTTTAACTGTTGCTGTTCTCAGCATGACTCAGGAAATTTACACCAGCAAAAGAGATGTTTAAAATACTTAAATTATTGAAAAATAATTTAAAATATGCTCTCCCCAGCAACTTAACACCATAGTCATGGATAAAGTTTTCAGTAGTAACCAAGATGAAAAAGATCCTTCTCTCTCTTGTGAATGCAGTGGAAAAAAATCACAGGCTGATAGACTGACAGAAAGAGTTCACTTAAGACAAGAAGCATTGCACTACAAGGCACGTCTCCTGAAACAAAGCTATGCCATTCTCCTTGATTCTAAAGGGCTTAACACATGAGAGAACTTGGTTTTACTATCAGCTAAGTAGTGAACACACGGTGTATTACTGGTGCTCATAAGTCTAGTGACTAAGTCTAAACTTCAAAAAAGTGCTATTAATTTTGTTACCATGACATCAACATACAGTCATATTACTGGTTAGAAATCCCCTTTCACTGGTAGAGGCTAAGGTATGATTTAGTAGAAAGAATATGTACAGGAAGAAGATTGCTGGGGTTAGGAACACTGCAAGCTTTCCTTTTAGTACTGAATAAAAGGACAGGAAGCTGAGAAGCAGCCCAGAGGAGAAGAAATCAGTGTGAACAGTATAATTTCTCATTGAGTGTACTATCATGATTTGCAGAAAACTAGCATTTTATTTCCTTTCCTATCATACAGTCTATGAGATTGACTTCCTTAATTTCAATTTCAGTGACACAATATTCATAAGTAATTTTTAAAACTGCAACACAGCAGATACTTTGCAACTTAATTTTAATCTTTAATACAGAGAGGCATTGATAAAAATTAAAGAATTTTGACATATAATGAAATCAAGAGAAAAATCTGCATCTGCGTTTAAAGAATGCCAAAACCTTGCATTATTTAGATGAGTGATTAAAACCAAGCTGCAATGAGCCCTCCAGTATATCAGACTCCATGCATTTGTTTCTAATAATAAAAGCCCTTAAGGCATCCTTACCCGTTATGTCAAACCAAAGTGGTGTTCCAAGAGGTTCAACAGCTATTACACCAATCATGTGAGCAACTGGGTCACTTTCCATCACCGTAAATGAAAAAAATGATTCCTCAAAATAAATAGGCTCTGTGAGTGGGACGGGCTTTGGAATCCATTCTATGTGAAGCCGTGTAGTCGAAGATTTTTGTGGACGACCATTATCTACAGCTTTAATCTGTGAAACAGACACATCTCTTAGGCTACAGGATCACATAAATCTTTATGTCACGTAAACAGACAGCAGTAATAAGCTCCAAGCATGTTTGCTCCTGCGAGATATTTCCAAAAAGGTTAAGTGTCTCTCAAAGTGCCACTTGCCCTTCATTATCTGGGCTGCAAATGGAGAAAAAGTATGCAGCACCTGATAGCAGCACAAACTGTTACCATAAATTCACTTTTATTTTGCTTTCTTCCTGGAGGTGAGTCAAACTGATTGTTTCTATTCCCTCATCACATACATTATCTGTCAAGTCCTGGAAAAGAACAGCAGTTCTTGATACACAATACAAACATCTGAAATCATCCTTTAATAAAAACCAAACAAACCCACAAAACAATACTTCTGGATTTGTTGAAGCTTTTTTCCTTCAGATACTGCAGTCATTCACCTGCCAGGTACTGAGTAAGAAATGATGGGATAAAAGAACACTTTACATATTCATGATATACAAGATTTTCACTTACTGAAAGGATATCATAGTCTCTTGCTGCAGAAAATTTCTTTGATGAAACCACTCCAGTTTTTGGTTCAATAAAGAATTTGCCGTGTTCATCACCATCTTCAATGCTGTAGGAGATCTCTGCATTGGGGCCTTCATCTTTATCTGCAGCAATAACTCGATAGATCGGCTCTCTCCTAGCAGTTCTCTCTCGCTCTGGCTTACCACGCTCTGGAAGCCGAATTTTGTAGAATTTTTGCAAGAATTGAGGCTTGTTGTCATTCTCATCTAAGACCTTCACAATCACCCTTGCAATTGTTGATTTTGCAGGAGTACCATTGTCTGTTACTGTTACCTGGTTTATTAAAAAAAGTAAAGTTAGAGCTCAAACATGGTCCTTCCAACAATGCTCCTCCCTAAATAAGATTTTCCTAAAACTGCCTAAACAACTGTAAAGTTATCCCCTAATTTCAGTTAAAGCAATTGCCCAAAGCTATTAGGTGAGTATTTAACAAAAGGCACTACAAAAGTATATTCAGCTATTATCTTAAAATTTTGACATATGAAATGCAACACGAAATGCAAATATTCATTCTCATCTTTAACAGATGGCATGATTTCTACATATGTGAATATCTGTTCCCTTTAGCACTTGTAATGGAACACCACCACATACCTTTCAGTTCACAAAAAAACACCAACCAAAACCAATGAGAAAACCAAACCATACCCCAAATGAGGCAATTACAAGGAGTACAGGATAACATGTCCATTAACTTAAAATTAGCATTGCCCTGAGCCAAGCAAAAAACAAAAGCAAATTTGAGAAAAATGTATTTGATTTGAATGCAACATCAGTTTTGAAGGCATTACTGACATAACAAAGAATGCTATGACATGAGAGAATAACATGAAGCTAATCTAAATAATTGCATAAGAAAGTGCCAGTTGGCACTCAGAAAATACTTACAAATCAGGAATAAAAAATGGGGCATTTTAGTTACTATTGTGCAAGCAGAAATGAAGTCAAAGATCAAATTTAATAGCAAATAGTAATAAACCCACCAACCCATCTGGGCAACATTTCAATGCTCAGCTAATTAGCCAGATGCTCAGCACTCGGGTCACAATAGTGTCCACCATTCTGTGCATTTCTGGGTTTCTCTCCAACCTATTTTCAGAGTAGTAAACATAAAACTAACACATGGGAAAACTGCTGCTTTAGGCCGGGCTGTCTGTCAGTATTGCTCTGTAGTTAAGAATTCTTCTGTCAGATACTTGACAGCCTTTTAGTTAAAACTTTAATAACCAGTTGGGATTCAAAATGAACAAATAATGAAGAATTATAAATTATACCAGCAGGCAATAAACAATGTTCCAAACTAAAGAGCAACGAGCTTAAACTGCTATTTTATACAGAATGATGAAAGCAGGAGGATTTATGCACCATTACGTGACATTGTAATCCTAAAAATAAACTTTCTGAGTTCTGTACATGTTAGCTTAAGGTTATAAAGTTAGCTTAAATTAGCCTGACTGCTAGCAGACAACTGCCCATAACATTACACCGTGAGTGTAACCTCTGGCGTAAGTTTTGGCCCAGAACAAGTAGCACACACACGTTGCTTAGCTGCAGCCTGGAAATTCACACAATTCAGACACCATTTTCAGCAAGCGACTTGGACATAGCCACCCTGCTCCAAGGATAAGGTGTGCAATCAAAGCCAGATGTGTCATGCGGCTTCAGGATCAGAAAACAATCCACAGCTCATTTTATTGACTGTATAAACCTAATACAAAACTCAGTATAATATGTAGATAAGTAAAAGTCATGACATACCAATTTTAAAATCAATATACATAGCAGTGATCGAGAAGTAAGTCATAATTGACATGAAGGGCTTTGGGAAAACTGACACAACCAGATTTAATGAGGCGATATGAAAAGAGAATTATATAACAATTTTAAAATTAACAGGAATACTATGTCTAGTACTAAATCAGATTTGCCATTTAATTAATTTTGTTACTATTACTTCTACAAACACTGCAGAGGAAATTCTGACCCATTGCTACAAAGAGTTCTTTTCAAAGCTGATACAGAAATGAAAATAATGATAAAAAAATTGGTCCAACAGCTGCATTAATCCAGCTTGCAATGCACCAAAGGGATACAAAAGGCTCAGGAAGACTGCACATATACTGCAATTATGCAAAAGGATAGTTTGTGCTATCAGGGAACAAATACATTCATCTCCAAGTCTATGCAGTCATTGTATTCCTATTGGAATGTCTTTCTAAGGATTTCACAAGTTTTGAGTAAGTCTAGAGTTGCTTCTCTGTCTTAACATCAGTTTGGCCAACTCCCATTGCAATCTTTTATCTATCATCCAGGACAAGAGGCACAATAAACATTTCAGACAGATCTTAGGATGTAAGGATCACTGTCAATATCAAGTCTTCACTACACATGAAGTACCACACCATTATGCTGCTTGACAACATGGTGAAACTGAGCGACTTAAAGTTGTCTATGTGTTTTTCTTTCATATGGTTTGACAGAGAATGAGAAAAGCTCTTAAATAAACTCCAGGCAATCAATGAAATGATTATGTCACGAGTTTCATGCTCTTGGACTCCAGCTCTATAATGCACATTCTGCAACTGATGTGACTGGTAAATATGTTTTGTAGAAAATAGGGCTACTCGCATACCATGCTTTTGTATTCTCCATGTTATAAAAACATTCTGCACTTCTTTTACAGAAGCCTATACTCAGCAAAAGTTAAGCTGAAATAGCTATTCCAACCATTACACAGGAAGATAAAAAGAGGAATCACACTCCTTTTAACAATCATGCCTTTGTACCATTTGAATGAAAATCTTTGTTTTCAGATATAGAAAAAAAAATTGCATTCAATCTGTACCTTTACTCTTTTCTTACAAAAAAGTCCCAACACACTGTTTTTATAAGATAGGTGGTTATCTGCATTGCAACATAATGAACATAGAAGGTAATTACTTCTGAATCCAGTTCTTTAAAATCTTCATATAATAATCAAGCCTGGCAAACTTAATTCTCTGTAAAAGATAAACGAACTTACAGTCACTGTTTTTCAGCAGGCTAAATAAATTATTTACCTCCAGTATGTGCTCTCCCTGCTGCTCTCGATCTAGTTTTCTGGATGTGGTTGTAATTAGCCCTGTAAACGTAAGAGAATAATTAATCAGGTCCTTCGAGAAAACAATCTGAATGAAAGTTGGGTTTAATCAGCAGTTACTGACATCCTCAATCTCAATTTCGTCTTAGGTGGCCTCTTCCATTTCTGTAGAATTTATGCTTTCGTTAAGAGAAGGGGTGAGGGGTTTCCAATCCTTAAAAGCTGTGACAATATTCTTTGCAATCTGAAAACTAAGCTGTTGTAACACTTAAACAGAGTACAGTATTCCGATACATCTGTGTATGCTATACTTCTGACAGAAGTAATGAATGTAATTCTCTCACATGAAATCTTGCTTTCAGAGGGCATTCATAAGCCTTTTTCAAATGGTGCTGACAGACATTATCTGAATTAATTACCAATCTCTTCAGGAGAAATATCTATTTGTAATATTAGTGATAAGGGCAAAAGGAGGATAACCTTAAGAGATGCAATTATAGGAAACAGAGCAATTTTTTTCTGTATTGGCTTAATTTCACAATGACAAGCAGTCAAACAGTTGCTGCTGACAATAGCAGAGAACAACTAGAAGTTTTTGATGAATGATCTTATATTTTGTCACAAGACTTTAACATACTCCTGATACAAGATTAGGAAGGCATGATGGGTTTTGTTTTAAATGAAGGAAGCCCAAGAATAAGAAGTAACAAAAAGACAGTGAAATCTAAATACAGAAGAATCTTATTTGAATTAATTCTCCATACCAGTTAGCTCTGAATTTCTGAGTTTCATGAAAAGTAAACTTGGTCAACTCTCAGTTATAGCGGAATGGTTTGCTCTTGTGTGGGTTAACTGCACCATGGATTCAGCCACAACAGAATTCAGTTTCTTTGCTGCACAAAAGCCATTAACCTTTTAGCAGGTACAAGCTGACTCCACAAACACCATCGCTGTGTTCATGTGGGACTGAGCCTGTGCTAGTAAATCTTGCTAGACCCAACACAGTCTTTCATGAAGCAAACACCAAGATTTGGATTTGCCCAGCTTAAGCAACTACTGATCAAAGCATCCCATATTCTCTGAAGCAGCAACACAGAGGACACTGCAATGTCAGGAGACATTTTATCCAGATATTCCAATTTTTGATAGCGATAGGAAAGCATTGCCATCTTGATCCTTAATTGTCAAAGTGGAAAACAGGGAAGCAATTACCCAATGAAGGATGAAATAGAGATCAAAACACAGGTGGCATACTTCATGTTCCTTTTTCTAACTATAGAGCCACCTTTTATTAATAAAACATTACATAAAGAAAATTAAGATCCACATAAAAAGTTTTCAAAGGTGGTCTGCTACAATAAAAAAGCCTTCAATTTTGTCTCTCAGTTGATAAAAAGCCGAGTATGTAAGAAAAGCAATAAAGATTTCAATATCACTTAAAAGAGAAAGGCCAGGAGAAACAGGGTTCTATAATACAGGTGCATAGCTACTCAATGCCTCTGACAAAAACAGCTGTAGACTACTTATTTCAACAAAATAGACAACCTGTACTAAATAACATGAACAAAACCCATATAAGGTGATAATACAGCTGTCAAATGTTCAAACAACTATTCCCCAAAAAACAAGTAGTGCAAATAACAGTTGTTTCAATTATGGTCAAATATGCCCTTGTTTTTCCAGCAATTTTGTTTGCCATCTTATGAAATTCATTATTTACCTAGTATTCTAGACAATGATGTGTCATTTTCTCCTGCTTTATATTTTTGTGCTTTTACACTACACAGAAGATATGTGTGCTATTGTTAGGATACACCTTTTGGTATTATGAAGTTACAAAGAAAGGGGGAATGAAAATTAAAACATACAAAAACCCAAAGCAAGCAAGCCAAACACGTAACAAGGAGAAAAAGTTGCATTATTACTGTGAATTTAGAAAGGGGCAGGAGAAAAAAGAAAAAATTACGTGACAGTTCTCTATTAACCTTGAGGTACTATTTTCACACAGAGATTACAGAGCTGTGACCAATGACAACTGAAAATATTTATTGTCACATATATTAAAAAGCTTTACTTTCCTGGCTAAGTCTGGGCAACACATTTTCTTTTCACTGGCTCTATGGGAAACAGAATAGGACTGTTAATTGGAAGTGAACAAGTGACACAGCCAATGCCTCATCTGCTCCCTTCCAGCAAAGAGACCTGTAAGTGACTTCAAGAAACACAACTCCTAAAACCTCTTTCTATTGAGTACCTCTGTAGAAAGCCAGCACAAGCCCTCCAATGAAGCATTAATCTCAAGGCTCACCACAGCTGCAAGAGGAAAGGATAGATTTCAGCATAGCCACTAAAGGAGTTAGCTGTTGAACAGCCGGGTTGGGGATGTGGAAAATCTGAAAAAACACAGGAAAAATAAAGCAACTCTAGCAGAAATATCTCATGATGCTTGCATTTCCCTGAATATTCAATAGTTAGTCTATGTCCTCTGATAATATTAAGATTCCATCTCTCACAATGGCAGCAAGTAGCGAATTACATGAGATCAGAAAAATTGCACCCTTCAATAGCTTCCTATCCACTTTTTTGTCATCAAGAGCTACTAAGACTGGAGCCACCCCTAATAAATAGCAATTAATACTTAGAGGGAAAAAAAAAAATCAAACAAAAAACAGTTCAAAAGCTTTTTCTGCAAGTACTCAAGACAAAATTCTACCATGTACCATTATTCTATGCACTAGTGTTTGCTAAGGGAAGTCTTGTTCCAGATAAAATTCCTGTTAATGAAGTTGGTCAATACAATTCAAATGGGTAAGCAGAAAAATATCCAGCAAGAACAAAATACATATGCTTTGATCTGTTAAAACCTCCAGTCTTTTCAGGCAAGCACGCCACACTTCTGTTAAAACACTTCAGACCAATAACAGAAGGACTTAGTCTTCACCATATATATCCTGTATATTCAGCAGAAACTAATGCCAACAAAGGAAATGTAACACTTCTGGATTTAGAATCACATACACATGCATGACATTCTTTTTATTTAACTCTTTACTGCTAGACACTTTCCTAAGTGCAAATTTAGCTCCAGTGAAGTGTTTCACTTCAGCCTAAGACTATAAAAGGTTTGATTATGGCAATCACTACATTTTCTTAGTTTTTCCAAGTTTTTCTATATTACAGAATACTTAATGCTGCACCAACAGATTTCATCCATTCCTGAAGAGCTTTTCTGAACGATGGCTGTGATAATAAGGTCAAGTGTTCCTATGCACTGTGATTGCCTGCTAAGAGGGTTAGGGAAAATCTTTGTACCTAATGTAAGTCAGCTCCCTGCAACAAAAGCCACTACACTAAGCTCTTTCTGCTGAAAACGAGTTTTTTAGCTTGAGCTCCCTCTTTTCTGTAACATTTTTTATATACCCTTGCTGTCCCCCTCCCTCTACACAAATAAATGCATGACCACGCTTTTGCATACACCACATCCCCACAGGAGTGGCAAGTACAAGATTTCAATCAAGCTCTGAAGAAGCCTGTAAAACAATCAGTTTTGAAATCATTGTTATGAGGCAGGGAGAATGTGTTTACTGCTGAATGAAATAACAGCATGTGTGAGAAACAGGTCACTGTGACAAACCATTGTGTTTCAAAGCAAAACTGACTCAGAGCATTGTTTTGTCACCATATTCTTGCATTTTCCTTCTGCCTCCTTTTATCTGCCCCCTTTCTCAAAATCAAGAAGAACAATAAGCTCCAGTAATTCACATCACTGACTATTTTTTCACCTGAAATCAACATCACTATGGCAAGATGGGTCAAGCATTCTTGAGAAATTCAAGTTTATAACAAACATTTCTAAGATAATGATGAGGAAAAGGTATTTCTAGTGAATTGGTACAATTTCTGTATTTAGCAATATTTAAAAACTTGCCTCCTCAGAAATATTTTCATAACAGCAGCTTAATAATTTAGAGTGTCTTTGGCTAAATCATCGCTGTTCTCCCTCACTAGCTGGAGAGCTACTATAATTGACTGAAACTAACTGTAAACATCTGTAACAAACAAAACGAAACAAAACAAAAAAACCCTGCACTAGCAGCAAATACAATTGTATTCTCCCTTCATTCCTTCTTTGAGTTTACATTCTGGGGATAGCTGCTGTCCATTTGAGGTCTACCCAAAAATTTAAAGAGTCACAACGGCATTCAGATAAAATTTACTTCAGATTTAAACAATAGCCAAAACAAACATACAAAAATGCAACTACAGCATACAATTATGTAAATATAAATAAAACTGGTACATTTGTAACAGTAATTAGCACTGCAGATCAGATATTAGCAGAGATTTACTTCACCTCAGTTCCCAGCTACATCACATTACCTCTGTTTCTGAAAACTAGCACAACAATTTTCATTCAATGCTGAAATAGCAATGTCTTTAAAAAACCATAGAATATTAGGTGGGCACTGTGTTAAAAATTATCTCTTAGCTATCTTTATGGCATGGATGATATCAGTGATGAAAAAAGTGGCATCAGAAAAAGCAGTCTTTGCAGGGGAGGAAGGCTCAAACTTTTTATCCTGTTTCGTATGCATCATGCATTCCTATCCATTTGTGCTTTCACAAAAATCTACAGACTTTCCAACTGCACATTCAGCTTGAGATGATGAAGATTCTGGAGTTGGATGGGAGTTTGTCAGACAGGGCTAATCCCCACAATGAACCAAAGTACTAAAGCAGATGCCAAATGTACTATGCTGCCTCCAGCGAATTTGAACCAATAGGCTTGATTTGAATTAGTACAACACTATTTGAATTGCAGCAAATGAAAACAAACACAGTTTCTCTGATCTTTGAATGCATTGGGTTTAAGGACATACAGAAAGCAGCTACAAAATTTTTTATCACTAACTTCAACAGATACAAGACATAAACTAAATATAAGGGAGGACATATTTGGTCATGAGGTTTTTGTCCTCTGTGTTAAATGCAAACCATAACCAATCAGCAGAAATGGTTTCTCTGGACTGCGTCAGTCAATTATCATTTAAACTGTCAGCAGTCATGATTACTGCAACTTAGTCAGTTATTAATTTAGCTCTTGCTCCCCCACTTCAACCCCAAAACCAACAAATTACTAGTGAATGTTTAAGGGTTGAGGGTTTTTTTACTTTTTAACGTATTGTTATACATTCAGATCTGTTTACAAGGTCTTAATATGTAAATCAGTCTAAGATTGGAAGGAAGTATGGATTTTAAATTTACACATGGCTGTAATGGTAATGTTAACTACTGCATAACACAATCTGAAAGCACTGGGCAAATATTTTTTAAGTTGAAGACCAATTATGTCTCTTCAAGTGATGAAGATAGTATCTCAGTCCAAGGTAGGGTTTCCCACTAATCTTCCTCATTTAAGAAACAGTGTATTACATCCAATTCAAGACAGAGGAATGCATCTTTCTTCTGTATGACAGACTAAGAATTTCACTGGAATCAGCAGTTTCCTCCTCATGGAAGTACCAGGTGTGATCAAGTCAAGTCTTAGACATGTCTCATAATACGGTGTGTGTCAAGTCGCACTGTCTGAAAGATTCTTTATGACATCGTTTTAAACTGCTTCCAGTATCTCAGCACTTTCCAAAATATGAACAAAATGACTGATAACACAATAATCCATGATTATTTCATCACTGACACATAAAGATGACAATTTTTTTTTTTTCCCATCTTCTTTCAACTGATTTTAAGTTAACTATGTTCTATACCTAAGCTACCTTACAATCAATGACCATCAGAAAAGGCCCACATTTCCTTTCTAGAGATGTTCAGATAAGCTTTCTGACAAGACTGTAGTCAAATCTTGTTTTCTATGTAAGTCAAAAAAAAGGCTTCACAACCAAAACAAATGAACAGGTTAATAAAAACAGGTCAATAAAAATTAATAGCAGAAGGATTGAAGAACAGATTTCAGCTTTGCAGCTGACAAAAAATAAACTCCATGTCTTACTAGCCATGTAACGAATGATAATGACTATAAGCTAGAAAGTGTAAATAGTACCATTATAATATATCACCATGAAGGCAGACTGCTGAGTTAAAAAAGAAACAAGATAGTGCTAACAAGCTATCATACTGGAACAAGCATATCATAAAGGAACTGAACTTTGGTTTACATAGTCTTAAAGGTAATTCCTTAGCAATTTCACTTGCTTTTCATTCCTAAACTTTTCCTTGTTCTAAGCACCTTAATAACTCTCATTGAAACCAGCAACAGAATTGTCACCAGTGATTTTCTAATGCTGAAATATGAGTGTAAATTTACCACCCCAACAGAAACTAGGAATATCATTTACAAGCACCTTAAATGGCTGCAAATGCCTCTTCTGCTCAAGTACAACACTTAAAAGCAATCACTACTTCTTCCAATAAAGGCTGCAAAAATGATACCACTTTTCAAGAAAAATTGAGAGCCTGGGTTCCTCTTTCAGTTCTCTTGGCCATATACTCTCTCCTTTAGTTCTGCTGTTGCTTGCTTGTTCTCGCCGACCTCTTGAACTGTACCTTTTTTTTTGCTATGCAGTTGTTTAGTTAGAACAAAGATTCATTTTGCCTAGCAGAGCTCACAGCCTGTGCCTAACAGACTTTTCTGGGTAGTCTGAATGCATTTTTGGGGCTAAAGGACTTATTTTCCACTTCATATATAAATTTTCTGATCAGGGTAATTACAAAAATGAGTTAGAATACCCTAGGCTTTAGAAAAAACTGAAATGGAGACCTACTGCAGTACACTCTGATGAAATCACTATTCGCTTTTTGTTAAGTATAGCATGATGGCACTCAGCTAGCAAAGTCTTTCAAAGTTTTGGTGCCTCTTCCCCTTCAATTCCTAAATGCAGCAGTTTAAAAAAAAAGCCAACAGGACACTCCTACAGTGTACAGACACCTAAGTAAACTCCAGACTGAAAAGTCTGAAACACATTAACAACTACATACTCTAGTTGCTCTTCAGATCATCTTTGCTTTTTACTAAGGTACTTCGTTATTCCTGTTTCAGATGCTGGTGCATATGCTCTGGATTTCATCCACAAAAAACGCTGTTGGCACATTTGTCCCAGATGAGTATGTCTTGCCCTTTGAATAATACACCATGAAAAGTCAAGCAATAATTGAGATCTCAGTCCTAGCCATCAGGACTGCATCAAACAAGGGATAACACCCTGTCCGTAAGGGCGTATTTGTGCAGCACATTTATTGAAGTACAATAATATCACAGAATATGTTGAGTTGGAAGGGACACACAAGGATCACAAGGTTCAGCTCAGTGTTTATTCGGCTTGTTGCTTGTTACCAAGACAGACTGTAAGCTTTGTATAAAGGATCAAAAAGTAGGTTACTTCATCCTATGGCTAATATTTTATACCACCAGGCACCACGTTTATCTGTAACCAGGCAATTTAACTACTCAATCCTACTACTATAAAGTGTAAGTGCAAGGTGCACATCTGAAGTTGAGTCACTTACCTGAACTACTTTAACAGCATCCTGGAATTCGCTGAGCAGAATACTCATTAATCATATTTGTGATTTGAACTTGAAGCAAAGATGAGCAATCCACCAAAGATTATTTAAGTATATTTAAGTAAGGAAGAAAAAATAGTTTACATAAACAGCTAAGCCATCCAATCCAACAAACACTGTAGAGCTTAAATTTCAACTACACTTCAAATGAAGTGTAAAATCAGAGTTTAGTGTCATATAATTGTAGAAAATTCCACAAAGGTATCTAACTAAAAGCAGACCATGTAGTTTTGTATACTCTAATTAGTCACTGACTACATTATTTTTAGTCTGGATTTACTAAGACAGTGGTATTAACTTCTTCTGCAGTAATTTTTTTAGTAGTAAAACTATTTGGGAAATAATGAAAAGAACTATATAAATAACAACAAACACCCAAATAGCTACATTAATAAAATAAACCTATATTTATCATTCTGCATTCTGAGTGCTTGAAAACATTTAGGATAAGTCCAGTCTCATTGTCATTCATGTTTTTTTGGTAGTTTGTCATACAAAGGATAAAACTCAGAACTGTAAATCAAAAGCAGTGTAAGATAGAATCACAAAATAATGGTATTGAACAAATAATAATGAATATCTAAAATAATTTTGAATTAAATATTAAACAACAAAACTCACGTATAGTTATTTTAAGGAAACTAGTAAGTGATGACACATTTGCTCTAGAATGAACTTTGATCTTACTATCAACAGAACACTATAAATTTTTGTTACGTCTTTGCTTACTTTGTGAAGATACTCTTGCCTTCAAAAGCCACACCAATTCAAAGCTCAAATGCCTTCAGTAATTAACTCTAACTTACCTGATGTCCATCACTCACTTTTTTCATCTCATTTTGAGATATACCATCATGAGTAATTAAGTACAAAAATATTACCACAAAATCACACATCATCTTAAAAGATCTTTTCAAACCTGACATAATCTTACTTTATTTAGTGCTCTGAGGTCCCTACACATTTAAACCCCAAAATACTAATTTCTAAGTGAGAATTTGGAGATTTATACAATGATGTTGCCTCTTCCCCTTTTCTTTTATTTTTAATTGTATGATATTCCCTACATTTACAATATAGAATATACTAGAATAAGTGCACTGCAGTTTTATTTACTGATTTAAAGGGAACTGCTTTTGTAACTGAAACATATACATAAAGAACTTCAGGCAATGCTCATAAAAGAGATGATCTTGTCTGCTGTCAAAGATCTTGTCTTGGCTTTCAGCAAAATTGAGGAACAATTTTATAGCTTTCTTCTAGTTAGCCCTTGAACTGTGACTCCACTGTGAATTTTTCAGATAGAAAAATTATATCACCTTACATAGAACTACATTTTTTTCTGGGATTGATCTTCTATTTTCATTGATTTAAAAAAAAAAAAAAATAAATAAATCAAGCCAAGCTAGATGTGAATCAGGGCACTAAGTCTGAGTAATCGTCTCTTATTAGGAAATTAATCAATACTAATGTTACAGTGTTGTTATATATGCAACTTAAAATTACACTACTCAGAGATCCTACCAAGAAAAGATTGATATCTTTGAAAGCATGTGTGAAGGTGGGACTTGGCAAGTGGCTCATAACAGTATCTGATCACTGTCTCTTCCTTGGCTAGAATTATAATTTTACATATTATATACTCCAGCTCAAAAGAACATTTGATATAGGGAGAGTCTGGCTTCCTTACCATTTCAAATGTACCCTCGGCAAGTTTGCAAATGACACAAAGCTGAGTGGTGCAGATGACACCACAGAAGGACTGGATGCCGTACAGAGGGACCTGGACAAACTTGAGAGGTAGGCTCATGAGAACCTCACAAAGTTCAGCAAGTCAAAGTCCAAGGTGCATCTGGGTCAGGGCAACCCCAGATATGGGTCCAGACTGGGAGATAAACTCTGAGAGCAGCCCTGCAGGAAGGACATGAGAGTACTTGTGGATGAAAAGCTGGACATGACCCTGCAATGTGCACTTGCAGCCTGAAAGTCCAACCGCATCCTGGGCTGCACCAAAAGCAGCATGGCCAGCAGATTGAGGGAGAGGATTCTGCCCCTCTGCTCTGATGAAGCCCCACCTGGAGTGCTGCATCCAGCTCTGGGGTAGGTCCTCAGCACTAGAAATACACGGACCTGTTAGAGCAGGTCCAGAAGAGGGCCACAAAAATGACCAGAGAGCTGAAGCATCTCTCATATGAAGACAGACTGAGAGAGTTTGGATTGTTTGGCATGGAGAAGAGAATGCTCTGGGAAGACCTTATAGCAGCCTTCCAGTACCTAAAGGAGGCTTCTATAAAAGGAGAGTGACTTTTCACATAGGCAGATAGTGATGGGACAAGGGACAGTAGTTTTGAACTGAAAGAAGAAAGATTTATATTAGATGTCAGAAGAAATTCTTTACTCAGAGGGTGGTGAACCACTGGAACAGGTTGCCCAGAGAAGTTGTGGATGCCCCATTCTTGGAAGTGTTTAAAACCACACAGAATGGGTCCCCGAGCAATCTGATCTAGTGGGTGGTTTTCCTGCCCACGGTGGGGGGTTGGAACCAGATGAGTTTTAAGGTCTCTTCCAACCCAAACCTTTCTATGTTTCCATGACTGATGCATCAGAACATGGGAAAGCTGAAAGAGAACTTCACTTTCTTTTACTCTTGGTTTACAGTACAGATCATGCAGAGCATCACCTGAAGTTTTTATGTAGTTCCAGGGACAAATAAAAGAAAAGGAAAGGACTGCCGTGCTTCCCATTTATTTTCCCAAAACTCCTCTTTTTCCAAAGAGATGCAAGAGAACAAATAAAATAAATAAAATAAGCCCCAACACCACCACCTAAGATTTAAAAATGTGCTCTCTACATAAATGCTTTCAAGTAACTTTTAAAATAGCTGCCTCTATTATAGGAAGATTTCTATATTTTCAAAAGCTAAATCTCTAAATATTGTAGAGTGAGTGGATATGAAGATATTATTAGAAATTTCAGATATGAACTTGTTTTCCCAGTTACAAAGAAGATCAGTAGTCTAATAGCACTTCAAGTGTTTTTTAAAAAAGGGAAATCAAAGTAGCTTTTTGCAGAATTAAACTCTTTTTACAAACATTTGGACTAATTCTGGTCACATTTTCAGTAAAGAGAAAGAAAAAAGTCTGTTCTAGAGACAGCATAATCAAATACTTCACTTTCTCTGCATGTCTGCAGGTAAACACTGGGCACATGGAGGCTGCTTTGAGCTGTGTGAGATAAGTGAACAATAATTGAGCCTGGCATTGCTTACCAGCTACAGAAGTTACAAGAAAAAATGCAGCATTTTGATCTTTATTTTATTTTAAATCACATAAGCATGCAATATACTAACACTGGTTTTATTCAAGTTCCAAAATATTACGTCAATTTGGATTAAAACCCACAAGTAGTTAAACAACAAAGATTTCCTTTGTTAAAATGAAGCCAATACCACTCTGCGGTCACTGGCCCTTCATTTCCTCACTAAGTAATTCTCCACTGTTATCGGAAACCCATGGAAGTTGTTTGCAGCTGTATGCATTTCCCATTTCACTTCAGTCACCAAATCAGACAGATACACACACACACACACACACACTCTGCTTTAAAGGTTACTGTGTAAAATGCACAGGATACAGTAATGTTCTGAAAGAGGCAATTACTCAAAGCTTCTGCTGGAATTCCCCAGCTAATATCCTTATCTAAAGGGACTACCTCCTACGCCATAGGACTACTAATTTCTTCAAAGGTACGTCCATAACATTCTCATAATAATACCAAAGAGCTTCATATATAAATGAATATATCTTTAAAACACTCACAAGTAAATAGGTCATGCAATGATTTCTATTTTACACCTGCAAAACCTAAGTATGGGAAAATTAACAACTCTAAATTAATTCTGGCAGTCTCCTGTCCAGGTTGTGAACCCAGGTCTACTTTTCAGAAGCATGCATCGCTTTCATACCAAGCTTCATTAAAAGCATAGAAAGCTATACTTTTGTGATCAGCATTTCTGCAAATCAGACTCAAAACAGTTATATGGAGCAGTATCAAGTACTCTCTTACTCATTTGCTATTGTTGTTTTAAGTTTCTGAGGTAAGGCATGACTTTTCGAGAAAGCTTTTTTTGCTACCTGGCCCTGATTCCCTCCCCAAGACAAATCTGGTTGGTACAGTAAAAGTGAGCGAAGTCCCAGGGAAGTGGAAAGAAGCACACCAATGGGACAAAAGATCAGAAATTACTTCTAGCCTGAATCTATGGGCAAGGTAATATGAAAAGAGTGTAAGAGCCCTATGTGGATACCTGGTTAGGATTCCATTTTCTTGCTCAGTAATACTAGGGAGAGCTGGAACACCTTCCACTATGCAAATGCATTTTGCCATTCCAGTGTGCACACTGCCACTTACAAGGCAGTATAACCTTCTTTCAGGCACCTTAACTCAGCAGTCTTTGAGATATTAGTCGTACAAAGCCTGTAACATTGAGTAGCAGCCATATCTAGAAAACATGGCATGGCAAAACTATTTTATCCATATGGAAACTGATGCAGAATCTCAGGGAATTCAGTGGGCTTTTTTTGTTTAGAGAGAGTTCAGTCTAATGGCTCCAGTTCTACAGCAATTAAGGACATTATCCCTACCTCTTCAGTTTCCATGTTTTACATATGACTTGCTGAATTGTTATTGTTAGTCAGTTAAAGGTTAATACCTTTCTTCTAATTTCACATGATGTTTTGCCATCCCACAATTTAAAAAGTAAAGCTAGAAGTACAAAAATTGGAAATGAAAGGAAAATAATTTAGTTGAGAATGTCATTCTGGGGAAGTGTAAGCATACATTTTAAATAGGGGAGCTAGTCTGCAAAGCACCCTTACAATTCTTACTGGGTGCAACAAAAAGCTCATATTTAATGCATGTCCTACCCTCCTCAGACAGAAAGAAATTACATGGTTTGTTGAAAGCTTTTAGTAAAATGAAAGCAGTAACACTCCTGAATATGCACTAACAGATCCATTTCTAAATTCAAATAGATTAGAAATTATAAAATCATAATTCATCAACTCATAAATGTACACATACACAAGGGTATTATCAGTGATTACTAGTAGATCCCATACTAATTACCTGTTCCACTTTCTCTAAGAAAGCAATCCTACTATCACCTGTTGTGCTTCCAACACTCCTCAAATGCAAAAAAGCAAATTACAGTATTGTAATATGATATGCGAGTATTTTGCAAGAAGTTGAGCAGATATAAAGCAGTTACCATAACTTACGTATTCGTCTACAGTTGCATTAAGACTGAGCATGAAAGTTGTTGAATTAAGTTTTGTTCTAATTCTTCCCGGCAACTAATATTATGACAACTATTTTTATTCTACCTGGACAGCTTATATGTATAGCACTTTCTTTTCATTACATAGAAACTCCAAAGCTAAATAAAATGTTATTTCGTTTGCTTTAATGAAAGGCCAAGTATATATGAAAAGACTACAAAATGTCCTGTGATGTACTGTGTTATATATCCTGCTTCAAGAAGTGAAACAGCATGCAAAGAAAAACTCAGCAATGCTTCCTGAAGTTATTTTATGATTACTGAAAATATAAAAGACATTTTTAAGTGTCACTGAAGATTTACTGAAGGGGATTCTTGGAAACTGATTGCTTTAAGAAGCATGCAGAGACTACTTCAGCCAGTAGCATTTTTGAGAAACAGATCAGTTAGTCAATAATTCTTATCAGGAAAAGAAATCTCTTCTCTTTGTGAAAGATGAACTATATCCGACAAAAGCCCATGTCAGTCAGTTTCCAAAAATTCAGGATTATTGCATGAAGACACAGACATCTTCATTTGGAGTCCATGAAATTCTAGAAACACATTAGCTACATTAGGAGAACAGAATGCAGTGTTTCACTTGGCACAGGTTACCTGTAGGTTGTTGCTATTTATAATCTGTATTACTACTATGCTTGGGACTTCTAGCCACAGACCACAATACCATAGCATTACATTTTATAAAGAGAAAGAAAATGGATCCTTGACCTGGAGAAGAGATAATAACACATTTCCGCCTAAAACATATTTTTAACACTCAGCACGTATTTTAAGAATCCCAACGCTAGCTTTTACTCGACTGGAACTGAATGCCATTACAGTCCTCAACTCACCTCTGGGGATGCATAGCAGCACATGCTTAACTCATGCTTGTCACTTTCAAAGTTACAAAGGCATACAGTTAAAAAGCCTTGATCGACATTCTATCTCCCCTGTGGTTCGAAGGGAAACCTGAGGCCCTGTGAAGGTTTCCCTTCCTTGGACAAGCACCTTACTGTGTGGTAACTTCACAATGTATAAGGATAATGCAGCCACACAAGCAAACAAGACAAGACTTGATCTCTCCAATTCTAGTCAAATGTTCTCTTCAGCTGAGCCCTATTCTAATTAATCAGAGAAGAAAAAATACACTGTGTTACAACTGGAACAGTAACCAGTGTCTTTTAAAGTGTTTTTTCAACTCCTTAACACATCAATTCTATTGAAAATGCTTTCACACCAAATAAGATCTATTCAGATTAAATGTACTCCATACCTAATAAACAGAAGAGAGACTTGGGAAGTTATGAACCTGATAACCTCAATCAAAACTTGACTACTATGCAGATGCCCACTGCAGATTGACAGTTTCCAACTGATCATGTACAGGATAGGCAGCATGGCCCATTAGAGCACATGAAATTCAGGATCGTATTTAATGGGTTAGTTTTTTAATATCCATCGAACTTACCTGAGTGCACTCCGGGAACAAGCTTCCCTTCTCTCCTCTGCCTACCTTTTCCCTTTCCCTCCTCACTATGTTCAAGATGTCTGTCCAGAAGCATATCTATCTAGCAGTACAATTTTAACAGTAACAGACACTAAGGAAGGGTGATATGAATGGCACATGATAGGTGAATACCTAAGCCTTTAGCTATATTGGGGAGAAAATAATTTTCTTCTGCTCAATGTAAATCAGAGGGGGATTTCATTTCTTCTCAGTGCTTGTGTTCTGAAATATAATGATTTAATTACTTCCAGTTGCCCTTTTGCCTCTTTTTCTGTAACACCAAGCTGAGAAGGACTGCGGATTGCATTGCTTTCTTCTATGGTATGTATACTACAATAAAGGCAGGTAAGAAACTCTCTTGGCAGAAAATCTTTATTACTTTTCTATTAGGTGTTCCTTATCACTTCACCATCTTGTGTGTTAAGCTCCCCAAAGGTCCCTTTCTAACGTAAATGAGCTCACAGTAAGCTACTGAATGGAAAACTGCAAACTCTGGCTGAAGACAAGTCACAATCTCCCAGTGTCCTAGTTCTTCTACCCATTAAATAGGAATAAGGATATTTCTTTATTGCAAAACTTTGGCAAGGGAGGTACAGAAGTGTCTTTTTTCAAAACACAGTTTGGAAAATGCCACCTGATGATACTGGGGGCAGAAAGGGGTAGGAAAAAAACAGAAGAAAGAGGAAGAGAAAATGACCTGAAGGAATACTAAGTAAACAACAACCAAAAATAACAGGCCAATTATACACTAATAATGAAATGAATGGAAGCAGAATTTATGATCCCTTGCAATTTGAATACTGCAGTAACTCTTTCCACCCAACTCACAGGCAATTTTATTCCTATTTTTATCAGTATTATATTGAGACAACAAGAAATATCAAAGTGGCAGGCAAAAGTATTTTGCAAAATCAGAAAGGTGAAGGAAGTAGATAAAAAAGCAGATTTTTTTTTTCCTTTTCCATCATATAAAATGAGAGAAAACAGAGACATAGAGAAAAACAAATAGAAATAAACTACACAAAGACTTCCTGCATTCACTTTAGAAGACTGTGGTTGAATTTTTCTTGTTTTACTTGCCAGGCTGCCTTTTCTCTAAAACCAACATTTTGTAAATATAGTATTTAGATGTAGGCTTTAACTATACCAAGTATCTTCTGTTGCTACAGCTATTTCATATGTCCCTCTTGGCAGAGTCTTCACAAACAGATGCAGCACATGCTGACAAAGAAGTTACTGTCAAAAATAACCCAAATAATGTACCTGTGTTTGCACTCAGAGCTTTGCTTACACAGCAGTTACAACTGATAAAGCACACAAGTCTTTCATACCTTGCAATGAAATAACTACAAAACAAAATGAAGGCCACAGTGTCAACCCAGACTTCAAAACGTATTTTTTCACTGCATTTTTGCTCCTTTAAGTCCCCTGAAATTGCTTCTATGAATGAGCAAGAGCTAAATTAATAAGGCTTCTACTGCTCCCTTGTACTTACTGGGTTTGTAGAAGGTTAGAGTCGCTCACTACACAGACCTCTGCAGGACCTCTAGTCTAAAAGTCTTTGAATTGTGAGGAAAAAAAAATCTGGCTGAGTGAACCAGAAGCATCTCATAATTTTTACTGTGAAATAATACCTAAACACCACATATAAAAAGTTAAGCTGGGCACAGTCCAGCAAAACATTATTGAAATAAAATAAAGCTCTTCTTTAGGAAGGATCTGTGGGAAAAAACATCCTGCATATGTATTACTTTCTCTACATTCAGAAGCAATGGATGGTAGGCAACCCCTATAATGTTTTCAAAATTACTGGGTAGCTTCAGTTAAGACTGATTATTTTGTTTCCCATCTCTCTGTCCTATACACTTTTCAGTATCCACAATCCAGTTACTAAGAGGTTACTCTGTTCATGTATATGTACTCCCCTGTTAAAACCTCAGTGTTTTTTTCTGAAGCTTTCCAAACAACCAATGAACTCAGACTCTTTCTTTTCATCGCGTAACAACCATACCTGAAAATTAGCCTCCAGATTATGTATTTCTGGCAGCAGCAATAGTTAATTACAAAGAAAGTCTCTTTTGACTGTGGGACAAGTAGGTATGCAGGCAATAAATGGCTTATTTTGCTTAGATTAACACCACTACACCCCACCCTGAACAATAATTTAAAAAAAGGCATGAGAAATAAAATATACATGAAGCTTTGAAGACTGCTAAAGACAACTTGGATGAAACTAAGATAAAATACGGAGTTTTACTCTGTACTTAACTGCACTATAAAAATGCATGGACGTTGACCAGTCTAGACTGGAGCTACTCAGAAGTAAGCCTTCACAAAACATGCACGATGTGGATGTCAAGTACTTTGAACCAAGTGCTTCACTCTCAAATCCTCTTCTACATGTTTGTATTACTTACTAATATTGACACAACCCACGATATCAGGTTAACTCCAGCTATTGTGAAAGCATGTTTTCAATGTTAAACCAAAGATTTTGGGTACACCTGGTTTATGTAAATACATTATTTTATTAATATATAAAATACAACATTGTACTGCACTTACCAGTTTTGGGGTTTATTGAGAAGAATCCCTGTGGATTTCCACTTGTAATTTTGTAGGTTAATTTTTCACTTGAGCTAGAATCTGGATCAAATGCCTCAATTTGAATGACAGATACATCTTTAGGTGAATTTTCCATGACTTCTGGGTAATAAACTGGTTCTGTGGTCTGCGGAGCATTATCATTAACATCCCCAACTTCTATGTAGATTTCAATGAAAGATGATAAAGGCACAACGCCTTGGTCTGTTGCATAAACAGTTAGCCAGTAATGTGAAGTAGTCTCACGATCCAGGTGATCTGCAGTCTCAATAATACCTGTTTGATAGGAAGAAAGATAAACCGAAAATGCTCAATAAGTATGCAGAAATGTGTAAAAACACAGTAAGCGACAAGTTGAAATAAATTAATAAATCAAAATGAATACAAGTTCAAAATAATCAACATTGATTCTACCATGTGTGTTAATATACACACACAAATATATTAAGGCTAACCTGAAGTCACAAAAAAATAAAAAATTACTATAACGGTTTTCAGCAATTATGCATTAGATAATAAAATATTTTATTATTTGATTTCCTTTCCAGCATCTTTTGAAATACATCAGATCAGTTAGCACTATTCATAAAATCTGTTTTGCCTAAAAGATTAGACCAAATGTGTAATTCACAATCTTTTGGGACTTGAATGACCCTCTTTACTCATTACAGTAAATTTTATACCATATTTAACTATCTGGTTTGGATGCCAAACTCTTGAGCTCTTTACCATTATTTATATTAATAAGCAACTACTTAAATGTGAAACGTTTTTATCTCTGTGCCCAAATGAATTGACTGAACTTTCTTAATGTGCTAATTTATGTTCACACAGAAATGCCACAGAAAAGTTATACCAGAAGCTAACCTTTGCAGCATTAGGACTAACCAATGGCTGCCATTACCCTGGAAACAGAAGGCAGCAAAAAAAGGGGCAAAAATCTGCTCAATCTTATACATATAAAATGAATTACCAAATAAGGAACAACTATACAATTCACAAACTTAATAAAAAGCTGTCTGCTGAGCCTACAGGAGATTGTCTAAGACAGAACCAACTAAAGACCCACTGTCAAAAAATACAACTTTATTTTTATAAGCAGCTTACTCTACAGGTACAGCCATATTATGCTTGTGTCAAAAGGGTATATGGTGTGGTGTAACCCATGTGATGGGGGATGAATATTAAACAGATTCACAGAGCCATGGCACAATAAAACTTCACACTTTCCTTTTCCTGATCTAGTCACTCCTACAGGGTGTCTGATTTGAGATGTTTTCTAAACGGAAATTAAAATCAACCTGATACACGTCAGGATGAGGAACAGAGCCCTTGCAACCATTTCAGTGGAAATTTTAAAGGGCTTTGTCATGGCTCTTCCTACTTGTAATACACTCATACACCAGGCCTAAACGGGATTGGAGCCAAGATGAGTCAAACTATCACCATGACAGCCAATTTTGGACTCTGGATAAAGCCACACAATGTGACTGTGTATGACGTGGCACTTCTACTGGGCTCATTTAGTTCTACAGACACATACATATGTAAATACATACATTAACATATACACATCATCAGTAAAACAGGACCTCTGCTTTCACATGAGTTCTTCAGGAAAGGAATTAACTCTAAGTATTGTGCCCTTCACACACTACAGATATGTTTTTTTAATACTTTGGCGTGGCTGAGCAAAATATTAAAGAATTACTTATTTCTTCATTACTTTCTTTGCCTTGTGGAAGCTGCATAATGGTCGGACCATGATAGTTCAAAATCTTAAGATGTCAGTAAGATCACTTCAGAAGGGCTGGAGGGAATTGAAACTGATGCTTAGACCTGCAAATTCCCATACATAGCATTTAAAGCAACACAGCACTTCAGAACTACCACCAGATGTCAGTGTGGAAATTGGTTTAATATAGCATCACAGGCTACAGAACTGGGATAAAAAGGAGGGGCACTGCACTTTCAAAATATACATGCATTACATGCAGTCTATAAAAGTTTTCCTGAAAGAAAACTACTGGCTTTATAATTTCCTTTTTTATTTTTTGCAGAACAGTATCATCAACAACTAGGCTCAGGTGTTAATACTGATATTTCACATTCCCAGTCTCTCTGCCTCAGTATTTATATTTTGTTTGATGGCAGTTTTACTGTTAAAAAAGTAATACTATCCAGTAGTCACTGGATTTGTGCACTGGTTACCTGCATAGTTTCTGCATAAATTTGCTTTTAAAAATGGACACAGCCTTGAGCACCTCAAGCGTGCCATGAGTTACCCAGATTCTACTTTTGTAACTCACAGCACACTTTTTGCAAGACTCTACTTCAGCCAGGAGACTTGCTTGAGAGTGAACAAATTTGTTACTTACTATGGCCTCACTTCTAAATCTAAGCGCTGGATGCAGCATATAAGCACTTGTCTGGGTAGACTCTATGTACGCCTTGGAAAATTCTGTAAACCCTTCATGCCCTACCAAAGAGAAGATTGGACTGTATTCATTCCCTTCTAGCAAGGGTTCCAGCAATGCTACTCTATTGCTTGCGATTCGTGCTGAAAAGAGCAACTGTTTTCATTTCACATGTCCCAATTTCTAAACAGTAGCTGCATCACAAGTTAAGATTAACTTTAAGGTAGCCTTGACTAATAGGCAGATTAATTTTAAGATAGCCTTGACTGATTTTAAAGAAAGATAAAAAGAGACTCTTGTGGAAATGATGCTTACTTCCTGCAATCTGCTCACCTAACATTTACAAATTCTACCTCCCTAGTTATCAAAGCCTACCTCAAGGGAAAAGATGACAGAATCTATTTTGTTTTTGCAGATTATCAGTTCTCAAATGTCCATTCCCTTAAGCCACATCCTTCACAAGGGATGAAGAGGAAAAAAGTACCACACCCAAAAACCAGTATCTCGAAAAGAAATGTGAAAAGACTTATAGTATGACACAGCACACAAGGGCAACTTTTGGTTAATTTTTAATTTCAACTTAGATCTGCAAACATAAAGTTTTTTCTGTATATTTTACATAGACTTTGCAGAGTGTTCAATAAAAGGTTTAGAATCTGTCTGATCATCTGACCACAGAATACATCATGTAACACAGACACCTCAATGCGGTAGCTCTGGTTTTCAGAATGTCTCTGATTTTCCGCAGAGCCACTCACACTCTTAAGTATGCATTAGTCAAAGTAACACAAAATCTCATAAATTTTCCACTTTTCTCATGTTTCTCAACCAACTGATCCCAAATTTTTGGGTGAACATTTTTTCTTTATGTGGCATTTATAATTCCAACCTGAAATACAAAGCATCCAGGAAAACAATTTGATGATCAGTCAGCTATGCAAAACTGTCTACCTAACTGTTTAACACTAATCAACAGATTAATCCTGAATGGACTTTTTTTTAAAGGCACAAAGGACACAGTTTAAAATAGATGCAATAGACAGGTATGAGTATGCAAGTTGGAAAACTTGTATTTGTGGATGCCCCACCCCTGGAAATGCTCAAGGCCAGCTTGGATAGGTCTTTAAATAACCTGATCTAGTGAAAGGCGTCCCTACCCATGGGCAGGGAGCTGGAACTAGATTATCTTAAGGTTCTTTCCAACTCAAACTATTCTACGACTCCATGACTAATAGAGGCAGGTCTCACAGGTAAGTGGACAACCCTGACAATATCAAAAATGAAGACTCAAAATAACATTCCTCCATCATAAAAGCTATGCAAAAGAGAACAGGAAGATAGGGGAACAAAAACTTGCCTTCAGCCTTCACACATTGAGGAGTATGGAGGAGAGGCCACCACTCCTAATTCTCATCACTGGAAGCTGCAGGCAATAGCAAGGGAAGGAATGATTGCTCTATTAATATGAGCCCGCTTTCTCCCTGATGTTTCAACTCAGCAATAAAATGGAACAGATAAGAACCCACCACACATCTAGGGGTGAGGGGAGGCTCTGACAATCAAAACTTGATTTTTTTTCTCGTTCTACATCAGTGTTTATGTCACAAAATACAATCAAAACTAAACACACATAAATATATGAAGTACTTCGGTTTTTTCTCCACCCCTTCAGCAATCTGACCTTACATCAGTAATTACAAAACACCATCTATTGTCACTACGCTAGTTGAAATTGCTCCTTCTTCTGTAAGTTTAACACTGCATCTTTCCTGATTTTGCCTATGAGAGCACTAATACTTTCATTTTTAATTTCTATGCAACAATAATGAACAAAAATGCATGAAAACTTCAGTAGCATACTATACCTTCTAAGGAACACACGCTCAAAGAATTTAACTTATTACTTTTTAAAAACAAAGATGATAATCATTCCTTTACCAAATCACAGGTCTAGAACCAGTCCTTAAAGTACCATTGGTCCGTGTGTCAATTTTCTGCTTCTGCATCTGTTGACTACAGTGGCCTATTTTACATATTAGGGCAGCATAAGACTGTATGCTGCCTGAAAGCCAACACTCAGCACTTGTGGAGTTTATAAATTCACTGGCTTCTAGTCCAGTGGTTCTAAAGACAACAGAGAGAAAACTGATAAGAACTCCTACATCAAACAGAAATAATAAAATAATCTAATAAGAGTTAATTTGTTTTAATCTTGCAATCATCTAAATCCATTAAGCATCAGTAAGATGTTGATCTAATCATCAGTTTCAACAGATATTTTGGCTCCTAGAAAGTATTTTTACGTTTTTCTTATGTGGTGCAAGACACATTTAAGAAATACACCTTAACTCCTTCTATTGTATCTTCAATGATGTAAAAGCTCCATCTCTACTCTACCTCTTCTCCCATTCACAGAAAATCTTTAATCAGTAGATTTCCCTTCCATTCTCTATGCTAAGGCAATTGGCTAATTTTGACTTTTACAAACCATTTGCTTTTCATGTAGCAAGACAAATAGAGAAATCTACTAAAGAATCTCTAGCATGTATGGTAATACCAAACACTCGCAAACATTATTACTGAAAATATACAGTGAAGTGAGGATTTCAAAAACATTCTTCACTTGACTGGCTGTGCAATCTTTAAGTCTTTCAGGTGGTCAGGATAAAAAGAAATTCAAATTCAGTCACTAACCACCAGAGGGGAGTACAAAAGATCTCTGATGAAATGTTTCTCAGTCATCTGCAAGGGGACATCAGAACTGATTTTAAAATATTCATATGTCTGAAATTTTAGACTAAATTTTGTTCCCACTTGATGTAATAGGAATTTTCTATCAATTTCATTAAAGGAAGGCAAACTCCTAAGAGACTGTAGAATAGAATTTAGACAGAATTTAATGTGGAGGAACAGGATGGTTTATAACTATAGCAATATATACAAAAAGTCAGAACATTAACCCCACTCTCAACAAGAACCAACACTTCCTCCAATTTAAATCCCACAACACAAATCACTACAACCAAAGTCACTCTTAAAAACAAAAATAAGCATAAAAATCCACCTCAAATCTGACAGTCTTACATATGCCAATTCTATCTAATTAACAAATGCTCAAACTATAATACTCCCAATTCCCAGGGATGATCCTCCTTAAGTGTACTTATCCATGAGAACTCTAATTAACAATATTAATGATTCTGTAATGGAAATCAAAACCTGCAATCATTTCTCAGCAAAGCATGAAAATGCAGTTTAGCAGAATTTGCCCCAGGAATGACATTTGAAACAAACTAAGAGAAATCCCTGGCCTGGAACATGATGCTTGAAATCTGATTACAAACTCAATTAATCTAACTTCTAATAAGTTGAGCAAATCAAAAAGCTTCTTCAGCTGCTTTAAAAGCCACTCGGGGGGCCAGGGGGAAAGCAATATTTTATAAATTGCACAAACAAAAGTTTTGATCAAATATGACTTTCAACGAACAACCAATTCAAATCAAAGTTTTAAAAGCCAGTGGATTAAACCTGTTATAAACACGGAGGCATGCTGTCCCTCAATGGCACTCGACTGCCAGCACACCAACCCAGACTGCAACTGTCCTGAATTCTAAACAAACAGTAAGGCACTGCACGCTAAACTACCGGTAAGGCCTGCACACTCTTTTGAATTAGAGATAAAATTGCTCAGCACATACTGCAGTTTACTGTGTGAATCTCTGCTACCTCTAGATAGGCAACATGTATTTTCCAGAAGTTATTATGTGAATAAGGGTCCAAAGGACCCCAGCTCCCACAAGTTTACTGGCCAGTTTTTCTGAGAAACTTTCTGCTTTATATTTTGTGAAACTTTGCTTAAGTTGTTGTTAAAATAATGAAAGAGTCACATTAGCCTCATTTATTAGTGGTTCGGTTAACTTTCTAAGTAAAGTCTTATTTAATATAATACTATCATACTTTGGCTTCTAATGTTATACAACTCAGAACAGACCGTTTTCAGGTTGTTACTAATATCTCCACAATTGCACAGCCAGAACAGGCCAGAAAAACAAAGGCATTGTATAAAGCATATTTTCCACTTAACTTTTGGTTTTCTGCCCAGCTCATCTTATTTAAAAAAAAGCATCTATTCTAACCAATACATCGTCTCTTATTGCAAGTTAATGACAGTGCAGTTCTTCAAACCAATCCAGATCAAACACAGATGAACACATATTACTTCCTATTCATCTCCTCTTGTATGCTCTATTTTTCCCAGAATTTTTTCTTACATTATTACCTACCATGATATGATAAGCATTTTCCTGAGCTGTATAAATACAGAGGCTATAGCACAGAAGACAGGATTAAAACAACCCAGAAAACAAACACCTCCAAAAACCCCCACCCACAAGACACCAGGAAAGAGCTTCTGGCATAGGAAAAGCTGCAGTGCTTGTCTGTTTCTCAGCAGTCCCCAGAGGCCTTAAAGAAGAACACATTCATACTCTTTTGTCCTGCTTTTCCCCTTGAGTAACTTCTAGAGGCACAGTCAAATTAGGACAGTTGGCAAGTGCAACCCAGTGTGCTCCTGTGTGTTACACATGGGGCTTTCTTGTTTGTTTCTTCTTCCTCCACGTTATGATCCCTGTCAGAAATACTAAGAAGGAAGGTAACTTAAAAAAATAAAAGTGTCTTTATTAATAGTTGTGGTATCCACCTGCACAAGATAAAATAGACCACAGGAGACTAGAGCACATTATTTCCAAGCACTACAGCCATCTGTAATACTCAGTAAAAATTGTGGCTCTATCACTAATTGTGGCCAGTGTCATAGCTCAGATTCTTTCCACTTTTACAGCAATTAAAAAAACCCTCTCTGTGTTTCTGTTAACTTCTTAACTTTCTTCTGATGACTTCTGGCCACCACTACAATCTGACATTGGGAAATGCCTTGAAGCAGCAGTCACAACCCTACATACCATAAAGAGTTTTATCATTTGAAGGTTTTGAAACATGTAACCTATTGAACTCTGAAGAA
Organism: Dasyornis broadbenti; assembly: GCA_013397935.1. Classification (NCBI taxonomy): domain Eukaryota; kingdom Metazoa; phylum Chordata; class Aves; order Passeriformes; family Dasyornithidae; genus Dasyornis; species Dasyornis broadbenti. Next base: position 458,098 of record VZRN01005246.1, read on the forward strand.
AAAAGTTATTCTTTCCCTGAGGCCACTGTGCTACTGTAACTCAGGTCTCTACCAAGCACCAGTGTGTAAGGGACAACTGCACCTTAAGCCTATCATGCTTCTAAAACAGCATCCAAAGCTAATGTCAACAAAATTTAATAGTATTTGATCACACAAGTGTAATAAATAACCACTTAGTAAAACCAAAACAAAGACAGCACAATATCACATCAGGCTTTATTTTATACAAATCTTCAAGCACTGAAAATTTTACAAATGTCCTGCCACAGAGACAACAAACTATTTGCTGGTTAAAACATCCACTAAGAAGACCAAAATCTCCATCCTGGTAACTCCATGAAATAATCTCCTTTTAAAGAAGGAAGGGAATGAAATTCCTCTTGCAAAAGTGAAATGTCAGCTCATCCACTCTGTAAGCACGACAGAATGCCAAGAGAGGCACTACACTCTAACTCTTGAAATATTAAAGGCCTGTGGCTGTGAACTTTGAAAAAGTATATACAATCTTTTTTAAGAAAAGTAATGTTTTGACAAATAAGCTGAGCTGGAAAAGTTATTTACTTTTATCACATGTGCACTTTGAACAGGAAGCATTACATGATTACGCCTCTATGGACCAAAGTGCAAAAGCCACCCAGAGAAATATGATTTGCTCTTCCGCTCCATAGCAATTTAAAGCTTATCACTGACAATGCAAGCTACTCATATCAGACTTCTTGCATCTGAAGAGTCACACTAAACTGTACTGTTTCAGAGTGTAAATAATCCTTGCTTGCAGCCCTGAAGGAAAGCAAAAAGTTTAAGCAACTATTGCTTGCCTTTGAATCACGCATGAACAAGAGAAGTTCACCGCTTTTCACTCTCCTCCAGAACCATTGATTAGGCAAAGATAGATTGTAACCTGGCAACAAACCATCAATACTGTTTTCCATACCTCAAAGAATTTGGGTGACTTGTCTGCAAACATGTTTCAGTAGTACAAATGTGCAAAACTAATGATTCAATCTAGTTTGAAATAGCGTACTTTTCCCTTTTCACCAGAAATTCTTCTGTTTTGCCTAAGATGAAATGCAAATTAGCATATTCAGATTTATTTTTTAAATAATTTGGTGCTTTATCTTTTACGTGTGTCCTGGTTAATTGCATTTTAATGTTAGGGAGAAAAAAATCCCAAAAATCAACCAACTGACCAACAAACCTAAGATCTTCACCTGCACCCCAAGAATCTTTGGATAATATTGTCTAACATACATCATCAATATAAACATTCCTTATAACAGTTACAACTTGTGACACATATATTACAGATTTAACATACTAATTTCTTTAAATATTCAGTAAGTTACTATGCAGTGGTTTTAATTCACTTTTATATACATACAGCATTTCTTCTTTATTAGAAATAAATTTCTTCTTTGTAAGAAAGAAAAAAACTTAAACTTCACAACTTAAACTTTCTCAGCTTCAGAGAATGCACACAAAAATTTCTCTCAGGAAAAGCTACAAAAAATACTTAAAATAAGCTGAAAGTACCACATTGGAACTACAAGTCTTTTGTCTGCATTTATAATGGCAGGTTCTGGAAAATTTATTTAAATTTTGTTTATAGTTCTTTAACATAGAAAGCTATACACATTTCAAGCAGTGTCCTGTGTAAAACCAGCTGAGAAATCATACTTAGGTAGAACTGTTAAATGGAAAGCAACTCTTGTTGCTGTTTCAAGGACAAACTGCTCATTTTCTAACAAATCAAGGCCTGGAAATTTTCAAGTAGGATCACTAGCAGTATCAGCAAGTGGATGGAACTGCAGCAGTTGCAAGACCTTAAACATGTCAAGTCCACCACTGCTTTCTTTCTTTCCAGGGAGCAGCTACTGCAGTTTCTGGGAGGTGGAAGGGGAAGATATCACTGCAGAGCATATATGGTTTCTAGAGCACACAGAATCCACCTTTAAACAGAGTAGAGAAACCATCATCAGCAGAGCAGAGTTAAAATTTTAACTAAATAGAACCAAATGGAACAAAGAAAAACCTCAATCATAATAAAATGACATTTTATATCTCAAATTCAACTTCACTGAACTGACTAGATGTAGTGAAATATATAGCTAAATCTAGTTTTGCAGCAGTGTCTTAAGTAAATGTGGTATTAGTACAAGCTTTCAAAATCCCCAGACTCCATTAAAAAATCCTGTATTTGAAATTAAATAATTTCTATGACACTAGTGGAACAACTGCAGGAGTAGTCAGTGAAACAATCAGATACTATCAGTGTCTAGTGAAACTGTCTCACTTTTCCAAACTCATAGAAGTTATCAATGCTGTCCTTTAAAAACACTTTTTGGGGACAGAAACTTGGCATCCAAAGAACCCTGCATGTGGTCAAATCCAAACCCTGACATAAAACACAGAACAGTTTATGCATCACTTCTGTGCTATGAACACAGCAGTATAGCAGCATTTCCAATTGTGTTCAAGTGGAGGGAGAGAAAGGGTCACTATTGTCCTCTGCTATATACAGCTTATAAACCTGGTAGGCAGACAGATTTGAAGAAATACAAAATGTTTAACAGTTAAGAGCAGCTTTTCCTTAAATAAGCATTTAGAGATAGTACAAAGACCTAGAAGCAAAGATATCATAGTTAAAGCTCTACACCAAAACCAGACAATCTTTTAAAACATGGAGAAAACAGATTTTTCACCACTTAGTTAAATGGGTAGAGTAGAATAAAAAAATGGGGCAAAAAGAGAATTGTAAATAATGAGATACAGTAATATTTTAATTTCTAGTTCCTGTCACTTTACCTTCTGCATATTTCTACAAAAACCAAATCAAATGAACAGGAAACACAGTGTTCAGACCATTTATAAAAGAAGAACAGTTCTTATATATGTTATTAAAATTGTCAACATAAAATATCATGCTCAGAAACTATAATTTGGTACTACGTAGTCTGGACTACAAGCAATAAATCTCCTAAAGTCCACAAAGATTGTGAACTTCCTTTCAGGAAGTTGGGGGGTTGGCAAGGGGGAATTTTTGCAATTAGAAGATCCGTGATGGGGTTGCCTTAGAACTCAACTGATTACTTCCAGTTCAAAAAATCTTTTGGGACAATGGCAGACAGCTCCCATTGTCAGCCTCATTTATGGTTATTTTAATAGTTCCAGCTTATTTCTGTCAACTAGGCTGCTTGTATGTCAAGCTTTCGGACAGGCAATATAATTGCTATATAGAGGAACAGTACCATGTTGCTAAAGCTCGATACAGAGAGACATAAAAACCCCCTGATGAGTACACATTAGGGAAATGAAATGTTAACTCCTATGTCAATAGCAAAAATTATTGTAATACAACCACATACGATCTACGTTTCCTTGAAGAGAGAGCAAGTAAAGCAAGCCTTGCTGTTAATATGAGCAGTCATTCATGATTTGAGAGAGAGCTTGCTATCTCTCAAATCACTACTACATAAACATTACAGCAGGTTTATAAAGTATTAGAGAAAGCTGAACAAACTGCCAGCAGGTTCTGGGCAAAGCAGGTGGGCTTTCAGCACCTGAAAAAAGCAGCTTCTCTTACTGAGTTTACTAACAAGGTTTGTAGGATCTGATGCCAGTCATTGCTCTGGTCACCCATCCCCTTACTCAGGACAGTCGTTTGTCTTCAGATAAAGACACAACCAGTTTCCAGTCCCAAGAAACACAGTTACATGGTATTATAAAATTAGAATAAGAAACTACGTTTAAGCAAAACACTTTGGAATAACTTTGTTAAGCTACTTTAAGCTAAGTGTATATTCATGACCAAAAGAATTTCTACTAAAATGTATGTAATTCACAAACAAGTGAAAGCTTTTACAGGTCTATTGTTTGTTTACTTATGAGTATCAGAGACAAAGAAGGAAATTATTTAATCAAATTTTTATAATGAATGTGTATTTCCTCTGCATGAAAAATACAAAGGACAAATTTCTACATTCTTTGTTGAAGTTTATAAGAATTTCTTTAACACATACACAAACAAACACATATATGCTCTTTATAACTCTGGCTTCAGTGACTGCATAATCCCTCTTAACTTTGCTATCAGTCTTCTTAGTAGTAAGGAATTGTTGACAAAGAGTGTGGTAACTATAATAATTTAGCTGGGAAATGGGGAGCCTCTGAAGGATAAATTCCTCTGCAAATGGCCCCAGGAATTTCAAAACTAACTGGAGTTGACAGATTAACCTAGGTCCCCCTTAGGCAGAAGAAGAGTCTACAAGGAAAATAATGAGACGCATGGGAAGCCAATTATGCACAAGGGCAACACATTTAATTGTTCAGAAACTGGTTTGTTGATCCAGAAGCATCTAGCTGTTTAGACCTCTGCAAACTATTAAAACTTGGACAGTTCTCCAATGCATATACTTTTAAACTCTTAAACTTTACAGATTACAGGTTTTGTCTGTAAATCTCAGGGTTTAATGACCATCTTAAATAAGGAAAATTGCTCCATGTATCCCAAGAATCCTTTTCCTGCACACACAGCATTTCTCTCAGATCCCCTTTTCAGTGGCAATTTGAAACTGCAGCTTACCTTGTGTTATTTCTGCAAAAGTGACACTGAAGGCCCAGCAAGTCCAACAGAGCAGTCCTACCCTTCAGTAAGCAGCAGTTACAGCTGTGTTCTACAGTAACTCTGGCTCATGACTAACCCGTGACAGAAAAGTGTTGTTTAGCACTTGTATGTTATTTACATATGGTTGTGGTTCGGACAGCTGCAATTTTACTTCAAGCTTTCAGTCCCCAAAATGTTTTAAGTTGCAGAAACTGTTGGTTAGCAATGACAGTTTCCAGCCCAGCTCTGAGCAAGAAAAGATACTGACACCTATCAAAAGACAGGTAGAATGTTGAGGAATACTGAAAACCAGGCTATTACTGCTGTTCATGTTACTGCACCAGGTAGCTATATGCACAATGGCACTTAATTACTGCCAACAGAAATGCTGCTCCCAAGCAGATTTCTGTGTACAAAGAAGAGCTGATATACCTCTGGGCATGCTAATATTAGGAGAACAAAGCAAATCGACAGTCATGAAATTAAAGCATCTGGGATCCAGTGACATCAAAAGACATTTTCATCCTTGTTCTAACAAAGTCAGATTTATTAACTTACAAAGTATCCATTTATTTATTCAGACTTTATTTCTACTCGTGTTTCCAGAGGGGATTCTACACTGATCAGTACCTGTTATACTAATTTTTTATAAGCCTTATTTGCCTCTGCATATGAATGAAATTAAACACAAGGCCATACTGAGAAACATTTTTGAACTTGTCTGGTTTTGAGTAAAAACTTAAAGATAGGGTAATCATGAAGGCAAACAGTTTTGGTACAATAAAATTATGTTTATTCCCTCTGGTTATGATTAATGTATCAAGCAAATGAGAAATACTCCATTTGTAAGCAAATTCTTATAGCATACTGAAGAATCAATATCTAACATCTAAAAAGATGACTTGTAACTAGAAAACTAAAAATTACTTACCAGATGTCAAATATACTTATTTGTGGAGGCCCTGGATGCTTGTTGGAAAACTATCTTAGTCTTTCTCACATAAATAATGGATAACTGCATGTACAGTTTTAACCAACACTCTCCAGGATAAAAAAATTACTAAAGGCAGTAGAAATGAATGCAAGTTACAGTTAAAAAGTATAAAAATCTGTAAATTTAATTCACTTTGTATTTATTGCTTACTAGTAGAACCTGCAAGCATTTGGATGAACAGAGGCCAGAGTCTCTCTGACAGAATTTCCATGGAAAAGCTCTTAATTATTCTCCACAGAAACATTTTTTGCTGAAGATACCTGCACCCTTCGTAACCATACCAAAGAAAATGAGTGTTATGAATAACACTCCATAAAATAATTTGTCCTAAAGCCATAATAGAAGTAGATCAATTCTGTCAACACTAGAACACTCTGTAAATGAAAGAACAATATGATATTATAGGTAAGTAGTAGACCATTTAGGCACAAAATGCATTTTGCTCCTGAACCCTTGAGGATTTTTATCCTTGTTTAAGAAATTCACAGAATACATAGTGACTAGATTGAGTTGCACCAGGAGACCTTCTCAAATCTCTGTATCTGTGCATAGCTGTTGTCAAAAGAACATTCTCAAATGCTGGCCATTCTTGTGTTTGACTAGACTGAATGACTCAGTTTCCTAAGTATTTTTTTATCATCCCTGGAATTACAGACATAGAATGGCATATATTTCTTATTACATTACCTTCCATCATCACATGCTGGATCAATAGTCACTCAAACATTTACTCCACATAATCAACAGTAATCTTACTCTCACTCTAATGATCACTCCCTTAACTTCTTATTAAACAACGCACATTAAAACTGATGTGTTGTTTCAGTCAATGACAACTTGACAACTCATTTTCCACTAACAGTTTTTGAACCTTCTCACACTTTCCTCCTCTACCTTACCGGTATCTGGAAAGATTCAAGTCAGTCCAAAATTTCATTGCAGAATTTCACCATTCAGTATGAACATTTTGAAGCAAGCAAAAAGCTGGTTCAAAAGCACAAGTTCTATGATAATTTTTGTTTTTATATTTATAAGCACAGTTCCGGATATGTGGGTTTCTGTACTTAGCAGACAAGGCTCCATTCAGAAATCTGATTAGGAATGGTGTAAAATAGTTGGGACTATGAACTAGTTAGATTTTAATCAGTTTTTTTTTTTGAGTTGTATTTTGCTTATATCCATAAACAAGTAATCCACTTATTAACAAGCGGTCATCTCTTTATTACATCATTTTTTACTTTAAAACTACTGTCTGGACAAACACAGGCAACCCAGAAAGATTACTGTACCAGCTAGTAGCACAGGTAGAAAGCACACAGGTATAACCATGCATCAAAGAAAGGCACAGGTCATTTTTTCATTTCTGATTAAGCTGCTAAAATTGATACTGTAATATTTAAACTACCTTGAAAGTGAACTATCATACCAGACTTCTTATGCAAAGGAATAATCATCTTTCTTTCCCCCCTCCCAAAGTAACATTCCTTGCACAGGCAGCTGGAAATTTGCTAATCACTAACTGTTTTTGAAATAATGATGGAGAGAAACTGTTAGCTATTTTAACAATGGTACACCAACAAAATCTTTAAAATAGAAGATATAGTGAATACTGTAAAATTATTTACAGTAAGAAAATTATGCTGTATTATCATAGCTCATTCAATATCTTGCTGACAATATTTGTTGTTGTGAACAAGACTTTCGGTGTTCAAACCTAAGTAATTAACTCAGAAATTTCATCAATAAAAAAATTAGCAGTTTTAGGTAAAACAAAAAGATATATCTTTTAAGAATTAAACTATGCTGCTAATATCTCGGATAATAAAACAATACATATGACCAGAATTGCAACACCAAATATAATAGAGGCATAACCAATGCATACATTCCAATCTTATCTAAAATCACTTTGATTCACTCTACCTTCCTTTCATTACAGGAAGGGCAGAGCAAGGGCATTCCTCTCAGATCAAACAGAAAATTCCACAGACAGAAGTTTCCACATGTCTGATTCGTTGCAGATTAAACCCTTATCATTAGATGGTAATCTCTAATTTTCATAGAGACAGGATATACCCTGTCATGGCAAATCTACAGGCATAGGGGGGAGGAGGACTAAAAAAAAATAATTATAAACCCCCTGTAGAATGGAGATGTATTCCCTGTGAAAGAGCTATACATGTCACTCTTGCAGCTTTGGAGAAATGGAGACAACAACACACTAACATTAAAGATCACATACATAATTCCATAATCCATAATTCCATCTTAAACTTCTTTGCACTGAAAGTCTTTCAGGCGGAACTACCAAACTCTCTCTCTCGCACAAATACAACCAGGACTACAGGCAACACATATAAGAAGTCTGTATTGATTTTTATCACATTATTCATCCACTCTATTCACTTTCAGCATATTATGTTACCAGTATCTTCATTTTCTTACCCACATGACTGAGGCAGTTCTCTAATGCTCATGTATATTACCAGTTACACTAAAATCAGGCTATTCTGTAATTATGCTTCTTGCCTTTTGAAATTTGTAATATAATAACCTTTTAATCCTTAAATCCTATACAAAATAAGAACAAGCGCACTATGATCAACAACTTCAAAACCAAAACTCAGGAATTTTCACTTTCTTGTGTACAGAGGTGTTTTCAGGTTTCTTGCAGCATCAAAATGAGACTGTCTTTTATATAAACACCCAAAAGGACTGATTTAAGAAACATGCAAATTTTGGAAATTATTTATGTCAGTGAGAATTATTCTAGGTAGAAGATCAGTCAACAAAGCAATGCAATTATTGAATTTTCTGTGTGTAACTTTCCCAACATACAGGTAGGTATTCAGTTCTGTTATCAGCAATACCACACTGACAAGTCTGCAAAGACACAGAACTCTGAGCCAAAAGAACTATTAATGACCACCGCTACTAGCAGGTCAAGTCAATTTATATCCACTAACTCAGCAGTTTGCTCTTTAACCCTAATGCCAATCCAAACCATGTAACTACTTATAAGAACCATACACATATTGATCATCCTTGTTTACAAAAAAAATTAAATTAAAAAGAAGCAGTGATTAGAATCATGGAGAGAACACAAGGAGCTTGGAGAAACCTCATTTCTGAATATCGAAATGATTTGTTGCAGTCCTGTTGCTAGATTCTTTGGATACCTCTGTTTTTCCAAAAATCCCTCACTGATGGCACTGGAATGCTAGAGATTTTCTTTTCTTGAGCCACATGGAAAGTGATGAATTGAAAATTCATTTTTGGTCACATTCAGATGTCCAGTATAATAAAGTCACAGATGCAGTAAGAATGATATACAGATTAAAAAAAATGGACCTGCAAAACCTAATTTCAGCAAAGCCCAAAGTACTTTTAAATCCAAGTTCTAAAGCTGCAACTATTGCATGTAATAAGTTCTGGAAGTTTGCCAAATACTCATGTAGGTTTATCCTTTGTTAAATATGTCCAAATGCTGTATGATTAAAGTCTAAAATCTTCAAAGAAAAGAATAAACATTACGCAATCATTTCAAGCTCCCCTCCTTTGACCTTAATATGTACTTCAAAAGCTCAGCAGATGCTTAGTAGGAAATAAATCTCCAATTCAACAGATGTCCCAACAGTGATATAGCAAGATGCACCTTCCATAGCTTTTGGCAACCCTTCCCTTTTATTATTCCTCTGCTCACAAGTACTTTTCAAGTCAAAGAGAGACCCAAGCAAGTTAATAGGCCCTTAATATCTATTCTGCTGCCTGAACTGATTGCTGTTTATAAGGTGTTCTTTGGGACCGCATGTGGCTCCCAGTTCATCTCCTACAGAGACACAGCCCCCAGGCAGCTCTGTTTTCATCAAACCAAGCTGTAACCCAATCAACACCTTTCACAACAGAACAATCCCTTACTTTTAGCATGCCTGCCAGTGGATGAGGGGAGCCTCAGCTTTTGTATGGGATCCCTATTTGGCAGCTAAGGTGATGTTTTACTCAGTAGGATACCTAAGAAAACTCAAACTACTTTGGAAGATGCCCCTGCGAACAGAAAACATAAGATGAATATGTTTGTCTAAAACTAATTCAGCTTTTTGCAAAGACACATTCTAAAAGCTGCATTAACAACCTAATAGCGCTTTGGGAGTTGCCACCATCACAAATGCAAATTACATGGTTTCCTTCAGGCCTAAGAAAGAAAAGTAATTCCCTAGCTCCAGGCTGCTCAGGACCTTAGTCCAAGCCCAGGCCTTCTTAACCTCTGCCAAAATGAAACTCAACATTAGTTCCAAGTGCCAGGCTTATTTTGACACACCTGAAAAGAAACACAAATGCAACAGCATCATATCACGGTTTAACCCAGTGGCACCATTAGTTCCAGACCTCAGACTGAACATAATCACACCCCCAGTACAGCAGCACAAAAGTGCAAACTGCAGTCAAAAGCAGAAGGTCCCTGACAGGTCAACCAGGTAACCTCTTCTGAACTGGAGTACTAACTAACATGCACTTGACTAAATTCAGGTTTCAGACAGCCAGTCCATGGTACCAGCAATTAAGCAAAGTTTCTCACACCCAAAAGTTATTTATCTCCTAGTAAAATACTTTCTGGATTGCTTTTTATGGATAGCAGCAAATTTAGGCCTTGTCCACAGTCTAAGAGATAGTGGGTCCCTTGCTCTTACCTTTGTTTCTTTAATCAGACACAAACTGTGCTGAATTGGGTCTATACTCTTAAAAGAAAAGTTTTTAGGTATCTCCCAATGCTAAAGGAGATCTAGAAATAAAATAAATAATAATAAAAAAATCATTCTTAGTAATCTGGTGTAATAACTATTTTGTACTGTCTCATAAAAGAGAATCTACATGCCAAATGCTTCATTTTAAAAACCATAACAAATTGGCAGAAAATATATCATAGTTGCATGAAATTTTAAGCAAATGTTTTTTAAACTCAAAATACTACTCAATTTAGGCACAGTTACTTTTTTTTTACATAACTGATTTTTTCTTGCACAATGACACAAGTTTGCCTTAATGGCACTGAAGAAAAATTCAATGAAACCAAACAATCACCTTCTGTGTGAGCTTTACTCTATTTTCAGCATCATACTGAACACATGCAAACCCACTGGGTATCCTTAACTAGAAAGCAGAAAATAATACCCAATTTTAGAAACTGTTTTTAGAAACTACTCAAGTTTTTTAGTATCTGTAATTACTAACCACAAGTATGCCTCCTCAGTTTAAGTGTCCCACACAATTACGGATGTCTCTCTCATCTTGCAGACTAAGTTAGGATTTCAGCTCTGCTCCATATATAGCATGGTTGACTATCACTAAAAATTATGGTAGGAAAGAGAGGTCATAAAAACATGGGATAAATGCTTTCGAAAACAGGTCACTGTGTTTAGGTGGGCAGAGTACCATAACTCTTTCAAGAGTTTTAATTACACAATATTTAAACAAAGAGATCCTTGCCCATGTATTATTTTCCAAAGAAATAAGTTTAACAGTTTGTGTTCAAATTCCAAGTTTTGACTTGAAGTTCTGTTCCAGATGTCAGTGTGACAACTGACCAGCCAACTCCAGAATCCAAAAACAATCTGTGTAAGTATTTTCGTTAAGAAAAACTCCTGTCTGCTAACTAGAATGTCATTCAAATCTCCAGCATACATTAGAAATAGGTTTTCTCTTAATTGCAAATGGAAGTGCTGATGCAATCCCTCATTTAAATGATTAACCTTCCAAATTAACATTTACAGGCTTAAGAAATTCACTCGGAGTTTACTGAACCTCGTAATCATTCTGGAGGTTTTTTGTTTAGGATCTTTTGCATCTTGAGGGTTGTTCAGGTTACTTTTTGTTGTTGTTTTAGGTTTGGGTTTTGGTGTTGGTTGTTTGGTTTTTTTCAGTTTGGGTTGGTTTTGTGGGTTTTTCCCAAACTGCATCAGAATAATCTTAAATTCTTACTCTAGGACAGTATGCCTCAGCTACTGAAGAAATTTAGCTGCTATAGCTATATGGGCAAATCATTAACTTCAGTACAATGTAATGCGGCAGTACAGAATTTAGCGTAGGATGAAAAAAAATTTGCCTGAAATGCTAATTAGATACCTGGGAAATTAGCCTGTGCTCTGAGCTTCACTCATGACTGTACCTGAACTAGCTAGGGTGAAAATTTAATGTGCAAAAAGCTGCAGCCACTTAGCATTCTGCAGAAACAGAGAACCTCTTAATCCATCTCTGTCTTCAAATGTAGTGGGAAGAACTAATGTTCTTAGCAGGAAGAAAATGCTTTAAGAAGACCCCATTCTATGATGGTTTTCTTCCTAATTACTCCTCATTTTTAAGTGATCAAAATACTCATATAAGGAATTTTAACTGCAAAATCTATGTGCCAATGAGACTGCATCTGTGGACAGAAGCCAAGCAGGAAATGCCACTGTCACAACTTCTGTAAACAGTCTATGAGGTGAAGATACTCCAAGAATTAGTCAATCATATTAAACCCACCTAGAATATTCTTTTCTGAGTATCAACATCACGTAATCAATTACAATTTTTAATTTAATGTTTAATAGCTTTCTCACAAAAAGATTTCCTAAACATATTTTTTCTGTTCATGGTTTTCAGTGACCTACAACCTATCCAACAGATCTTCAAAGAGTCAGAATAAACACTAAGCCAATATATAACATGGAACTTGTATAGTACAAGAATGGAAACTATTAAGAACTTCTTAGTGGCTCCCCCCCCCCTTTTTTTTTTTTAATTTAAACTGAGAGAAACTAAGTTTTTGTATAGCCTGATGTTTATATCAATGACTTACACAATAGCAGTAAGAAAGTATATAGAAAGAGCAACTTCAAGATGCAGCATTCAAAGAAAGAGTGTGAAGAAAATCCTGTATTTGTAAGGCTGCTTAACTACAATTAACTTAAAACCAAATCATACTAATCTCAGTTTTGATTAAAAATGTCTCCCCTATCTCCAGGGATTTTATGACTGTATCTGTACAACAAACAGACAGAAAACATTCCCACGCATTGGAACTTGATTCTGTATGCTGTTAAACTGCTTTTGACTTGTGCCAGCTACCACTTTTTCCAGAAGCAGTAGGGCACAGGGCATAGTTAGGACTGAACTGCAGGATTAGCATTCCCAACAGATAATCTGAGTGCAGCCACCCTTCCTAAAGGTACTGAGAGTTGTTGGTATAGATGCAGGCCGGTTGGTTTCTGTTCTGGACAATGGTGCTGGTTTAACAGCTATCCAGTAGGTACTTGTGTGTTCTGCTCCACTGATCATAGCATTTAAACTTTGTTAATGCCAGTCTTGGAAAAGCTCAAAAGCCAAGGATCACTAAAGAAACAGAACCTGAAGCTGTCCCCCATTTATAAATGTTACTCATATCCTGCATTTAAATCAATGGATTTACATGAACACTACAAAGCAATGTTAACACACTTATTACATGTTAGCCATGCTCAGTTCCTTTTATAATTCAATACTTTGCTTTACATAGTTAAAATCCTATTCATTCTTCTCAATGAATTACTGTTTCCCCAGTTGGAAATAGTTCCGGTAATATTAAAAATAGCACCCTAAAGCCATTAAGCTTATTGACAGTATTTTATGCATACAGAGACAGTGCAATAAAATTACTTTTTTTCCATATGCCCCTGCTAATTTTTTTTTACTTGCTCTTTTAATATTCTTTACCAAAACAAGTCATTTTTCCTTATCACAGTAGCAAAGTTACACTTGAAGGTTACATGGTTCCAAGGGAAGACTACACAAGAAAGATAAACAAGTGAATGTTACAAACCACGTGTGACTTGAAAACTTCTCAAATAGAAAATAACCAGAGACTGGGGAAGTATTAGAAGAAAGTATCCTCTCTGTGCCCTGCCTATGCTACTGGAGACAGCATCTCAGGCTAGACAGATCTTCGTTTTAATAAACCACAGTCATACATTCTTTTAAGTCAGAAAATTAGCTTAATCACATTAAACTTTATCCTCATTGTTAAAGCAGAATTATTGTAATTCTGTAACACAGTCTAATAACTCAAATTCAGGTTAATGAAAGAGCAGTAAGATTCCTGGTAACAAATATCTATATACTCTAAACACAAGTAATAAAATTATCATGTATGAGGTTCAGCTTGTCCCATCATCCTTTACACCATTCTGGAACTAGGTTACATACCAGGAAATATCCTCAACTGCAGAAGTTTAGAAAACACCTGCTGGTAGCCTTGCAAGCTGAACTAGTTGTTAAGTTTCTGATAACAATGAGTTTATAAAATTCACTGTGTCTTGAAATCCTACTATGCAGGGCCTACATGTAATACTCAGTGTCTGCATGTATAAGGACTGCAAATGCAACCATGCAACTGGTGAGTTACAGCAGACACTATGGAATTCATTACTTAAACCATCTTTCATTTCTGAACATCAGTCTCCAGGATGGGCTCCCATCTTCTCTGAACATTTCAATGAGACCTTTCTTAGGCTGAACGACCCATCTACACACCCAGAGCTTGCTGGCTCCCTTAGCTATCTAAATTTTCAGCACTAGAAAGGAAACCAAAACCATAAGAAAACAACCCGGAAACAAGATAAAAACAGTTCTCAATAATAAGCTAGAAGCCCCCATATCTCAAGGAAAAGAGCAATCTGCTTGACAAAAATTCTTTGAAGAAGGCCAGATAGCTGCTACAGGTTTTGCTCAGTCTCATTTTTACAGCTGAAAATCAGTGTGGAAATTTGCTCACCACATGCTGGTGCTCCCATGATAGTGTCCTGCCCAGCCCAGTGAGTGACATTGTTCACCTACCCATACAACTGGACGAAGTACTGTGAGTTCTTCCCTACACCAGTTTTACAAACTAGAGCTTCCACCTTTCATTTAACCATTGAGGAGTGCAAATACTTAATGGAAATGCTCCATCCTTGTATTTGAAAACCAAAAAGTAATCAGGAAGACATTCTCCTTTTTCCCTCCTTGCCAGCTGGAATGAAAAGTGGGACAAGGAGTTTCAGTATTGCCTTGGTCCCGCAAAGCTGCTGCCTTAGGTTCTCCTCCAGGAATTGCTTCTGTCATTCTTTAGTTTTTCAAAATCCAAGTAGCAGCATGGTATTGACACGATTTATCTCACTTCTACTGTTCAGTGATAATGGGATTTAGACAGTGCATGGGTTTTTCTTGTGGCACACTGGGATCTGCATCTACGCAATGCCTTCTATTACTAATACATCCTGATGTGCCCAACTCCTTATCAAATTCTTTGAGAAAGTATTTTACTGCTTTAGTTGGCAATTTACATAGCCAATTGATCATCTCAATTTACAGTCTTCAGTCTCACTCACATATAAAAAGGTATCATAAATTCCAAGTTCTCCTGGAGGCGTACCTAAAGGATAAATAAATTGCTTTGCTGTATAAATTCACAGCACAGAAGTCTCATTTTAACATTTTTCCTCTCATACTGTTATAATATCCCAAAGTCTGAATTTATCATGCAATTTAAATTTTATTTCTGTACAATAACAGTCACAATGCACTCTTGTACTTCTGAATCATATACTGAGCAATGACCTTTGATCTCTCTCCCTTACCCACTTGGCTTCCAGTTAACAATTTATGAGCTGAAGATTATTTTGAGGTTCAGCCTCATGCTATCTCATTAGTATCCTTTATTTTCTTTAGTCATACTTTCAATCTCTATAACTTCCCGAGGAAATGGGTTTCATGACTTTATTACACTTTATGTGAAAAATACTTCCTTTTACTTAGGAAAGGAAAATTACTTCCTTTAGAACCTATTAACTGTGTGCCCTATTTATTGCATTGCAAAAAACAGTGATATAGATGCTACAGAAACTATTGCAATTTTCTAGACTTCTTTCATCTTGCTCTCCTCCTTTTCTGACCATTATTGCCTTTTTAGGCTTAAGAATACTAGGAAAGCTAAAATATGACTGACTACCAAATTCACCTCTAATGTACCTTTTTCCTGTGTCTACTTGAACAGTATCAGAGCAGCCAGGCAACTAAGTAATCAAAGCATCTCCTGAGTCTGGAAATATTGGTGTTTAGCGCTCCCTGTTAAGAGATTGACTTTTAATGGTTTGGACACAAATGCAGAAAACAGAACCTATGAAAACCCGCTGATCTAAACCAAAGGTAAGTCTTGGAAAACAGAACTCAAGACCTAGTGGCAAAGATATATTAAATTCCCTTGTGAAAATTCCAGAATTACAGGTACAAATATCAAACACTAATACAGTTTCCTACCTTTTGAACTGTAAAATTAAAACAAACTTAACATGGAAAAGACAACCTAAAAGTCAACAAAAATCAATGCCTGGAACTAGCTATTTGATGCTTCTATCATCATCTAGTCTACCTACAAATGTGATTGTTGTCCTTAATTTCTTATAAGCAAGAGATAAAAATTCCTCTGAGCCACTGAATAGTTAAGTGTTGACTCAAAGTAACTTCTTAATGCTGACTTATCCATCTTTGAACTAACAGTGTAGTATGATGCTCTTCAAAGACAGAAGGATGAGACATAGCTCAGGGCTAAAGTCAGAAGAACCTTTCAGCAAGCTGAAAAAAATAGCAAGTTGCTTGACAGATCTCTTCTTTCACAAATTCTTCAGTGTGCTTTGTTGGCTGATAATCAGTATGTTCCTTGTATCAAGGCCAGACCACTTTGAAAAACACGACAAATATTCAGACACTGCAGTATAAAGAGTGCCTTCAAGAACAATTCTGATAGCTTTTTACCAATATAAAAAGCATCAATCCAAAGTTTAAGCTACATTGGCAAGTCTGTAGATACTATATATCCTTTCCTGAACTCCTTTAGATCAACCACCTTTTGATGGAAAAAATGCATCCACCAAACTGAAATAAACACTTTTTACCCCACACCAGTGTCAGAAGTGGAATTTGTTCAATAAGATTAAAAACTAGCAACCCCTCTTTACCACCAGCCCGTTCCCACCAAATCCCTCTACTTTCATCCCTGAAGAACTACAAATACTAGATACCAGATATGAATACAGACAATGCCTCTCCCCTGCCTTGAAAATACAGAGCCACTGCTCTGGACAATATTATTAAATAGAAGCTGGCTTTGCCCCAAGATCTGCCAACTTTGTAAACCCAGCTGATAAAAAGCAACTTACTTAAACTCACACCAATTCATCAGTCAAGTAAACTAGCTTCGTGCCAGAAGAGTAGAGAGGCAAGACACGCAGACAACTAATTCTGCCATGATAGTACCATCACAAAAATACACATACCTGTCTAAGTACCCATAAACAGATTCCCTTCTCACTTACTGTTATCTGTCACTCAGATAATAAATTGCCAAACTCAGACTCATTCTATAGGACAACCAGAGACACTTCTAAAATACCATAACCCACAGTGAAATTTAATATACTTACGTCAAAAGAAAGGCATAATGATACACAAATTAATATTCTGCACACATACCAAATGTCCAAAAGTGAAACTATGAGGTCTTGGAAAGAAAGTACTCAGTTCTTCACTTTAAGAAAAATCCATTGCAACATCTTAACGATGTGCTTTGTTAAAAGCAAAGCTGAGGGAAGCTTAGCTACATTTCAACCTGTAGGGCTGGTTCCTGAGCCACAAACTACCTGATTTAATAACTGACTTTTTATAGAAGAAAAAATAGTCAGGAACAGTTTGTTCACCCAAACTCCAAAGAGTAAAGTGGCTTCGTGAGTCTCTATTACCCATATTCACAATTGTGGGAAGCATATAGAACACACAGAATGACTACTGGATGAATCAGACATAATTCCAATCCTTTATTCTCAGTTCTAAGTTTTTTTTCTTTAAAACATCGATCACATATAGCACCATTTAACTACATGCAACCTGTAGACAAATTTTGCACCAGGTTCCTCCTCAATTTATTTCAGTATGCTTAGGTAATAGCAAAATAGCAATGTTCTATCTTTATCAAAGACATAAATGAATAGATAGCTACAGAGATATCCAGCCAAAATGTTAAGAAGTCAGCACTAGAATTTTACTGAAAATAAAATTATGTTTCTTCTGAACATATGATACTGGAAAAATTCTCACAGTTGCTTATCAATGTATGCATTATTCATTAAATAAGTCAACAGTTCAGTCTTCTTGATTCATATTAGGTTTTTTTTAAGGCTGCATCAATACATTCTTTGGCAGATGCATGCATGGCAATATTACAGCCATGCACACCTCCAGAAAAAGGAGCAAAAGATATGTCACCTAAGACTGAAAAGTAGGAGACAGTCCCACTGTCCACAAAACAGTGTGTGTGTGTGTTCATGAGACAGACCTCCATTTTACATCAATAGTATTCTTACTTTTTCTGGGTGGCATAGATTTTTGGACTTAAGCATGTCTTTAGGTAGGCTGGACGGAAGTGAGAATATTAGAGCGAAATTACTTATCAAATCTATAAAAATAATTTAACTAAAGTAGAAGACAGAACTATACACATTTTTGGTGACATCTTTTTGTCTTAACATCAACTGTGACAGTGCTGCTTCTCTTATCTCTTTCCTAGCATTTGATTTTATTTAGGATATAAAGATAACAGAAAGCCACCTTACCTTTTTCTTCGTCTATTCGAAAAACTCCTATACCCGATCCATCTCTGATGGAATATCTGATCTCCCCATCTCGTCCCACATCTTCATCATAAGCAGATACTGTCATTACTGAGGAGCCAACAGGAGCATCTTCTTTTATAAAGCCTTTATCTGCAAATATGGAGAACCGTGGGGGGTGCAAGTTTTCATTCACATCGACTATCTCAACCTCAACGTAGCACGTAGAGGACAATGAAATGGGTTTTCCTTTGTCCTTGGCCCGCACAGTCAAGTTATAAAGTTGTTTCTTTTCATAATCCAGTCTCTGTACAATACGTATTGCTCCACTTAGTTTGTCAACGTCAAAGGTGCCATCTCCACTGTCCAAAAGACTGTACCGTACTTGACTTGACTGGCCTACATCAGGATCATAGGCTTCCAGCCATGTAATAATAGTTCCCTCTGGAAGATCTTCTCGAATTTTCACATGATAATTTGAAGGAATAAACTTGGGAGGATTGTCATTAACATCTTCTACAACCACTTTCAAAACAACTGTTGAAAATAATTGAGGTTCTTCAGTAGGTTGGTCCCTAGCCTCTATTTTCAACAAATAGACGTGCTGTTCCTCCCGATCCAGGACCCCTACAACTTTCACAACTCCTGTCACAGCATTAATAGTAAACTTGTCTGTATCTGTAAGAAGAGAGTATTTCACTTCTCCATTAGCCCCCAAATCTTTATCAGTAGCTCCAAGCTGAATTATTTCACTGTTGGGCTCTTTGTTTTCACTTACTTCAACAAAATAGCTGTCTTGGAGGAACTCTGGTGGGTTGTCATTAGCATCCAAAATTTTTATATCTAAAAGGGCCCAGGCAGACTTCTGTGGTATTCCAAGATCATAGACAGTAATATTGAGGGTATATTTATCTTTTAGTTCTCGGTCAAGGGGAGATAGAATTTTCAGCACTCCTCTTTCCATATCAACAATGAAACTGCTGTCTTCATTACCTGCAGAAATAACATACACTAGCTTTCCATTAAAGCCAGTATCAAGATCAGTAGCATTCAGAGATATTATGCTGGAGCCCACAGGTTGGTCTTCTTTTACTTCAATGCTGCTGGGGAGAGTACTTCTAAACTGAGGTGCATGCAGATTCACAGAGTGGGTATCAAAGGAAACATCCTCAACTTCTCCACGATTGTGCAATTTATTTGCTTGTAAGAGTTTCTCTGCAAGCATTTTGGCAACACCAGTTTCTTCACATTGCAAGTTGACTGGTTTGCGACTGCTAGCTACAGTTATGTTGATATACAATGGTTTTGCAAAGTTCTCTCCATCTGTAGCTGTAATTTTCAAACTGTAAAAAGACATTTTAGCACCTAGGCCATCTATTAGTGACTGTTTGAGAGAAAGTACTCCAGAATTTGGATTTAGGCTAAATAAATCCAGTTCATTTCCAGATTCAATTTGGTATCTCACCAACTGGAGCTCATCAGCATCAATAGCAGATACCGTTGTTATTTGTTCTCCAACACCAAGATCCCTGGGGATTATTCCCTCACAATTTATTTTCTCAAACAGAGGTATATTGTCATTCAAGTTATTTAAAATAATAGTAACGGGAACTTCAACTTCTCGACGATACGGTACCCCCCAATCAGAAGCTCGAATCCTTAAATTGTAAACCCTTGGCATCAATTCATAATCCAAATCTTCTGAGGTACTAATAACCCCACTAAAATGATTAATCACAAATGGCAAAGGATTTAGGTTTGCAATGCTATAGGTCACATAACCATTTTCCCCTTCATCAGGGTCTTTTGCACTTACTCTCATGACACTTGTACCTACTGGCACATTTTCATCGAAGGAAGCTTTATACGATGTCTGAGTAAATTCAGGAGGATTGCTATTCATGCCTAGTACCTTAATTAATACTTTTGCAGAAGCTCTTCTGTCGCTTGTCACAATTTCAAGTTCAAAATGGGATGCATATTGTGCTTTTATGGGTTCTAACGTGGTAATAAGACCAGTGTGAGTATTTAAATTGAATTTTACTTTTCCTGGTGTGTTTTTAAATACATATTTTAAATGTGGGTAACTAGGCACAGCTTTCACCATTATCACAGGTGTGTTTGGAGGGGCAAATTCACTTATTTCAGCTCTATATATCTCTTTTTCAAATCTGACCGGACCAGACTTAAATTGTGGTGACATCACATGAACAACTTTTACAGAAGAAAATTGTGGGGGATTCCCTTTATCTTTAGCTTGAAGTGTAAGGTTGTATCCAAAAGGGTGACTCTCCCAGTCGATGGGACCAGTGGCTTTTATTCTGTATTCTTTGCCTCCTGGAACAGACCTCACTGTTTTAAACTCTTGAAGTGCATCTCCTGCAACA
Organism: Dasyornis broadbenti; assembly: GCA_013397935.1. Classification (NCBI taxonomy): domain Eukaryota; kingdom Metazoa; phylum Chordata; class Aves; order Passeriformes; family Dasyornithidae; genus Dasyornis; species Dasyornis broadbenti. The sequence goes on from VZRN01005246.1 coordinate 478,735, forward strand.
ACATTTAATGATGCTATTTCCCCATTTGAACCCTGGTCATTGTCCTCTATGGTTACAACTGCATACGTTGGATCTGTGTCTGATTCTGATGGAGTCAATGGGACAGCTGTAATAACAGGGGCATGTTCATTTGCTTGCTCTACATAAACAGTTAATTTTGCCATACTGCTTATGCCACTGCTACCATACAGCTTTAGCCCACGGTCCACTGCAAGGATTTCCATCTCATAACGCTTAATGTCCGAGTAGTCAAGTCTACCAGTTAGAACTACCACTCCACTAGTTGGATGTATAGCAAACACATCTGTTCTTTCTTTAAAGCTATAGTAGAACTCTCCATTTGTTCCTATATCTGCATCTGTTGCACTGACTCTTGCGATGCTGGTCCTTATTGCTGTGTTTTCAGGCAAAGAAACACTGTAAGATGTCGGAGAAAACAAAGGCCGCAAGTCATTTGTATCCAGTACCTGTATCCTGACCTTTGTGCGTGTTTCAGCGTTTGTATTTTTTTCAACTGCTTTAACAGTCAGCATATAATGGTCTTTCACCTCTCTGTTAAGGATAGCTGTGTTTCCTCCCTTGGTCCGTATTCTCAAAAAGCAAAAGTTTCCAAGAACATACTCTTCAGCTTTGAACAAGTTCTCACTGTCACCAGAAATAATTTTGTATCGTATGTCCCACAATGGATTTGTAATGTAAATGCCCATTTTCACTGGATGCCCAACGTAAGTCTTGGCTGCAGAATTCTCATACACGGTGGCATTATACTGTACTTGTGTAAATTGCATTGATGAAGCATGATGTGGGCTTTGACTTCCTTCACAGTTTCCAAAATGCTGCACCAGCAGCATCAGCAGCAACAGCATAGTCAAGTATCTTCCCATGGCAGCAATTACATAGAAACCCTGAAACAAGAAGGAGATGTGGTAAGACTTATGACTGTTCAAATGTTTATCAAGTAAACATTGATGCTTAGTTCAGAATTCATACTTGAAAGAAAACTTTAAGTTACACATCTAGGCCATGTCCTTTCTTGCCAAAAGTTACAAAATTATATGTAGTATTAGAAACACAGACAAATTAAAAACTCCTAAAAAAAGCCAAGATCCATGACATCAAAAGTCTAGGAATTACTAACGCAACGCAAGAGGAACACAGAGTTAACAATCCCATGAAGCAACATGCTAGAAGAAATACGCCAATGCTGTCTGCTATGAGCAAGCAAACTAGGTCTGAACTAACCCGGAGTAGTGAACATTCACTCCAGTCCTCTATTTCATACATGACATTGACTTCTAACAGAAAATCCTCCTTCCTCTTTTCACTTAGACTATAAAATGGCTGATGTCCAACTATGTGGAAGTAAACTGCAAGAGCTGGCTTGAAATTACCATGAATTCTTTAAAGTATCCTATTTGCACATGTTCCAAGAATTATGAAAGTTATAAACAGAGAATAATTCTGTATTGTATTCCCTCCAGCTGACCACCCTTTTAAGAGTAGTGCTTATCATAAAAAAAAAAAAAAAAAAAAACTATCAAGCACTCTAAGTTGTAAAGCCAGTAAAGAATGAGATGTTTTCCTTTATTCCCCTCTCACAACAGATCTGAAACAAATTGGTATCAAGAGCTATGAGAACAGGAATCTATCAAAATAACTGGAGGAACATTTCAGTCAGGTTTCTCCAACACACTCCAGAAATGACACGGAAAGAGCTTGGAACAGCAAGACAGACAGAGGCACATCCTCACTGGATTTGCCTTTTGAAGAAGTCAGTGTAACATTTTCACTCCCTAAATCTAGGCAAGACTGCAGTTGGAAGGAAGGCAGAAACCTCAGGAACAAGACATCTGGGACAACCTTCTTCATCAGGGTTTTCAGCAGCAGTCTTCATTTCCCCAAGTCTCACAGGATAACAAACCAAAGCTTCAGAAGGCTCCTTCATCAAGCTTTCAACAAGATCTTGGGGGCAAAATTTCTTTCCAGCAAGTTGAACGCAATCTAACATTGTCTTGATTACTTTGATTAAATAGTACACATTCATTTCTTTCTCCTTTCCATATTTATCCTTAATTTTTTTCCCTTACCTCTCCTTCTGAGTTTTCTTCCCTGGCAAGTCTGCTATACAAGTCATACTAATTATTCACTCTGCCCTTCTTTCATTGTTCCTGACCTTTTCTCCCCCCACATTTTAGCCCTAGTTTGCCCTTACCCTATTCTTTGGCTGTCAACCTCTGCTAAATGCTTATCTTCATGCTAGTTCTGTTCATCTCCACTAAAATAATATCCCATTATGTTGCCTCCTTCCTCCACTCACATTTTCTCTTACAGTAATTTCTTCCTTCTCTACTTCCTACCTGCTCAGGTAGATATGTGGAAGATCACACTGGCTGACATTCCATGGACTGACTCTGCCCACTAGCAAACATTAGAGCAAATTAATCTCCTTGTGTCAACAGCTCACTTCAAACCCTCAGAAGAAGGAATTCAGTCACAGACATTACTAAGTCAATGATTTTGACAGGAATTTAAAACTCAGACTCACACAAACTATAGGAAGTATTGCAGAGTATGGAAAAAGAATATCCTTTTGGAAGGAGGCAAAAAAAAGGGTGTGTCTGTCTTCCAAATCTAGCAATTAAATTGCACAATTATAGCTATAAATATAGCAAACAAAAAGTGAATAAGCAATAATAAAAAGCATAAAATAATAAAAAGCTCTTCAAATTAAGTCACTAGCTGGAACCAATAATTACAAGGTCTTAATACTGGATGAAGAAAAGGTTGGGAGGGTAAATGAGTGAGGTTGGAACACTCACCATTTCAATGGGTTAACAATATTATTCCTCCCCTGTGTACTTTTCTTCCCAGGCTATGATATGTCCTGAGAATACAGAGACACTTGGGTCTCCAGGGCTTCATGGCTTAACATACTGCCAAATTAACAAATATTTGCTTAAAACCAAAAAAAAACAAACAAACCAAGCAAACACACAACCAAATCTCTGCAGTAAGTAACTCATATCAGTACTTCCAAAACTCTGAAAATTTTAAGATGCCAACAGACTGGCCTAAAGGGCAACATTAAGAAGATTGCTTAATATATCATTTTGAAGCAATCAACAAACCCAGCTTTTTCTCCACCTTGCTGGAATTTTGGAAGCCATCTATTACTAAAATCTGCTTAAGGATCAAATTTGATGCTGATCTTATCAGCTACTTCCCAATTTTTTTCCTCAGTTACACTAGGAATTTTTATTATTATTATTTTTAATTTATACTTTAGTCCAAAACCCAGCTTTACTTCCAATGCTGTGGCACCTGCCAACTCACTGCCTATGCTTATACTTGGCAACAGGCTATCAGAAGAGGTGGACTTATTAGGTAAAACATTTTATCTTTTTGTATCTTTTATCATTTGCTTCTCACATTTCAGGCACATTAGACAGGACACATACCACACCAAGATGCATTAAACTGCATTAAGATAACAAAATTTCTCATTAATATTCAAAGTTGAACACATGTGTAGGTTTTACTATTACACCAAATATTTTTCTGTGCCATAATACCTTGAGCACTTTTTGTTGCTCTTCTGTAACAACTCCAAGTCTGCTCAGAACCAGCAACAGGCAGCCCATTACAAACAATGACGCAACCACCAGTAAGAGAATCCATTCCTCAGCAGTAACCCTAAGACTTGATGAGTCACAGTCAAGAACATAAAAGTACCTCAAATGAACAGTTAACTATGTCAGATAAAAGTTAGTATCTTTTACATGACGCTGTTTCCATCTTGTCATGATGTACATAGCTACTAGAAACTAAAAAACGTTGACTAGGATTATCTAAAAATCAACATCGTATAATCTTGGAAAACATCTAAAGCATTAAACAATGCCAGTTATAAAGACAGTTAACTACTAAGCAAAAGTATGAAAGTATTAAGATAAAGCAATAATGTGTTAGATATAAGCTCAGATGGTTCATTACAGTGTGCCAGAATGACTGAATTTCAGAAATATTTTAGCCAAAAGCTACACTTTGAACTCCTAAATTATTATTATCTTTTGAACATGACTAGTTTAGGATTTTCTGTTCAATACAGAAGGCAACCATTTGCTTCACAAAATATCACAGCCCTAAATTTATAAGAAGTACACACCATATTATTCTGAAAAGCTACTTTCAAATAAACTTTATAGTTTCCTATCTGGAAATTATTATTCAGATAATTTTTATTTATATGCATATCTAACTCAATTTTATTTATATGCAAATTTAGCACTGGGATATGTAACACAATTTTACTACTTAGCTCCAACGTTATCAAAGTTATTAATGGATCAAAACATTAACATAATTTGTACTTGGAAAAAAATACACATCTTAGAAACAGGAGCTATCTTCACATTAAAGGTCTAAGAATTAATATAATCTGGAGCTAGCAGAGCACAAATTGATAACTTACAAATTTAGGTGACTGGATAAGACAGCAGTCATACAAAAGACTGTTTCTCCTAGCAGGAAGTTTACAGTATTTAGATTTCAAAGTTCATAATTTGAGATTTGAAAGTTTTAAGCATAAAATACAGAACTTAGTAAAAAGCAATTTCAATGCCAAGCAAGCAAAAAAACCCCCAAAAAACAAACCAAGCTTATCTTCTACATAATGTATCTATGGGAAGCATACATTGAGATATTTATGCCCCCACCAATAGAAGTCATAGGTAGAAAAATGGCCTAAATGAGACCACATACCCAAGAGAGTCTTAGTCCCACTGCTATTCTTTTTCTACATGCAAGATCTACCAGTTAAATCCAGAAAAACGTACTTCCCAAGAAAAACATTAACTATTTACCTTAAAGGTCAGTTTTGATCAGCACATTCAACTGATGCCATCTGACAGAAATGCACTGTGAAACTAAACGGTCATGACAGGATTTCTAGTGTAGCAGTCTACTAGAGATCGTGTGACTTTACAAGCTGCACTAACTGTGGTTACACCTACCGTTTCAATTATTTAGAAGCAATTATTTATGTAGTCTGATGAGGAAAAAAAAAAGGAATACCAGATTTAGATGTTTCAACATGCTTAACTTTCCAATCAAACAAACTAACAATGTCTTTTGCTTTTCAGAGAGGGAAAGTGTCTGTTTTGGTATTCCGAAAATTAACACATGATGAGAGTGTATGGTAAGTGTTACTTCAGTAAAGCTGGTAAGTTATTCCAAAAATGTACATTGTCGCAGAGATTAACATAACAGTTTCAACTTGTGACTAAAGTCCAGTAAGTTTTATGTTTGTATTCCCCACATCATGAATTAATCTCATGAGATACTGATTTATGTTTTTGAGATGTTAGCTGCTAAAAGGAAGATGCAGCAGCTATACACAAACAGGCAAGGATTTTGAAACCAGAATGGAACAAAGATTCACACTCGGAATTTTGACTGTTACCTGTAGGCAGTCTTACTAGTGTATCTAATACTGAACTCACCAGCTATGCAAGGAAAAGTAGACCTCCAGTCTCTGTGAATGAGAGACTGATCAAAATTTAGCATGGCACCTTAAAATTTGTGAAAACGAAAATAGTTCTACTGATCTTGAATTCAGTTTTGAACTTAAAAAAAAAAAAAGTAAATCTTCAAGAGTCTGAAGGCATTTTACACCTGTTTACTTGCACTGATAGTAGTGTTAACTTAGCCATACATAGCTCTTTAGCGTGCCTAATTAAAAAAAACAGGCTATCCTACTTCTGGGATGACTAGTAAAGCTCACCTTTCAGTCTCCTAAAAGATATTTTAGGATTTTACAGTGAATAAAACAAAAATTTTAAAAATAAATAGTTTAGAGCATGTACATAAGGTATTTTACTCACTAAATAGCTAAATTATTTCCACATGGTTAGAAAAGCAAATGGGAAATACATATCTAGTATACAACATTCTTTTATTTTACAGAGAGACAGCAGAGGTAGCAAAAGAATACAGGTAGTATTTCCTATGTAACTCCCCAGGAACAACTTGCATGCAAGCATTTAAACCACAGGAAAACCTGCTGCTAGAGGTTTCTAAAGGCAGCATTTCTTCAACTTATTTTTAAAAGTTTACAACAGGGGGATACTATCAGCGGTAACACACAGCGTCACTTACTGACGAGAGGGATTAAAAAGCATATATTTCAAACATAACTTTGTTCTGCTTCTACTACCCTAAAGAATAAAAGAAGCAGCAGAAGCCGACTGATGGGTTCAGCCCCGGGCTCTTCCGGGGAGCCGCTGCCAAGCGTCGGATCCTGGCGGGCGCTGCCCTTTACCTTTCGGGGCAATCCGGCGAGGAACGCAACGAGGGACGCGGGGTGGAAGGGCGAACAAAGGAAGAAACTCATCCTAAGGTACTTCTCACCCACCGCGAACCTCCCCTGCCGGCTCACCGGGGAACGAAGTTTGCAATGGCCCATCGGAGGCACTCACAGACGCCTTGCCTCAGGGGAAGGCACCACCGCCAGCTCTCTTCGTCTGCCCAGCTTAGGCGGAACCCGCGCGCTAAAATTCTGCTGGCTCTCCGGGGAGCGCGGCCCCGGCTCCAGCCCGGCCGGCCGCCGCCAGCCAGGGGGAGGAACGGGGCGCCAGGGCCCGGCGGCCACCCCGGCGAGGCGGGGAACAGGGGAGGGGG
>VZRN01005246.1:488448-560587 GCA_013397935.1 Dasyornis broadbenti
AAAAAAAAAAAAAGTGCAAAATGGTAGCTCGTTCTCCAAAATAATAAATCATAACCAAACAAGGTGTATTTATAATGTGGTTCTGCCTCATGCAAAGTCAGCCCCAACCAACTAGTCTTCCTCCACAAGGTTCAGGAGCTGTTGCACTGCATAGGGTCAGGGATAAGCTGAAAGGAGGGGCCTGAGTAAATCCTGAATGATGTGGTTTATAAAATTTTGGGAAAACTACAGAAAATGCTTTAAAAGTTATTTCCCTGAGAGACATAGTGTAACAGTAAATTTGTAAAGCACTCTGAGATTCTCAGAAGGTAAAATATTCTTTTCCTGAACAATTTATCTGCAAGGACCTTAAGCTCATGGCCTTCTTCCAAAAGCCAAATTGACTTCTGAAGACATTGAATCATTATTTCCTGAAAGATACACCACTAAAATCTATCAGCCATATGAGCATGCAAGATTCTAGGTTAGGAGGAGGAGATACAAACTGCAATATATAAATACTAAGTACATTTCCAAATAGTGCATACATGCCATTTCAGTCTAGGAATGTTCACTTTGAGCAAACCTCTGGAAAGTTTAATGTCAAAAATCCCTGTCCTTATAGGTTTCCACAACAGACACAGCTGACTGATTTATTTAGCATCTCATCTTCTTTCAAAAGACCCTAAATGGAATTATACGGAGTCCTTATCCAAGTGCCACTGGGCCAAATGACCTTTTCTTCTGTGAAAACTGCTTCAACGTGAGTTGCAGAAAATAAACTGTATTGAAAATAGCATTCCAAAAAAGGGCTAAAAGGGAAACACTTTAGGCCATTATAGCTAAGGGCTAGAAACAAATGTAAAACACACTTCCACTCCATACAGTTGCAAATATTTCATAATTTTGGAGTATGCAATTTCCTACCTTTCAGATCCATGACCATATTGTGGTTGATTGCTAAGTTAAGTAACGAAAGGTCAGGGCCACAGATTGCTTAAACTTTTGTCTAAACTTTAATTCTTAGTGCCTGGTGAAGTGCAGTGGTAGTTAATTGCAATAACCTCCTGTAAGTTGGACAGGAGCATCTCTCAAAAGTATCTGGGAAAGATAACACAAAATTAGAGGCTTCTGCTTTGGATTTCCTACTGTACACATGCTATGCTGACAGTAAGTACTTTAGATGAAGAATAAAGGTATATGCCATCATTCTCCAACGTGGGTAATGGTGCTTAGCACTTCAGATAAAGTGTTGGAGCTATGATGTCCAGGCAAGTGTATTCATAAGTCTGCTTTATGTATATAGGTTTATCTTCTAAAGCAGGTTTCTAATATCTTGAATAATATTGACAAAGTCATTTTGATACTTACTGAGTATTCCATTTTAATTTTGTGTTTTCTCTCTTTTTTTTTTTTATTTATTTTTTTTTAAATAGTGACAATGAAGCTGTTATAATCATTTTGTACTTTCACATTTAAAGATTTATCTTCCCAGGCTATCTTTGTGAAATTTTATCCTAAAGAAAATTCATATATTCTGTTAGATCTTGCTAACCTATAGGAAAGGTACAAAAGAGAATACTTGAAATCACACTTGCATGTCTAGGGCACCATCCATGTTGCTGAAAATCTTCCAGTCTTATAACCGTTGTAGCAAAATGTGTTTGGTTCCCTGTCATTTATTAAAATATGTCTATTCTTATCAAATTGCCTAAGATGAAACAAGTTTAGCTCAGCTGTCAATAAAAATAAATTTAAAAAATAATAATAATGAAAAAAGAAAAGATATCTGGACTAGACTGTTTTCTTTCATGAGAAACTTGAATCCTTCAAGTTTGGAATTTCCCAAAACCTGAAATAGAAATTATATTTCCACATAGTCATCATCATAACCATTATCATCTTCCTTTAAAGCATTATGGCCCTAGCATTCTTCTCACTAATTTATCTCAAAACCTAGCCTCACAGATTCCAGCTCTTGTTTGCTATATATTTAACAAAGAGGAGCTCATAGTTAACTGGGTAAGATCGGAAGTAAATACCGAAGTCAGGTGTCCTCCTGAGAAATTTTCCCGCTCCCAGCCCAAGGTATGCACTTGGGGAATGATATCTGAAGTACTTTGGACTGATTTCTCAGTTCCCATTTTCTTAAGAAGAAGATAATTTAAAATTGTTGTGACTTCAGTTGCATAAGACTTTGAAGACCAAAACTGGCACTTTGAATTGCACAGGCTCAGAGATGGCAAAGATGAGGATAACTCTGTCTTGGTGTCTGTGAGTGCAAACCAGTTCCAATTGCTACACAAAGTGCAGCTTCAAAAAAAAGCACTTTTGAACACAATAGCAGCCTGTGATTCAGGGGCAATAAAGGGGCCGTAAACATCGAGCATCTGTGACAGAGGGCAAATACATCCTTTCAGTAATGGGGTCAGACACAGTTTCAAGTGAGTTCTCTGTCAGTTAAATATGAACTGACCTGATTGGTTTTACAGTAAGAAGTAAATTCTGTACAGTACAAAAAGCCAGCTCAAAACTTGTACTCTACCTGACCTGCATTTACACAGGGAGAAGGAGGCTGTTCAGTAAAAGCTTTGCTTTGGTCATTCTCCTTTACCTCATCTGGTCTCAGGAAAAACTTCCCAGACCTCAATTAGTTGTAGCCTTTGGAAAGCAAAACAAAACAACTCCCCAAAACTTCATAATTATCCTTTCCTTGGCCTGCAGTCAAGGGTGTATACTCCTTTACAATTCTGGTTTATTTCCTGTCTAGTAAATGTAGACCTGGGCAATAAAAAACCATTCTGTCTTTCTGGCTGCTCTTGCCTACTCTTTGAAAACTTGGGTTGAACCAAAATATCCACTTCCATCCCCTTCCTCCTCTGCCATCTAAAGAGGGAAAAGGGGACAAGTTCTATGAAATACACATTTGAGAGAGTGCTGACGTTTTCTTACCTAAACCGAACTTTTGCAAAACCCCTGAAAATCTTTAGGATTACCTTAGCATACATCTATTTATCTGACAGAATTTGATCAAGGGTATTTAACTTTTCATATTTTAATTATTTTTATTGACTTTCTTTTATTCTAGAAAATTATTACTGCGTAAAATATCACTGACTATTTGATTAGGTATTCTTTCACAGTGCTATTCAAGACTTCCAAGGCAGCAATGTCAAAATAATAGTCATATATCAGCTTTGGTATAATGAAATGCTAAACAATCTCAGCTGCTTGACAATCTGTTGTGTGCCCTGTGAACTTAAACAGTTGTTTACCGAGGCGACTCAATCATTAAACCTACAAGCTACAACTATTTGTGGATATGTGTTAAATGCACACATATGCAATAATAAAGAAAACCTGGAGCAATGCTACAGAGAAAAATTTAAAATGTATTTTAAAGATTTTTTAATGTTTCTAGGTTCTAGTTCTTCAGGTTCTAATAGGGTGAGGACACCCAAATATTCCAGTAGTAACTTTCTGAGCCTTTAAATTGGCAGAGACAGCTGGTCTGTTATAAAGTGATTTTTCATTTTTGTTTTTTTAGCAGAAGGAAGAAGAAACAAAAGGGAGCAATGTAGCCTCATATTTACAACATTTTGGTCTTACAGATTACCTCTGTGTATGTCAACTTTTGAGAAACATTTTAACATCACTTTAGAAACAAGACACTTTTCTACATCACACTTTTCTTCACCAATCTATCTTCATAAACAACTGAAAAAAATCACATAATGTAAGTTTGCTTTTATGACATCTATTCTACTCCATGCTATACTGGCAACTGGAACAGAACCAGCTGCACCTTTATGGACAGTAGTGGTATTTTGATTAAAGGTCTGAATTGAAGTTAGGGTAATGGTTTGTGCTAGTACGTCCCAAACAAAAGCAAACATCCCACTTATCTTCAGTATTCCCTGGGGTAGAAAGAAGATGGAGATCTGCAGGGATGTTTGTGTTGTCTGGCTCAGCAAGGCAGGCTAAGTCTCCTTCTCCGTTAGATGTTATCTTCCTACTGAGTGGTGCTTGGACTGCTCTGTAGAGTTCAGATCCACAGAGCTCAGGGCAGAAATGCATTGGTTTGCAGTCTCATGCCTACAACACAAGTAACTATTGAGTTTAGGTTTAAATAATTATAGGACAATTAGAGTGTTTGAAAGGATCAGAAAAGGGCTAGGCTACAACAGTTATTAATTTTTAAATTATTTTTTTAAGCTATGTTGGCTGGTATTTTTTATCAAGCACAGACTTTACCCTAGAAAGGGATTTTCAGACTCACCAGTCCAGAGCAAACATGACTGGCACTTTCTAGGACAAAAAGAGATGAAAGAAATCTGGTCTCCACTGGATCGTAAACATCCTGTTTTCTTGAGCTGGTTCTTCAGCTCTTTTAGAGCTTTCAAGAGTTTTCAAAACTAAAAATATGTTGGAGCCCAGATGGTGTTTATATGACATAGTGCTAAAAAATAGTGATAATTTTACTTCCTTGGTTTTGAGTAGCTGTAATTAGTTGTCCAGGTTCCATTAAACCCAGAGCTGGTGTGAGATCACAAAATTAAAGTTTTATCAGCTCAGGTGACATTAGTATTACGTAGAATGGAACAAAGTAAAAGGACTGTCGTGCAAGTGCTATGTTCTGTTTTGTTCTAAATCCTTTTGATTCTAAAATTGGTCCTAAATCTAAACTTAGAGTTTGAAGAACTATAGAGAAAAGTAGAGAGACCAAGTGACTGTGGTAGTCATAAGCATCTGAATAAGTTTGGACTCTGCATAGGCAATGGTTTTGCTTAATGTTCCTGTGTTGTTAGGATGGTTTCAGTTAGTGTAGGATGGTTGATGGTGGAATGCAATACTCTGAATGTCTTCAAAATTCTTCAGGTTATAAGAAAAAGGAAAGATGTAGATTTCTACTGAGACCAAGTCTAGAACCCAATTGACTTCAGTTTACTGTATGTCTCAAAGAGATTTTAATTGTGCTGGCTGCAATTAATCTGGACTTAAAGCTAAGAGCCCTTAGATTTCATCAAGATGAAGATTCCTGGTCTTTAGTAGTGGTTTTTATCCCATTTTACTAGTATTAGGATTCATTTCTGATTAAGCCTTATGTACATGTATCTAGCTTCTAGAGTTCAATGTATTTGGGAATATTATTTCATCCAGTGTAAGAGTGGACTCTCCTGACTAGACATTTGCATCCTATATGATATCTTATCTACTGTGAACTGAGTTGTCTGATCCAGAAAAATTATATGTGGGGAAAAACCCTTTCTTCCTTTACTTACATTTATGTTACTAATCAAAATCCAACTTCAATCAATGAGAACAATCCGAGTTCAATGAATGGGTATTGGATCTTGAAAATGCCTGAATATTTAAGGAACAAACAGAAGGTGCTCAGCATGACAAGTCACCTTTCCTTTTAGCTGTCTAGTTCAAGCACAGTGTCAGAGCAAGGAAATTAGAATCTCTGCCTTAAGGACAATTTTTCAAAAGGACACACAGTTACCCGTCCGGAGTCATGGAAAGAATAAGGGCTACGTGAGTACTAGGGGGCAGTTCTTTACTTCTCAAAACATTGCTCGTCCAGCTGAAATTAATCCAGCATGTGAAACAAGAACCTCCTGCAAGGGCATAGTGGGCAGAGAGAAAAAATTTTTAAGAACTCTTTCTATTTGTTTTCTGTCTTGCCTAGGCACCATTAAGTCAAGTTTCCTACTTTAAAAGCTAATAAAATCTACTTTTCCTGTATTTGAAGGTAATTTACTATCCTTTTTTGGCAGCTGTGTGCAAGAAAAAGGTCTTGCTCTATCCACTCTACCTGCTACGGCTTTCCATCACAATTCTTGTCATAGAGCAGTGTCATTTTTTTTCTGGTATCCGCAAAGAAATTGTGTTGCCAAAAGAAAATTTCCAACTAAAAGGATTAATATATAATTCAGTATAAAACTTACCTATTGTCTCATATGTTCTCTATTACTGAATAGGACTTGACAATGTTTTTTCTCTTATTTTTCAGCACACATTAAATTTTTGTCTCTCTTTTATTACAAACAAAGAGAATATGATTTGCTGCCTTCTTTACTCTTCTTTTTTTTTTTGCAAAGTTCTGTATTTTAGATAGCTAAATCACTAAAAGCCTCACAGAATGTCCAAGATCAATATAACCCATAATAATCTTCCATAATAAAGCTATGTCATATTTAAGTTCTTGTGTGTATACTATCTCTAGTACTCTATACCATCTTTAGTACTGTTATGGCACATCAAATAGGTTATTACTATTTAAATTAGCCAAATAATGAACACTGTGGAAGTGTTCATTCAGCCCAATATTGTATCACTCTGAATGTATGGAAAAATCCTCTCATATATAAGTGGGATCACATAAAAGTCAATATCTGTTAAATAAAAGCATATATCAAAATAGGATCTAAGTAAGAATCAATATCATTGTATCCCATTTTCATATCATAAACATATATAAATGTGTCAGTCACAAGAAATATATTGTGTCCTCTTCTGTTTGTAATTGCAACATCATTGCTTACCTACAGCGAATTATAGAGGATGCCTTCAGGCATGAATTGTCCTTAAAATAAAATTCTACTGTACTATTATTTTATATTGACAATCTTTATAAAGCTAGTGTCTCGGAAGCTGAAGCTGTGTAATAAAACTTGCATGCCACATAAGCACAGCTCCTAAGCAGATTCTTTAAGTTCAGAAAAAATTACTCTTGTTTTAGTTCAAGCTACATAGAAAAGACGTATCTGCCAAGAGGGTCTTATATAGGGAGTAGAGAGAAGATAGTAGATTGGTGAGGTAGACTGGGTAGAGTTCAACAGATGAGTTTCATGAAGGAGAAAGAAGGAAATATTTTCACTTTTAGAAAAGGTACTGTGTGAGCTACAGAGCTGGCATTCGTTTAAGATGTTTGAACTTACCAATGTACCAGGGAATTTTTACAGGTTTCATGCAGATTTTTTAACTAGCTGACGTAGTTAGATCTATTTGTACCTTGAAATCAGATGTAACCACTAATAAATGGTTGTGGTGATTCATTCATCTGTATACATCTTGCACAGATGGAATTTTTCAGACCTAAGGAAGCAGCATTAGATACATTATTCAAGGCTGATGAGTCAAATACTCTACCAGACCATTACAATATTCAAAATAAATCACAGTGCTGCCATGCTGCCCAAAATCTGGACTAAAGAGTATTTCAACATGTATTTTATCCAACAGAAACTGATTAATTAATAATCAGAAGAAAATGTATCTCAATTATTCGAGTAGTCTAGTAAAGGAGGGTATTAAGGGAAAAGATTACTTTAAATTTGACATTTGGCATTTTCAAGGCATTGTATCAAACTAAACGGTTTTGAAGAAAAATCATACCTAAACCTGTTTTTCATTGCTTAGCATAGTATTTTCTCTCTTCTCTTCCCCTCTCCTCTTTCATTTTTAACAGGTTTTAAGGACATTTATCCTATTGCTGTCTGTCTCAACTTTTGTGTGTACTTATCATCTCATAACTGTAGTAGGAATCTGAGTACATGATGGAAGGCTGGCTTTGATGATAATTCCTTCTCTGCTCTCAAGTTATTGACTTTTCTTCCTGCTTAGTTTTCTCTCCTATTGCTGTTACCACCATAAGTGTTCAGGAATAGGGCACTCCATTGCACTTTCATTTGAACTTTTGCTGAAAATCTAACTGAGATAACAAAATAGCAAGTGTTTCCTCAATATAAATAAGAGGTCTTTCTGTTTCGGGAGGTGTTGGTTTGAAACTTGCTGCAAATGCACTCAGTTCAGATTATTTTTTTAGCATTTTTGTGCTGTTAAAACACAACACTTCCATTTTTATATTTTGTACTATCAAGACACTGTCCAAATGAAACAATTCTAAGGAATGCATGTGTTTATCTAGAAGCATTTTTACAAAAGCCCTTTTAATTGGTGACATAAAGAAAACCATATAAAATAAATGCAAGAATTTATCATCACCAGTACTTTCCTGTCAGGGTTGAAGTATGTCAGGGAATCGAAAGCAGCTGAGTGATTATTTGTCATGAAATCACTACCACAATGCTCTCATAGTCCTTTGCAAAATGAAAGTAAAATGCAGACTGGAAAAAGACTACTTTCACAGCAATGGGATAAGTTTGTTTATTCAGTAAGTAACTATGTTTGTGCTGGCAGGAGATAAGTTTTTTACTGAACTACTTGAAATATTCTGGCTATCTTCTTGTTTCATTACTGGAGGCAGCAGGCAGAAACTACATTATGTGAAACTGTATTGCTGCATACAAGTCTGCTCATCTTGCATGATTTAAACAGTAAAATACATTGTTAAAGTGCTTAGTCTGTATGGTGACAAGGACTGTACAACTATCTAACTGCATAAATAAAAGTATTTATTAAAATTTTGTTTAGTTCTGTCCTTTCTTCTGATTAAAATGAGTGTTTTCTATCAGGCAGGCTCACTGAAAAAAGATTATACATAATTAAATTTCAGTGGCTATAACAGAGCACTACTTGATTGTATTATGCTAACTGTATTTGTAAAATGTGTTATGAAGATTTTGTGCTTTTTTAATATTTGGCAACACTGACTTCTGTTTCAGTGTGATTAAAATATTTTGCTAGAGTATTTTCACACACAGTGGACTGTATTTTCTATTTTGTATTTATTCCAATTGCGATCTAATTGCAAACATCACTGCACAGAAGAATAAATGCTCTGATCATGAAAAGAGTTTTCTACATTTTGATGAAATATCAAATATAGAAGTTAAATTGTCTGTATCTTCCCAATCATCATACATTACTTTAGAGTTTAGTGGAAATAAGTGATTACAGAGTAAAAGTCTATCTGAGATGATGGATACTCCAGGGAGCAAATGGAATGGAATTTTTACAGCCAGGTCACTGGCGTGAATGTGGCCCATGTCAGTGGAGACTGAATATACTTACCTTTTGATAACTCATCCGTAAGCTATGTAATAGGTCGTTGTTATAGCTGGCTGTAAGAAATTGTTTGTGAATTAATCTAGTTTTGTGTAAATGTGTGTTTAGGATGCAGGAAAAGATTTTATACATGCTTAAAATTTCAGAATATGAAAAGGGATACTTCTAGACACTTTATCATAAGACTAACATTTTTGCTGAAAATACCAATAAGTGGGTAATAGCAATAGAGTGAAGCCTGTACTGCCATGCCTCTGTTTTGCTCTGGACATCAAGGATTTGAGTGTTTCAGACTATTCACAGATTACTACAGACAATAATTCTTTCTTAAAGTTATCTGGTTAAATGTAAGGAGAAATTCGTAACTATTACTGGACAATGCTTCTTCCATAAGCAAAATCCAGTTGCAGAATTGGACTCTAAGCAAAATTCAAGGTCAAAAAGTGTTTACCATAATCTTAAACCATAGGAAAATCAATACTGTTTTTAGATCTAAGTAAATTCAGCAAAAAATGTCACATACAAGCCCAAAGAAAATTTTCTCATGATTTATTTGTTAAGAAGACATCTATCAGATTTCCAGTTGTGAGTTATTAAAAACAAGCACAACCAATGACTGAGCTTTTTTTAACTTCCTTTTCTGTTTGGTTAAGATCTTGAAATATTTCTTTAAGCTGGTCTGTGTAATATGTTCTAGTCTAAGTGAGACCTCCACAGTTTATTTATATATGCATTTCATTCTGTTATTAAAAAAAAATTTTGTTTGACTTCTTAATACTCTTTCACTTGTTAATATATATCCTGAAACAGACACAACAGTGGAAAGACAGACACAAGTATGCTCCTCCTTGCAGTTCAAGTGTCAGGAATGCATTTTTTAAAAAAGAAAAAAAACCCTTGCTTTCTTTGATTATTTCCCCTCCACCCCAGAAACTACATAAGGGATGTCTGTCCTTTGAAATTATTTTCATTGTCTTGTGTTGCATTGCATTTCCAGATAACAATATTAGAGTGTTTGTAAAAACAGCAATATATTCAATAGAATTTGCAATTGATCCTGTATCCTAAAGTGCTAAAAAGGGATCCCTCCATGATTTCTTCTATGTTTCTATCATCAAGGTGAAGAATGACTTAAAGGAGAGGAACTGAGAGGAAGACAACACCACTGAGGAAAACCTCGCAGCTGATTCCAGAATACAAATGGTTTTTGTTCATGCCAGGGAGCACACAGGAAACAAGGAAAAGGATTCACTGCTGCCACTGTAATGCTCAATGGCCTCACAGGAAAAGTAGTTATTGATAAGCATTAAATGGTCAGCCTGGGTGTGTCTATTGGCTTACGAAATTGATGTTTTGCTCTGTGTAAGCAGTTTTCATTTGGCTCTTCTAATCACGTCTGGGTTGATATTGTCTGTTTGCTTTGACCAGATATTTTTTTGGATGTGACCAATGAACAAGAAGACCCTCAACTTCTTGAGAAGCTGAGTTGCAACTGCTTTATTTAATTGTCTCTCATTACACTGTTTTTCCCTAGATCTGTGGCCATGAAACACTCTTCTTCATTCCTCTCAGAACCCGAATGAAGCAACTGTCTGAGCATGATAAAAGACTCCTGAATGTTTTTAGGGAACATGTAGGATAGAAGGTTACCTGGGCAAGGGAAACTCACAGTTCGGGTGTTTCCTTTATCTGACTGACTATAAATAGCAAGGTTTAAGAATGGAAATTTTAAATTCATTGCATAACTAGATAGAATAAATGCAGTTCAGTAGCCTACTGTTGGATGCTATTGGCATTTTAGTTTAATTTCGTTTGCAGAAGAAAAGTAAAAAATGTACCAAAGCTACCCTTCTAGTGTAAATAATTTTAGCATGGGACTGTCCTACATCATTGATCCCTCTCAAAAACCAGTACTATGAGTCTATGTAACTACCATCTTACATATCATGTAACCATTATTTACTCCACAACTTCAACGTGTTTATGTTTGAAATAACACTTCGTGATTAGAAGGTTTTAGTACATTAATTTTGTAAGGAAGAGAAACACGAATAAGACCTTTTAATAACATGCCCAGGTCCTATTTTTTAATTACTTTGATGCCTAAATCTCACTGAATACTATTGATATTCAAGCATCTAAGGGTCATATCCTAAATTATTAGTTGTGAGATACTGAGACACCAAAACTAAGTCAGGAAAGTCAGAACAACAATAACATTTACAGGAGACAACATTAGAACCAACTGCATGTTTCTATGCTGTTCTGTGTAAGAGTGAACTTGGTTAATGGCTTCTAATCAAAATGTTTTCTCTCATGCCTTGGAAAAGCATAGAACCATCATTTAGGAGGGTGATGTGCTATTGCACTGTAGTAACATGATGATAGTTTATGGTTTGAGGGCTGAAATCTTAAAGGGTGACAAAATTTAAAAAAAAAAAATGAAGAATGAAGAGCAAAAATCAAACCTCATCTGCCATCTCAGCACCTGTCGCTCAAGATACAGCTGCTCAAGACTTATTCTGTGTTAATCGCTAGGGAATATTTTAGATTCCATGGTAATTTTCCCAAACTAAGAAATTGTAAAAGATTTGCAATCTTGCAAGTTTGATAAAGCTTAGCTTTACTATAAAAGACCTTGAAGAGATCTAGTAGATTAAGTGTTCTTAACACAAATATATGTAGTAAATAAACCAGGCTACATCAGGAAGTGTGATTTCCTGTGTGTTGCTTTCTAGCAGGCTCTTATCTAAAATATTAGGAATTGGTGTCCAAAGGTACCATAGCAAGTTAAGCACTTACCTTGTTCAAAAGGTTAATGCAAATGGTGAGTTGCCCCTGAACAGACCCATACACGTATGTAAATCATATTATACTGTAAAGACACAGATTACAGGGATATTAAAAATATTGGACTGAAATTAATCAGTGAATCTTATGAGTCTGCAGACAGGTTGAAATTAGTGCCCTTTCAGAGTGTTAACTATTTAATCATTGTTTGAATGGTGGAAGAAAGAAAGAAAGTGAGAACAACTTTCTGGGAAACTATGGAATTTATGACTGTTCCCTTAAATATCAAAACACAACTTCTGCCTGAAAGAAATTCCCAAGACAGATTGCCAGGAGATATATCTCTATGCGCTTACCTTATGTTAATATTCTTCCTGAGACATTTCTGTTGTCACAGGGTCACAGAGTCTCTGAGTGGTTGAAGGGGATGTGAAATTACCTAGTCTAACCCTCCTAGCGTCAGCTACAGCTGGTTGTCCAGGAGTGTGTACAGTTGAGTTTTGAATACCTGCAACGATGGAGATTCTATGACCTCTTTGGGCAACCTATGCCAGTGTTTGACAATTCTCACAGTAAAAAAGTGTTTCTTATGTTCAGAGGGCACTTCAGGGCTTCACTTTTTGCCCACTGCCTTTTGTGCTGTAACTAGGCACCACTGAGAAGAGTTAGGCTCCTGAATCTTCTTTCCCTCTCATATGATACTTATGCACATTGGTAAGATCCCCCCTGAGCTTTCTCTTCTCCAGGCAGAAGAGTCCCAGCTCTCAGCCTCTCCTCATGTGAGGAGTGACTGTGTCATTAATGAACACGTTAAAGAGCAATGGCCCCAGTATCAGCCTCTGGGGTGTACCCTCACAGCCCTCCAGCTGGACTTGTGCTGCTATTCACAACCCTCTGGGCCCACTTGTTCTGCTGTTTCCTTGATATTAATTCTTTTACTTACTTCTGATTAATTCTTCCCTCGGCATCTCTATTGTTCACAGTTAGACCACAGAATACTGGGCCAGATTTATCCATCAAGACCATTCTTATATTCTTCTGCTAGTAACTAACGTAGAAAGAGATGGCTCTTAAATCAGATAGTCCCAGGATCATCAGCCCTCCCGAACACCCCCCAAGGCCTGCAAAGGAAGAACTGCCATGAAGGGATTTTCTGTAATCATGTTCCAAGCACATAATGAGAACCACTTGGACTAAGGTGCCCTTTCTTTGATATTAAAAAGATGGGAAAGTAATAAAGCTGTGATGTTTGGGGTTCCCTGGAAAAAAAAAAAAAAAAACCCAACCCCAAACAACATAAAACCAAAATAAACCCTCCCCTATAAAAAAAATCAAACCCCCCTCCCCCAGATTTCTTGAATATCCACTTATTTATTTAATTTTTATGCTGAGCATTTTTGTCCTTTAAATGTCCTTCAAAATCCTAACCCATGAGCTATGTTCATAGAAGTAAATTTATGTCCTTCTGAACGACCTTCTTTATCAGAATTTTCTGTAAATTACATAAGGAATAAATTAGTGCAAAATTTCTTATTTAGCTTCAGCCTCTGCATGTCTTGTATTGACTCAGTGTGAACATCTATGATCACGTCATATGCCATTCTATTATTCTTTGATGGCATAAAAGAAAAGATAGAACATTTTAAAATATATTATAAAAATAATACATCAGAAGGAACAAGCAGCTTTGATCCTTACATCTAATTAATTGCACATTGTCGAGATTTAGCTCATACAAATGTGGGATAGTTACTTCACTGTAAATGATTAATAACAATGGATGAACAGTTGTTTGTTTTTCCTTCATTCTTTCCAAATGTGAAAACAAAGACACCTACAGTTAACGCATCAGGAAAGAGGTTAAATGTCTGACCTCTTCATAGCTATTTATGCTGTGTAAGGTCTGAGAAGCACCCTTCTTCCAAAGTTTTTTCTGTAATTCAGCTCATAAGCAGGCAGAACATATATGCACTTCCCTGAGCATCACGAATAAGTCAGTACAGATGTTCTGATACCAATCAGCAAAACATGCAGAGAGATAATTTGTAATAGCTGGTACACCAAGATCCATTTATTATACTTCACACCTATACAGCAATTGATTTATATTGCCACTTCCCTTGGGACATGTGAACACCTTGGGGACAAACATAATATTATTTATAATCATGAGGCACATAACATGCTTCTTTGATCTAGGTTTAAAGGGAAGCATAAAATAAACCTACTTTTCTAGTGAAAATTTTCTTGCAACCAACAAATGCTTCGTCTTCTTTCACTGTTCCCAAAATTCAGTGGTTCAGAACTAAACTTTTAAAGATACCCTTCACAATATAGTCTGTGATGCTTACAATATCATTCATGCACAATATACAGGTTTTTTTCAATTACTTTTGACATAATCGTGCCAAACACAATAGATATTAATCATACACGATGAGTGAAATTTACCTTCGGTTGCACAGCAGTAACTCATTGATTTGGCAGAGTATGATTTCACAGTGAATGAATCACTGTAAGTATCTGCTGATTTATGCTCTCAGTATGTTTGAGTAGGTTTGTCTGCATGTATATATAGAACATACAATTCTTTTGTAGCTGCAGATACTTTGCAATTTCTCTGGACAGCAGACATTGAGAAAGTGAAAGGTGTGTATTTTCCCAGCAGGGATCAAAGCAGAAAAATAGTACAACTTAGATAACCTTTCTTCCAGGCTTCCTCCAGGGTGGAATACCCATTTAAACATCTTTCCCAGAGCTGCATCTCCTCTGTCGCTGTGCTTTGCTCTTTCTACACCAATGGCTGTAAGTAGGAGGTGCAGTGAAATGTGAAACCAAAATGTTTTGATGCTGGAGGCTTTGATCCTTCCTGCTCTTTTAGGATCCCTTATATCTGAAGCTCTCAATCAGGTTCTGAGAAACTTCTGGGAGGAAGGATGGTCTTAAAGAGTTTTTCATTCCATTTTTTGTTTCTGCAGTTTTTCCCACAGAAGGGCGTATTCAGATTCCTAAAGAAAGCTTTGAAAGGGATCCAAAGAGGCAATCACATGCATGTGCAACTATTTTTTCACCAGGCAGGAATATATGGAATGTGAATGGAGTTTCAGCATGGCTCTGTGAATGTGAGTATCAGTTGAAACTGGGTAAGCAAATTCCATTAAGTTCTAGGTAAATTAATGTGCATATAGCCAGTGAATTACTAACTTCATGTAATTGAAAGCAGGAAAGCCTGTCTGCATTCAGTTGTTAATATAAAGTTTAATTAGAAGGAAGATCTTTAAGGGTGAAGAGTCTCACCGAGAAGCACAGACTTCACAGTATCTTGAGAATATGGTTCTACCGAGTACAGGATTTCTGACAGGAAAACAGAATGTTAGTCATGCTTCTCATGTACAAATACTAAGATCTGTAGACTTTCTATCTATTGTTTAGTTCCAAGTAGGAATAAATATTTCCCAAACACTAGATAATATATTCTTTCTCCTCAGGTAAAAAGGTGTAGTTGGAATCCAAGTAACTTATTAGGTCTTCAAAATACAAATTAGTTCAAACATATGTGATTTTCACATTTAAAAGAACAAGTAGATACAAAAGTGTTTCCTCTTAATTATTACCTGTTATTTATTATTATTATCCTACTGTTTAAAATAAATTCAAATCATCCAAGACCATGTGACCTAAGCGCCTATTGTGAATAATATGAGAAGACTGACCAAGCAAACTTGCAAACAGCATTCTGCTTATGTCAACTGTTTTCTGGCTACTGATCTGCACACTGTTCTTCTGAATAAGGGATACAATTGCAGAAGTTAGATTTGTTATTGGATAACACAAAAGTAAAACAATGATACATTCATTGGACGCATCCTTTGCTGTGAATAAAACAATCTTTTGTAGCAATTATGTACTGCTTGCACAGTTGTTTTAAGATAAGAAGTCCCAAGATATCTTCTGTAATTTTTTACTATTTTTTAGTCTGATTTCCATCCTTAAATTCTAGGACTGCCCTATCTGCCTGTACTTGAGACCTATGTGGATTGGCTTAATCCTTTTAGAAATTTGACTAATTACTCCCCCTTACTTGAATTTAATTTTGAAACACATCTTCCATAGTGTATAGAAATTATATAGATAGACAGAAAAGAAAAAAGCAGCTCCCAAGAGAAAAAACATGCCCTGTTTATATGCCTCTGTCTAACGAAAATACATACATTGAACATTTAGAGAAGTATACTGAAGTTACTGTTGTTCAAAGGATGTATACTGGGTGTAGTTTGTAGGACTGTAAGTGGAGCATGACCCATTTGTGTTTGCTTGACTTTTCTCAGTGTCCTGTGACCCAGCATTGTTGGGTTTGTTGTATCTTTATTTAAACTTTGTTCCTCTGTGAGGAGCTGTGGTTTCTGTATTTTTCAGCATCACTGTACCCCATGGGTGACATTTCCTTTGATCCTTAAAATGCAGTATTTCAGATGTTATATCAAACCTCAGAAGAGTAACTTGCTAAGGAAAATATAGCTGTATTTTCCTGAAGGAACTGAAGCTACAGCAGGTTGAATTTCACCCTGTAGGTTATTTAAGCACAGTATGATGTTATACAAACTGAAAACAGAGGGCAAATTCCTGTCTGCTCCTGAAGAGATGTCATTGAGAGGGGAGAAGAAAAAAAAGCAAATAACTCCCATTCCTTTCCGCTGATGTCTTAAAGGCAAAGATTTAATTGTGCTGAACTGCAGAATTATTTCTAAGACAAGTGACATACCAATAACTTGGCCCTTGCTTTGTAAATCAGGTGTATAAAGTTTACAGACTTTTGGTATCACCTTGTTTACAGAAGGTTGAAAAAGGGATTTTGTTTGTTTATTTGTTTTGTTTTGTTTCCCAGTTTCAACTGGTTTTAGATGACCTTTCTCTACTTTTTCACTAGGTTCAAATGTCTAAACTCTGTGGGATAATCTGACTTTACATTTGGGATTCTTAGAAAAAACATTTTAATTTAATGGGTATTTTGTAAAGGCTGTGTATCACCTGTGTCTGTCTTCCATTCTATTTATCTGCACTCTTTCCATTGCTCAAGACCTCCTGCATTTGCCACGGTGATGTCCTCAAATTGCAGTGAGTAAAGAAGGGATCATTGCGTGGTAGCAAAATTTTAGAGACAATGTCTCTCTACAATGAGTGGGAACCTGCTTCTTTATGTCCTGAATTGTCTGGGGACATCGGAAGAGAAAAAAAAAAAAAAAATAGAACTGTAAGAAAACTGGAGAAGCACATCTTAATCGTATTTCATATTCTTCAGCATCTGAGCTCCGTGAAAAGCCATAGAGGTCCTGAATAGGAACATTTTCCACTGCTGAGATGTGTGTGAGGCTGCATGGATCAGGTCCTTCAAAACTTGGATTACTGCTCACTTCCTTGCCTGTCTTTGAAACACACAGCCTAATTTATAGTCTTTGTTTTCTAGTATAGTTCCAGCACTCCCTGTTGTTACCAAACTGTGCTATTCCTCAGTATGAGTGACCTTCTTTGTTACTTTTTGTTTTATCTCCTCCTCTTCCAGTTGATTTGATTACCAGAAATGCTTTATGCATATTTTTTACTGCATAAATACATCTTCATGTACATGTATATTTAAGTAAAGAGCTATATAAATATGTCAATATTTGTATATTTCTTTATGTTTGGAAAGTGAACACTAGTGAAATTCCTTACAGTAAATAAAGTGCATCATGATGGAAAGATGGAAGGCATGTTCTTTACATTTCCAGACAGAGATGTCTCTAAAAATCGAATACAAGGTTAGTTAAACAAAAGAAACAATCCAAGAACTGGGTTCTGTGCTCAGTAGCAACTAATTGGTTATAGAAGAAGTTAGCAAAGCCTGAGAAGTCCAAGACTTGCAAGTCTGATTATGCTGTAAGAATGGTTGTAGGAACTAAGAGTTGGTTAATTACTACTCAGGTGTAAAATGGTCTCCTTTTTCATCATCCTTTCTCTGGGGAAGAACATTTTCTTTGTCCTTTCTTAGCTAATTTTTAAGTTTTCAAATTCCCTGCTATCATTCTAGTCTGCCTTCTAAGAGGGTCGATTGTAAGAGTACATACCCTCATCTGCATCTTACTATTTTTGCATCTTAATATTTTAAAAGCTGCTCTTTCCCACTACGAAGCACTGTGCACCAACTTATTGCAACAAAAAGACATTTCAAATTTTTCTCTCTTGTTTTTGTAGCTATCTTTAGCCATCAAAATGCAATCTTCCATTAGTCCCTGTCAAAAACTGTGCCCTGAGCATGTACAACCACAGAATGAAAGACTGTCCTAACAAACGCTTTTAGACAGTGTTCTGGATCTTTGTTTCATGGTAGCTTTTTAATTCAGTTATAAAGTTGTATCTTCCAGTTAGCAAAAAGTAGATGTGATTTGTCTGATGGTGATAATGCAGTTGAAGGCCTTTTAGAAATTGCAGAAAGGGTTTGAAATAATTCTTTTGTTTTAAGCAGCAACACCATGTAATGCAGTGCTACATTTGTAACAGGAGAATGTTTTTTACCAGGCTTTTCCTTCCCATATCTCAACATTCTCCTGTTTAATGTAAGGAAGAATTGATACAATACAGTATTATTTTGTGTTTAGAATATGAATAGTAAGTGTTGTATGCAAAATTTTCAGACATCTCTTTCTGTCTCAACAAACTTTAAACCCTTCCCTTTTTCTTCCCCTTTCATGTCAGTGTTCATAATTTTAGCTTATGCATACAATTTGTATTTGAATACAGCAATGAAAGCGAGTTCATTCTTGGTTCACATCTTCACTTCTCCCACTAACCCTTCACATAGTTGTACATTATTAAGTCTGTCCTCATTAAGTCTTTTTGCCAGTCTTACATATCCTGCTCTTGCTGATTTTAGATGAGGTCTAAACAAAGTCTTGCAAAGTGGGATTATTACCTTTCAAGGTTTAAATATTAAGTTAATTCACATCCTGCAACAACATGTAATGCCCAAATGTAATTCACCAAAAGGTGAATAGGTAAAGAAAAGGCTTGGGCAGATGGGGAGACTAAAGATATAAAACCCACGGGGTATGGGAAAAGAAATGGGAAATACAAGTCCCCTCCCCCACTCCCTCCAAAAAAAAACCCCCAAAAAACCCAAACAAAAACAAAACCAAAAATCCAGCAAAAACAACACAAAAAACAACACAAAAATCCCCACAAATGAAACAAAAACCCTAAGCAATCAACCCAAACCCAAACATACTTCAAGTGTAAATCAAGGCAGCTCCAGGTTCATGTTGCTCCACTGATACCCGCTTTCAACAACTGAGGATCTGGGCCTGTATCAGCCCGATATGCAGAGGTATAACACTCACTTGATTGAAAGCTATTACATATTTAGTTTGATTAATTTACTGTCATCTTTGACAGTGAAAAGATCTATTGTACAACACGCTCCAGAACACCAGCAGTGACATCCCCAGCAGCTAGCCACGTCCCCCTCTGATGTGCCCCTCACAGTCAGGTTAGGATGCTGCACTAGGTACTTGGAGATCACTGAGGAGAGTCATAGAGTCATTAAGGCTGGAAAGGACCTCCAGGATCACTGAGTTCAACCTTTGGCCAATCACCACTTTGTCAACTAGGCCATGGCACTAGGTGTCACATCCAGTCATTTCTTGGGCAATTCCAGAGGTGGGGACTACACCACTTCCATGGGCAGCCCATTCCAATGCTTAACTATCCTTTCAGTGAAGACAGCACCTAAAACTGAAAAATTGCCAAAATAAGTTGAGTCTTTTGTGCAGAGTCAGCACTGATTTCTATTGATTTCAATGAGAATGGGGCAATTGACTTAGGAACATTTCAGAATGTAACCCACTTAATGAGAATCCTAGAATATTAGATGATTCTTTAGAGATAGTCTAGTAATTTTAAAAAGCAGAATCTCAGTTTTGCTTTTGGAATGTGCTTTTTTGAAATTCTGCTCGTGATTTCTGCTGTTATGCAGTAACAAATGCAATTAAAATTGGACAATTATTTGTACCTACAAAATAGTTGGATTTGTGCATGCACATATTTGTATATCTCGTCCTTTGGTCTGCAAAAATGACTGTTTCTGCCACACTGCATTTATTACATGGCTTTTTAAAATATCTTTTTGAAACTTAGCCCTGATTGTCCTTCTTAAGACATAAGAAGAGATTAAACTTCATATATTAGCTTCTTTCTCTTTAAAGCTTATTAACATCTGATTAAGATTAGGTATGTGTTCAGACTTCTGGGGGTGGTGTAACAACATGCAATAACGTGGACTACAGTGCAAATTGTTTTATATTGGTTCATTTTAATTGAAATGACAAAAAGGCTATATGAGTGCTGGAAAGCCAAATTTTTATAAAAACCCCAAAGGGAATTCTTTCCATGATTCCGTCATTCATTGATTCATTCAATGATTGTGATTCTATTTTATTTTTTCTTCAGGAAGTCAATCCATCAAATAGAGGAGGAAAACATTTTTTCTGTAATATTATTATTTACTTGAGACAGTACTGATTATTATTCTACAATTTTAAATAATTATGTGTGTCTGATTTGGCTTCTACTACAGAATAATTTATTAAGCTATTATTACAAAGTAAACCGTAGTCAAATCATAATAGTGAAACATCTGACATTTACCAAAATATCTTTCTCACCTAGAGAAGCTGCTGTAAAACATTTTAAATTAATTGAATTTGTTTTTTTAAAAAAGTATCCTAAGTTAATGCTATAGAAATGTGCTGTAAATTGAATATAAAATTTGAAAAGGCTTTCTACCTTTGGCATAAAATTTCCTAAACTAGATTTTCTTCTATTAAATCAGAGAGGCTTATTTCATATACTGATTTGAGAAGGAGCAAGAACAAATCCTCACTTCACTATTGCTCTCCTCAAACATCTTTTTTCATAACCATGTAGTCAATACTTTAAAAATAAAACTTTCCTACAAATTGTGGTAGTATATAATTCTTTTTCCTACCAGAATCCATACATTCACATTGACAGGGGTTAACCACAAAGCCTCTCTTTAATGACTATCATCTGCAAGGAATGTGCACATAAACATTGCATTCTTCTCTGGGAGCTTTCTTTATAAACTATAATATCCTTAACCAAAAATAACAGCTGTCCAGCTTCCTTTCTCTCTCTCTCTTTTTTTTTTTTTTTCTTTTTTTAATGCTTTCATTGCTTTCAGAATTCTGTGTATTGACAGAATTGAAATGTTGGCCCTAAAAGGAAGGTATGCGGTTCTGTAAATCAAGAGTTGTATCTAACAGGGAGAAAAAAAAATCATGCCTGCTTTTTATTTCCTAACCTGCTAGGCAGGCATTAAAATAAAAGTGGGTTATGTTTTGGCTTGGTTTTTCTTCAGTTGTTTCGGTTTTTTGAAATATGTTTCCCATATTTCAAGACAGATAATTCTGTCATCAGGAGAAATCTTAAATACAAAATCTTTTATTATTATTGACACAAATTTCCACTTAAAATTATTTTTAACGTACTGAAAATAGCTGAAATTTTTTATTGATTCCTAGTGTAAGTGTACTAAATCACCTGCAGTGATACAGTGGTGATACAGTTTTACACCTAAAGCTGTAAAAATAATTCGAGAAAGATCTCAACATGTTACATTCACTTGCACTCCTTGCACAAAAACACAAACCGTGGTAGTTCTTCTGAGTGTTATCCTTTTTAGGTACAATTAGACTGTTACCAAGGGTGAGTCACACAATTTATGTGAAAGATATGTCATGGTTATCAATTACCAATCTATATTTTATCAGATATAAATCTTGAGTGAACAGTTTACCTGAACAGATGAATATATCACGTGAAGAGTAACTACAAATGACTTGATGAGTAAGCCCTCATACATCTTGGATTCCTGTTACTATATATGAACAGAACATAGACTAAATGATATGTAAATTATGCAAAAATAAATGAAACCTAGTCTCAGCAAATATTTCCTGTGAGACATACTGTCTACATATTTTCTTAACTGCCCATGACAAATCTTGTCATGAACTCAATTTAAGAATATTTATTCTAATTAGGTTTGTGTGATCTGTGCTGAAAATGGGACAAAATATTTCTCCTATCACTTCTGCTGCCCATGACAAACACAATATGATATTTCATAAAATAGTAGGGTAAGTATTCTGTGCAATTTAGGAAATTGAATTGGGCTTTAAGGCATATATGTTACTTAATTCTCTAAATCCTATCTTTAAAATTGCCAGTAAAAGGTTCAGTGCAGGTAAAAACATTTTGAGACAGGAAATACAGGCAAAGATGTTTTTGAACTGTATCAGAATTTAAAGCACTTATGCATTTTGTGTATTTTGGTTTTTTCCACGTTTTGAGGTCCTCTAGGTGAAGACACAAGTGCAGACTTAAAACTGGTTTGAAAGAAATTCCTATAAAACTTGGAAAATATGTGTGTAAATAGGCGCATAGAACAATGAGATACAGTGCTTGCTTCAAATCATGTAGTTTAATAATAATTTATTGTATAATTTTTCTCTTAATGTCAGAAATGCATTAAGTAAAATCAGATCTGTTGCTAATTTGATCAGCAGTGGATTATTTGAAAACAATAAACACCATTATTAAGAAGCATTGGAAGGCACCTGTAAAGTTAAGTTTGTTATTTCCACTAGCATCTCCAAGTTAATGGGGGCCAGTAAAAGTCAAATCAGGTCCAATAGCAAAATCTATACCCTAGATAATAAGTTATCCAGATGCTGTATATTAACAAAGACAGTCAAATTCCAGGATTATTAACAAAGAGTGGAGTTAGCCTAGTGATGAAAAAGTTTTTGTTCTCATTATCTTTTTGCATATGTTCTTCCTAATGTCAGGTAAATCAGCATGGCATTTGCCAGTAACTCTGATTTAGACACTGCTTTGAGGTTTTAAAATTTATCATGAGGTCCTTTGAATTTTTTCCAGGTTATCAGAGGGAAACCAGCAAAACTCAGCTTGACTCCGATAATTGTGGCATGCAAATGTCTTAGTGTTAGAAAGATGCTCTACAAGACTGCCCATACACTTATTTATAACTCAAGACCATGCACCATGGCAATTTAACTTCCACCAAAAAGAATAAAAGACAATTTTAGCTGGAATACCAAGAATCTGAGGTATAATGTAGTGCTGCTCTCTCTCCCATTTGGTATAATAAAGCACCTCTCTTACTCCTTCACCGCTCATCTCTAAGAAATCCTAAATAAAGGGAAATTCTTTTGAAATGAACCAATGCTGGAATATTGATTACAGAAATATATGTGCCATTACTAAGATATAAATGATGCTGCTGTTTTTGTTTTTGCCAGTCTGCTGGAAAGCTGAAAAGCTCACATAACCATCTCACATCATCTTTCATGCAAAGACAGCTAAGTTAATGTAAATACTGTTTTCCATGCAGGATAAACTAACTCAATTGACATTGAAAAGAAATAAAAGCGCTAATAAAATCATTACAGAATAAGCATTTCTGCTGTTTTTTTTTTCCACTCTATTCAAGTTGTTCCTTTATTTAAGGAACTTCCATCATTTTTCAACCGGAATAATAGACACAAGAATTTTATTTAATGACATTGTAAATAACAGTTTTATTAATTAAAATAGCATGAACAATGTTTTACAAGACCAAAATATAACTTAGAAGAGCTTAGTACTATAACTGTCAAGCAATTTCCTTAATTTTAATGTTTGCAATTTTATTGACCTAATTCCTATTCTGTCCCATTCAGTATCACCACCAAGATCCACCCAGTATCAGAATATTCATTAAATTATCACCACTCATATTTATGGAATTGCAATGCATTAAATGACAGAGACGATAATTCCTTCCTGAAAACTGTGGACAACTGATATAAGAAATAATAGCAAGCACCTAGCACAATGTCAAATCAAATTACTAGGAAAGAAAAACCCAATGCATATGTTTCTTTTCACATGTACTTTTCTTCAACTAGAAATAGTATTTCAGAACCACTCTTAGAAATTAACTGGAGTCCATTTTATACAACATTTACATATATAGTACTTGGGTTATTTGAAACAATAACAGTAATAGCAGACTTGATTATCTTGGTTATCTTTTTTAACCTACTGAACAGTTTAAAATGAACAATTGTTTTGCTTTGGTTGTTATTTTGGGTTGGGGGAGGTGGGGTTGAAGGAGGATTATAAGTATAGGACCAAACAATGGTGCTTTTTCTACAGGTGTTCTTTACTACAGCACCTCTGAAAATGTTCACTACTCTTGAGGGATATGAGGATCCCAGTAAATAAGAAGTATAATCAAGAGAGTATACATATATATACATATGTATATGTATATATATGTATACATATGTATATACATATGTATATACAGATACACAATAACCCTGATCTCCAAGCTTTCTTCATGGGAACAAATAGAGCTCACAAGAATGCCTATATGTGCAACCTGCAGCCTCAAAAAAAGTGAAAATTAATTAACCATACACTTTTACCCATTTTTTTAACTTACATTTAACTGGGCATTTGTTCACTACTTTTAGAAAATAGGATAAGATGCCTACTTATTCCTAATCAGACAAATGAGTGAATTTCTAGTTATCAGAGTAGTCTCTGTCATAATTTTCTTTACCTGGTTGTATTTAACAAGAGAAGATATAATTGCATCCCTTTCTCACAGACGTATTTCTAATTTTTAGGTATATTGCATTTCCTTTTTATCTGTAAACTCTATAAAGTCAAAAATTGTTCAATCATATTTGTTGAATATTTTTAGTACGTAATAGAAGATACTAAGAAGCTGTCACTTTAAAGAGGTTAGTGGTAAAAATGAACATATTTTGCTTTTCTTTTTACATGCATGCAAATAATTCTTAATGGCCCTATTGCATACTCTCATATGCAATATGTATCAGAAAGAATTGTGACAAGGGAACTTCTTTATTCCTGATATAAATCAATGAATGCTGCCTTAGTTTAAAAGTTGAGTGGTGATAAGATTCTGTGACTCAATAAATTTGAGCTTCTAGTACTATGCAGAAAAACATAAAACTTGTTTGTGCATTATAATGTGGCAGTAATATATTCCTTCATAATCACTGGTATACCTATCTTTTCCAGCTTGCCTATAGCATGCATAATAAAAAGTTTGCAAAATGTGAAGAAATTCTAATTTTCATCTACCTGCATTTTGAATCCCTGCAGCTATTAAAAAATACTAAAATCCTTAAACTATAAGGATAAAACACAATTTACAGAGTACATTTTCTTATTATTGACTTTGACGATAGCATCAGTTGTCCACACAGACCAATAAAATGCTTTAAGCATTGAAAGATACACCTTAAAGCACTTATCTTTCCTTTCTTAATAAAAGATAAAATAACAACAGTGTGAAGGATAAACAAAGAAAGCAAGCAACAACTTACTGCTTGCCTAGGCTGACCTTGGTTTTAAGAACCAAGGATTGCTTTTTCTTAGCTCTGGCATTAGCTAAACTAAATCCCAAAGCATATTCTTAGGTGGTGTGAAGTTGGTTTAATTGTATTCCAGTGAAGCGCCACTGATTTGCACTCTCTGCAGTTCAGGCCCCTTGCAGGACTAACCACCTGTCCACATTTCAGAATTAACTGGGGATAAGACTGCTTGTTTTCTAAGTGCTTGGTAGAGGACTGTCTACTGTTTCATGCTTTTCGACCTTTTCTCTTTAACTGTGTGTAGATATCTCAGTGAGAGAGGAAACAGGGATGGAGAGGGTGGAACAGGGTGATAAGGAAGCTCTGGTATTTTGTAGGGCAAGAAATTAAACTTTTCATATACCATCAATGTGAACTTTGTGATCTATGGGTGATGTATGAATGTTTCTTTTAGCTTTTCAGAAATACAATCCCCTCAAGATAACAGATCAGCTGCATAAAGAGGAGAAGGTACAAAATATTGTAATGTATGTAAGACAAGGGTGAGAGGGAGAGGAGTATTTTTTCCTATACTGGAAGCACTTCACAAAGAATATTTTCAAGGGGGTTCTTCAATATAAATCATGCCATTCTAGTTCAAAGCAACAAATTCAAACAAACTTGCAAAATATACAAACTAGTAAGTTCACAATACTAATTTAGATATGCTTGTTTACATTCTCACCCCATTTTGCAAAGTGTGAAATGTTGAAAGCACTTGTATAGACCACAAGTATTTTGGTCCTGGCTTTAAGCAAAAGAAACAGTATAAGTAGTGTGTTATTGCCTAACTTAACAGAAGTTTTTGCAATACTAGTATTTTCTTTTGAACAGAAATTTCATACATTTAAAACAATGTTTATTGGTGGAATTCATTAATAAAATCTTTTTTTTTTTTTTTTTTAAGCAGTAGAAGGGAATAAAGAACCTCATAAATATGCTTACAGCTAGTGTTTACAAAATCTGCTAATGATCTAACCAATAGAGGGTAGATTAGGGAATGTATTTTACATCAGGCTTATGCCCGTAGCAGCCATTTTACAAGGAGTCTCGGAGAGATGTTAATTTTTACTTTTGCATCTGCAGCTCTTCAATGAGAGTAACATGTATTATACTGGGGAATTAAACTCTCACTGGGTGCATTTACATGTAGCCTTTTTGTTTTGTTTTTGTTGCCTTTTTTTTTAATTATTATTATTCTGTGAAACTTCTTTACACATGTACATCTCAGTTATCAAAAAAAATTCTAATAATTTTAAACGTACACGCATAAAACTCTTGTAAGGACCCATGAGACCCAGTTCCCACTGGTGTGTGATTCTAAAAGGTTCTGCTGTATTTGTCTAATGAGGTACTCTTGTACCTTTAAACACTGATTGTGAGCTACAGCTAATCAAGTTTCAGATCGACTGCATAGATAAATAATCGCTTTATTTTTAGTGTAGCAGGATTGAACAAAACCACTCAGGTGAAACTTTCAGTTCTAATATTTGTATGTTCTCACTAATGGGAAAGAAATTAGGAAGTATTTTACAGCAGGTTCATTTAAAGTCTGCTACTGTTCAAGACAGAGAAAAATTTCCAATTAATTACTCTGAAGAGAAGATCAGGTACAGAACACTAACCACTATTAGGCATTATCACTCACTTCTTGGGCTATTTAAGATACACACTAACTTTCTGTCACCTCCTGGGCAAGTATTTTCAACATTCACCCTAAAAGTACCCATAAACCTCCTGTTGTGGTTTAGCTTGGCCCAGGTTTTTCTAGTGGGGGGGGCCCTACAAAGATGTCTCCTCGGTGAAGCTTCTCAAAGCCTTCACCATGTCCAGCTCTGAGGTGATGGACATACTCCTGGCCAAGGCTGGGCCAATTAGAGATACTGGTTACACCTCTGTGAAAAACATATTGAAGAAGAAATCAAAACAATGGGTGCACGCACTTTTCCTTAGCCAGAGGAGGAGGAGTAGGTGAGAGTATGTGAGGGAAAACAACATGGAGAGACCAAGGTCAGTGGAGAAGGAGGGCGAGGGGGAGCTCCAGGTGCCGGAGCTCTGCAGCCTCTGCAGGCCGTGGTGAGGCCCATGGTGAAGCAGGGGGTGCCCCTGCAGCCCATGGGGGCCCACGGGAAATGCTGAGATCCGCTTGCCCCAAAGCGAGTGGATACCCTGAAAGTGGCCGTGGTCCAGAGGGAGTCCTAGTGGAGAAACAGGCCTTGACTTGCACCCTGAGACTGAACTGAGTGTCCCACATGGAGTGGGTGGGTGCCTGAGAGAGAGAGAGAGAGAGAGAGAGAGAAGCCCAGCAGAAGTCCGGTAAAGAGAAGAAGCCTTGCTCCCGAGATGGAAACGGCCCGGCTCAGAGGTCTGTACCCCGTGGAAGATGGACCCCACGCCGTAGCAGTTTTGGGGAGACTGCTTGTCTGTGAGGGGACCAGTGTCACTGCAGCAGTGTCAGGCTGGCTGCCGACAGTGAGACCCATGGCTACGCAGAGGAAAAGAGCCTCTCCCCAGGCAGTGGAAGAAGATCTGGGTGATGAACTGACCTAACCCTCCCCCTATACCTTGTTCCCTTGTGCAGCTGCTGGGAAGGAGGGAGGGGTAGAGTGGAGCAACAGTGGCCTTGAAGGGTTTATTTTACTTCTCATTTACTCCTCTGACTCTGTTAGTAATAAATTAGATCACTTTGCAACCTAAGTTAGTCCTGTTTTGCCTATTCTAAGTGCGTCTTCTCCCAGGTTTCCTTATCTCAACTCATGAGCCCTGGGTGTGGGTGTGTTCATTTGGGGGTACCTGGCATTTGGCCAGGCTCAAACCATGACACCTCCCTGACTAGTTCTGCTGTGAAAGGATTCTACCTTTGCACGCTGGGTTACAAGGCATCCTTTTGAGGATGTAAAAACTTTAGTAATAGACTGTTACCTTGGAAGGGAGTCACAGTCTGAAATCTAATCAAAGATAGAAACAGCAAATTCTTATGATTTCCTCCATGAACCTAAGAATCCTGGAAATTTGATAATTTTGTTGTGCTATATTGCCATCAAAAAAATGGCCTAGTAATGGTACAAGTAAACCTATAAAACAACTCAGCCTGTTGGTTTCTTTGGTGCTACTGACAAGATAACTATCTCTTGGAAAAGTTTTTGGTTTTGAAAATTTAGACAAAATTAACTTAGCAATCTAAAGATTTCAGTTGTTTAAATTTTGAATCCCTTCCTGTGTCTATCTATTGATTTTCCGCTATGAAAGTAAATAAATGCTAGCCATTTTTTTACAGTTACTCATTATACATTTCTCCTACCCTTTACTAATTATGACATAAATAGACCTTTTTATAACAGATATTCCATTTACCAGATTAACATCATTCAGGTATTAGAATTTTAGAATCACCACATTAAAAAAGTAAATATTTATTTTAATATTCTGGGCTTCTTTATTTCTCAAAATAGTGAACCAAGCCTTGGAGAATAAGGCAGTTTTCAAAAAGGAAGTATGAATATAAATACGTGCATACAAAATGATGTAAGTTTAAACTTGCAATACATGAAGGTAATGAAATTAGAGAGAATGCAAACATCATTTACATTGATAAGTGTGAAGGAAACACCTTCTGGGTCGATTTTTGAGACACATGTTCTGTACTAATTTTCTGAGAATTTTTGGGGATAGAGTGCTCAAAATATGGCTATCAGGGTCCTAGAAAGCAAATATATGTTGTATTCATCTTCACCATTTAGTTTTCTCTCTTATGAAACTGCTTACATGACAGTCCTTTTCTTATATTAATTCAAAATTTGAGCCAACTTTGGTAACAGTTTGCTTGTCTCCCTCACCATTGAAAAGCCTAGAGCCAGTTTGTGTCGAAAGTTAAAGAAGGAACATTGGAGAAATAGTTTAAAAAGGGATGTTTAATTGTTGATTTTAGTAGCCATCCAGAGGAAAATGTAAGGATTTCTGTGCACTTTGTTTCTTATCGAAGAATAGTGAAATGCCACAAAATATAAGTCCTTAAACTTCTGTTAATTGCAAGTTGATCAGCCTGCTGCCAAAGATTCCTTTTGGTTGCAATGCTGGAGGGTGGGGAGGGAAGTAGAGTCCTGCTTTTGTGTGTCACCAGAGTCCAAGGTGCCTAATTCTCTGTGGTGTTCACCACAGGAGCATGATTCTGAAAGCATTTCTCTATCTTCATTTCCATCTCAGCACCTCTAATACTGCACAGCCTTTTAATGGTTTCTTGCAACTTTCAAGATGCATTTTTTATATTTGCATCAAATCATATTTTTATATGGAGGCATATGTAAAAATGGTTAAGGCAATTTTCATTGCATATTTCTGACTTTTTGGGTGTCGGGGGATTCATTTTTATCACAGTACTAGAGTTTGATCTATATAAGAAAAAAAGGGAGACTAATATATTCTTAAGCTAACAAGCACATATGCTCAAAGTCATATTTTATCTGAGAAATTGTATAGTGTAGGCAGATAGAGATAACTCCGCGCACAAATCCTCAATAAGAAACAGGTTTTCGGGAACCTCAGTAAAGTCAGGTAAATATGTTTGGGACTGTGATGAAGCAGACAGAATACACCAGATGGAGAAGCAGCTGGTTGATGTGTAGTGGTAGAAAGGTATTTTGCTGTTCTGCTTCTTTTAAACTCTTTGTGTGCATGTGTGTAACTAAATATTCAAGAATGTGCACTGAATAACAAATGTACCAGAAAGACACAGTTCTTAATAAAAGAGACTTGTTTTGTTGGTATATAACAGAAATCAGCCTAAACTGTCTACTTGCCTTAAGTACTTCCTGTGGATCCGTGCCCAACACATACCTTTATTATTTCTAATACCTCCAAGTGTTCAACAACATTAGAAATAGAAAATATTTACAAGGATGGGTGTACTTGGCAGCCATTGTTAGGTCAGAGGGTATAATCAGAGGGAAATGCTCATTTTCTTCCTGGTTCTAGACTGTGCAGTTAGATTATTTACTCTGCCCTTTTATCCCATATTCAAAAAACCCGAGGACATCATCACGGTATGCCAAGGGTCACAACTGATATGGATCATAGCAATAAATATACATAAGTCTGAGCATATGAACCTATAAAACAGATAGAATGGGCCTACATCAGGAAAGCGTAACGATTTCTGCTGAGTCAATTAAATTTCTGCAGCAGAAGAAAACAGAGACAGAATGGTTAGTAATAAAGTGATAAAGACTGAAGATGTGATTTACTCTTTACATAAATGCAACTGTCATGATCTAATTATAAGAGGTTGGCAAGACAAAACACTTCAGAATAGCTGCATTAAATGCCCTGAAGCTTGCAGCTTTGTGTGCCTGACATACATCATTAGTGTGAGCAAGTACCACTATGTAATACTTAAGAAAATGTGCCAGAAAAGTAGGCATCTGGGTCTGATATTTCCATGGAAAGGAGACTGCCTGCTTAGCTATAGTATAGTTAAGGTTGAAAGGAAAAGTTGTTCATGATCTTGCAGATTGGAGGCCATCTGGAGAAAGCCTGTGAGTGAATAGATAATTAATCAAATTGAGAAATATTTCCATTTTATGGAAGTAGTTGTCCTTTGCAATGAAATCTAGTTCCATCACAGGTGGAAACAAATATAAAGGTACACTGAAAAGTGAAGATGGAAATGTGGAGCCAAGCACATTTGCTGGGGAATGGAGAGCTGAAATCCTGGCAACGGAGCCATCAGCTTTAGCAGGTATGGGCAGCAAAGCCAGGCATCATTTGAAACTCTAAATAGCATTGAATTTGTAAGGTGACTGCGCCTGATGCTTTGAAGCAAACAGCTGCTTTATTTAAAGAAATTAATGCTTTTTAGCTGTCTACCTACTTCTCAGTGACCCATTCCCAGTTCCTAAGCAGAGGGAGTAGAGCCAACTCTAAAGGCAAGGTATGTGGTTTTCTGAGGAGGGAGAGGGCTGGCAGCAACCCAATGTCTGTGGTCTGCAGCATTGCCCTGGAAAGTGCATCTGGTGGCTGATGCTGCTCTGGAGGCGGATGATGGTGTGGCATGGTGCCCTGCTTGAAACAGTTAGGAGATGATGGCAGAAACCTTTGCTTCTAGAAGGAATTTTCAACATCAGGTGCTTCAGTGAGCAGCCAGGCTCTTCTATTTTTTTGTCATTTCCTCTCTTGGCTACTTCTTCTCCCTTCTCATCTTCCAAGACAGAAGTGACTCAATGGCATGCAAGTCCCTGCCACTGTGGCAATAAAGTTCATCTTTGTGCTCCTAACCAGAACACTTTGCACTAGTTTGGAGCGAGACAATCAGTACCTTGCAGTGATTAGCACTTAGGTGTTTTCACTTACACTTTCAACTAAGATTGCAGTTGGAGAAATTGGCTGAGCTGTGATATTGCAACCCATTTTATTTTGCAAGAAAGCAACTGGCGGACTGGAATATCTTAATAGGCCACAACACCCTTGTCAAATATGCTAGGTCACATAGGATGGATAAAAAAGTCCAAATAAACAACATATATGCAACCCTAAGGCACTTGCTGTAAGCATCATCTTTTTTTATATGCAAAAATACTTACAAGCTTAGTTTTGATATTTTTAAAATATGTATTTGAAATTTCTGTTTGAATTATTTTTCTGCTAATTAAATTAATTCTTAATTTGAAACCACACTTAAATTTCAAAACAATAAATTTTTTTTTAATTTTTTTTTTTTTTTAATTTTTAGTTTAAAATTGACATTCCATTTTTGTTCTGGGCCAGTAAATTTTTTTTAAATTTCAGAATAACTACTAAACTAGAAAATCAATCCTCCCCTAGTAGAGGATACTGAAGGAATAAAGAGGAAGAGGGCATTTGATTTGTTGGCTTTTTAAACTCTAGCTTGAGCTAGAGTGCTCTCAAAACAGGCACAAAAGTCATGGATGCTGTTGATTTTCATGCCTCTTTCAGCTTTTAATGTGATTGTACACAAACGAATGTGAGGGCAATAAAACACACAAACATTGAAAGTTTCCTGTTTCAGTCTGTTTCAAGGGAAGTTAAAAAAGTTGTCAGGAATGGCAGATAAAATGAAATGCCTTATGTCTAGTACATAAAACCTTTAGGAATCATCTCTATTAAAATGTCAGGTTTTGGTTAAATATAAAGAAAATGTGCTCTGGGATCTGCCCTATTTCACACTGACAGTGGAAATGGAACACGTGCTCTTCTTATTGATTATAAGTAGGAAACCAAACAGATCAGATACAGAGAAATGCCTGGTTTTGACATTTTCTGTACAGTGCTTCGATGTTTACCATCTTTTCCTGAGGGAGTATTTATCTTAGAAACCACCACAGAAAATCATAGGCCTCAAAAATCAAAGGAAAGGACATGGATATGGGAAAGCAAAGGCACAGTGGTATATTAAAAAAAGCAACTAAAAGTAAGTGAAGTAAAAAGAGCATTTCATTGCTAATTAAAAAACTTCCACATTTAAAGGCCAAGTAATGGAATCTTCACTGATGAGGAAATGTGTATGTATGAACAGATGCAAAGAAAGTAATTATATGTCTTGTTATATTTTATCTAATTAGGAATCATGATGACTTTAAGGTATGCATTTAGGAAGAAATATGGCAAAAAACCCCCCGAAGTATGTACTTTGACCAATGAATTTGATTCAGGTCAAATGGAAGCTTTTCCGTGCCTCTTGTGTAAATTAGCTTGCAAATACAGAACAGACCTGAACACTGTTCTTTCTTTGTGCAAGCCTAACTTACAAAAAGTAAGTTGCTGAAATGTATATTTACACAGAACAAACAAGATACAATGTAATGTTTCAGTGAAAGAAAAATTCTGTTTAAAAAGAGATTATCTCCTGCTATAAAAGAAA
The DNA here is from genome assembly GCA_013397935.1 of Dasyornis broadbenti. Classification (NCBI taxonomy): domain Eukaryota; kingdom Metazoa; phylum Chordata; class Aves; order Passeriformes; family Dasyornithidae; genus Dasyornis; species Dasyornis broadbenti. The sequence continues at coordinate 521,575 of VZRN01005246.1, forward strand.
ATCATAATGTCATTCACTGGTCTACAGAAAGATTCATGAGTAAATATGAGTGCTGGCATTTTTTAACACTTTCTTTTAAAAGGCTAACATTCTTTGCTTCATTAATTAAATCAATATCAGTGCTAACAGAGAAAGTAGGATGAAAAGGGTAATGGTAGCTGAAGCTACACTCATTGAACATTCTCTGCAGTTATGGAAGACTGGCCATCTGAGATTAGTCTTGTTGCAGAGCCAGGGTACGTGTGTGTAGCTTAGGAGTTAACCAAGATTAATGACTGAAAATGTACAAGTCCAAGTCTTTTTTGGGTGTTTTGTTTGTGTGCTTGGTACTTTTTCTCCCCATTGCATTTTAAATTGGTTTATAAATTATTTTATCTGGGGTAGCTTTCTCAAAGGGTAATTTTAAAATTCAGCATGCCTCAAGAAAGTCTTCCATTTTGGACTGGAGAGAGAGGTGAACCTTAGGATATGTGGATATGCTTTCTCTTACTCATTTATGCTTTCATGATCTCTCTAGAAATGCTGTTGTGTCAGTGATAATATTGTTTCTGACATCTGCTACACAAATGCATTGCATTGTTTCCTGAGAAGTGGCCAGTCAGTTGTGAAGTGTGCTATAGAAATGTCAGAGCAGAATTAAAGTTCTGGTATTTTGCCATTAGCATGGTATAGAGCCAAAGTTTTTTTGAAAACCACTTCTTTCTACTGAAACTGGATGTGGTCCCAGTGGAAGGGGTCTGAAGGGGTCTGAATGGGCCTAATCTCCCCAGCAAGTCATCCACTCCAGAGAGTAGTGGCTGTTATGGCAAAGAACAGATGTGTTTGTGGGACACATGTCCCACAGTCCCTCTGGGGGCCGAGGTACCTGGTTTGTGCTGGGGCTAACACAAGGGGCAAGTTTTGTAGCACATCATGATTTTTTCATGCCTTTACATCTCTCTCTGGGACCTTAAGGTGCATAGAGGCACACCTTGCTTCCAGCCAATCCTTGGAATTTATCTTTAGGTTTAGTGCTAATTGTGGGGTGATGTAGCAATGGCACTAAGGGTTCAGATATGAGCACATGTGCGTGGAGGTTTGTGTGTGTCTGTACGTGGATGTACAGATGCAAGAATCTTCCACAGCCTTAGAACAAGCTGAGCATAGAGTAAGGAAACAGACTCCTTGTCCACTCACTAACCATTTTTGGATTCAGTTTGCATGTGTGTTTACTGCCATGCAACACTAGGTAAATGGTCCTTGTTTCTCTAATAAGGTCGAAGTGACTTTTTATTATTGAAAATAAAATATTAAAGAAAAGGTAAATATAAACAGGCAAGACTGCTTTTGCACAACCAATAAAAAATTACTTTCTCTTGCTATGGAACACAGTATCTTGATAATGAAAATGGAAAAATATTTAGGGCCTTCTTAATGAAAAAATTAATTGCCTGATAACATTTTGCATGGTCACAGTGGAGGAGTACAAAATGTACCATTTCTATATTTATCAAACTGCCTTCTGACCTGCATATAATAAAACTTAACCACAGTTATGAATACAAAAACAGATAAAAAAAAGCATGTGAGTTAGTTTATAGGTAAAACCAAACAGAGTTCTGATCAATTTTTACTAAATCTAGAATTCTTTCCTGTAAGTAGGGGATTTTTAGTTAATAGTAGAGCTATGTGAGAGTATAGGTATATACCTGTCACTTATATGCTGCACATAGCATATGTTTGACACGTGCTATGAAGATGAAATGCATTATTCTTTGTCAGACTTCAGTGCAACAGTATTATGTGTTATATTGGATGTACAGTATAGCTATGGTGTACATCTGGGTGTTAAGGGAGCTACAGGAAGAGTAGAATTCCTATTACAAACAACTCTTACCGAGTTCTATCACCAGCATGCTGGTTGGTGACATGTGTCAGCAAGAGCAATGTATTCAAATAAAAAGCATAATATGGCCACCATCCCAGTGGAAGTCAAATACAGTTTGGATGTTTACAAAGCTTTGAGAAATACTAGATGTGAGTAAAAAACTGCACCTGAATTTTATAACCCATGAAGGTCCTCTGTGATCTATCTCAACTAAATCCATTTGTTCACAATGCATGACTCTAAGGAAAATTTTGTTTATAGGGATTTCCTATGTACTTATAAAGTTAAAATAGGTAAAACCATGACATACTGGGAATGAATACTTCTTTTGGATTTTTTTAGTATTTTGATCTCCAGCTTGAAAACATGAACAAATGCATTTTATAGGGGCACTTGCCCCTATAAGAACAGATAAATAAAAGATAGGGGTGGTTAATAGAACAACAAAGGCATTTTTAGGTATGTCACAGCACTGGCTAGATACTCAAGAGGTCCTTAATTATTACACACGTGTGCTACTGAGGCTGTTTGAGCAGGCAGTAATCCTCAGTGCACGGGCTCCCTGACTGCAATATCTCATTTCTCACATGATTGCCAGGACTGCTGATGATACCTGGGCTCTGCAGTGCTTCATGAGTGTTCAGCTGTGCTGGATTTAAAATGCACTCTCCAAAGCTTCTGTTCATTGAGAGAAGACATTCAGATTTTCTGAGACTTTAACCACAATTACCCTTTACTTTAAATAGGACAGAAAATAGCTATACCCAAAATAATAAACATATCATTCTGCATGGTTTAGCATGTTAGGAAAATGGTCATCTTTTAGGAAGTGAATCAAAGTCTTCTGGGAGTCTTTTGTGCCTGGTACATAATTTCTTCCCTGAATCATAGAATCAGAGAGTTTTGTCTACTCATTGATTACCTCTTCATTTTTGTGTCCAAACACCCACAGGGCAAAGGACACTTTCTTTTGAAACTATTACATATACCATTGTCTTAAGTTTCTCTAGTCAGCCTATTCAGGTAATTAAGTTCCTTCCTCACATGTTGGCTACCAGCCCACAAGGCATAATAAGATTGATTGACCTACAGAACTGCACAGTTAAATCTATTCAAATGTCATTGAGCTCAGATAGTTTACCCTTCCAATCTAGACCTGCTAGTGTGCCTCATATTAGTCCTTTGACTGCCTTTTCCTCAATCCCAGAGAGTATCTTTGAACAGAAATTAAACCCCTGAATTCAGTTAAGCAACCAGGATCACACAGTTACACTAAGTGACACTTAATATTTCATAAAAATACTGGGAAAAAAATCCCCAATGGTCTCCGGCAGTTGACATTTGTTGGAATAATTTATGCCTAGGCTTCTGAAGGCATTCAGTGGGAAGAGCTCTCTCCACATGAGATTTTAAACATATTTTTTCTAATTCAGACGTTCAGGCATTCCTCAAAGGCTCCAGGTTTGCCTGCAAGCCCATAATTTCTGCAGGATTTGGGTGTCCAGTGGTAAGTAATGAGTTATTACAGTATATTCAACAGTGAGAAGTGGTTTTAGGCTTGTTCTTCTCATCATGTCTGTGTTGTAAAGAACTCTAAAGTAACTTACGTTTCTAGGTCTTTCTGGGGTCGTGTATTTTATGAAGTTCCACTTGGCTTTTAAGTGTTGGTGTTCCTTCTGTCCCTCCACATCCCTTTTCCCAGTGGTCATTTTACCGCTTGATGAGACAATCAGGCAGCCAGCTTGCTGTGGCAGGAGGGTTAGTAAATGCTAAGGGTCTCTCTCAAAATGACACACAAGCTCTGATAAGAGTAGTTTGGTGGCTGTAGGCTTTCAATGATTTGTGCAATCATATGCAACTTCTTTCTTCATGAGCCTGTCTGCAGAAAGGTGTGATGAGTGTAGAAAGTTTAAACTGTGTAACACAGTCTGGGTGACTTAAAATCACAAATACTCTGGACATCAAACATATGTTCCTATTACAGAAATTGTCCCATAATGTGGAATTTTGCCTCAGAGGTAATTCAAAATGCTGAATAGGACCTATTGAGTGAATAGATCCCTTATTGTTGCACCTGAAGATTATGAAGTTGCCTGTTCTAAGACATCTACAACCTAATTTTATTTGTTTTGAAATTTTGGGAAGCTGTAGCATCATATGAGTCTGGTGTGTACATGGGGAATCATGAAAATTGAAACACATATTCAAAGTTTTCATCTTTGGATGAAACACTGGCTGTTGTCATCAGTGATGTCAGATTTCTTCTCTTTCTTTTTATTTTTAGCAGAAAATATGACGTTTAGCTATATTTGGAGTCTTTTTGCGTAATATCCTGCTTGCAGAGAAAAAGTTCCATTTTTAAATTTAAAACCACTGTATGTAAGGACATCAAAAGGAGACATGGAACAAAGTGAGAAGTATTTATCTGGATATTTTCTACTCTATGCATACTTTGGAAAGTGGAAGGGGTAAATACAAAGAGGGATTGACTTAGGTTACATCTTACTTTAATTTTGTAATATCTTGATATGAGACACCAAATGTTTGTAGAATCAAAACTACTTTTGTTCCATTCTGGGAGAAACATTACATAAATAAATAATTCTAGCTATTTGTATAAGGAAAGTTTAAAAAACCTGAAAAATTAGAGAAATGTTTTGTTATGTTTTCAAGGTTTTATTTAATGAAGTACATATAGCAGAGAAGAAATACCAAATTGGGAACACTTACTGTCTACTGAACTGAGCCAAAGGAGACTGGTGGCAAAGTTGAGCTCCAGTTTTTCTGATGCAATTATATGTAAAAACCCCCCACATTTTTATGTTTTCGTCTCACCCACTTTCTTCTTTTCACAGTGGTCAGGCTTTATTATTTTATCCTCAGTAGATCATGGAGAGAATCCAGGGCCACCCACAGGTTATTCTGAACTCAAGACAAAAGCAACTTATTTTTCTCCCAAAGAAACAATATTTTCTAAACCTGAAATTTATTGTTTCATTATTTAGGAATCAAGAAGTCTAAATGGGAGATTCTCAACAGGTAAAACTAAGGAAGAAATAATGTGTTGCTATTCATGAATTTCATCTCAAAAAGGGAAAATAGAACCAATCCATGTTTAGAAGAATTTTCTAGGACTGGCAGCCCTAGCAGAAAGCCTTTCCCTTCATTTATAGCAGGGAAAAGTGACTTGAAGGAAGAGAGGAAGAAAATTATATATTAACTCCCCTATGCAAGGCCCATGATGGTGAAGTCTTTTGAAACTTGTGAGAAAAAAAAAAAAAAAAAAGGAGGTACCATGTAGATACAAATCACCGTCTTGGAGAATATCCTCCATGAGTTATCACATCACAGCTTGTGTCCATGCCCATTAAATAAAGAAACAAAGAGGGGATTCTTGTGAAAAGAGATAGTAGTATTGAAGACAAAATAGGTAGGAATAAAGGTAACAAGGAAAAGTCATATATTTTTCTGACATACCCAGCAACAGCATATTGTCAAGTAGTAGGGTTATATGGAATATAAGCATGAATGTGCTAAAAATATTCATGTTTTCTTCTTGTTGCTAATTCTTGTTGCTCTTAGTTCAAAACTACAATTTAAAAGCATGACAGCTCCATACCTCAATGTAGGTAGGGTTTTCCTGCAAACCAATGTGCTTATCATGCAATATGCTGAGGTTGATCTGTCTTTATATCTTGCTTGGTAGGTTCAGAAATAACTAATATGAATCAAAAGCACGTGACAGATAATTAGTTTATAGAGAATACTTTTCTTCTGAGAAAAGTAGAAGCAGATGCAATATGCAGTGCAGACTACCTGGCCCCAGTTTTGTAGAGTACGCTAGTTGTATAATTACCAACAGATAATTTAACCACCTGCCTGCTCTCCTATTAAGACTTGGCATTTAGTCTGGGATGGCAAAGGAAATGTGTTGGAACAAAAGGCAATCTCACTCTGAAGCCCTAGTGGTGTGCAATGCCATTGCCCAAGCATGGGCTGCTTGCTGATGTGGACAGACTCCTGTGGGAGTTTTTGATGCTGATCCTTAAACCTTCCAACCTAATCTCTCTCCTTTTCTTGCATATTTTACTCAGTTTCTATCACTGTTGGTGCAGAACAGGGGCTTTCGTGGGTGAAGGTCCCATCAAACAGCTGTAACAGGCCAAACAACTGTATCTACTTAACATTCATTTAGTGATTAGAGCAAGAATCTTAGGTATATCCCATATTCTGTAAATTTAATCAGCTGTCCCTGACAGGGGAGTTTTGTTGCTAACACCTGACAAAGAGAATTACTATTTGGCAGGAAGGTGAGTGTGGCTGATCCTTCTTTCAGGGGTCTGAGGCAAGGCTAAAAGCTGCTCTTGAGCCCTCCTAAGATGATTCTGGGGACATGACCAAGAGCAGCACACAAACACTAAGAAACAACTCGAGGTCCAGATCATCAGCTGAAGCATGGAGGTGTTGCTCCATTAACTTCAATGGACCTGTTTGGATTTATGAGTGGGGAGCTAATTTTTAAATCCTGCCATGTCCTGAATAGTACAATGGGGCAGGGAAAGAGGTCCAATCCATGGGTTCTTGGACTCGAGACTAAACTTGCAAGGGTAGATGAAACATGGCCAAAGGAGTCTTACAGTAGCAAAACTGTGAGAAGAGAATCCTCTTGCTCAGAGACAGCCACAAGAGAGCTGAATTAGGGAAAGTGCCGTACCTGACTTGAGTTCGAATCTTTAATACATAGATTTCAATTAAAACCTGACCCAGGCTAACAGAGAGGTATGAGGTATGAACTGAAAGTTATATTAGATTTATCTTGATTCACATAATACGTCCACTAGATGAATAACTTCAGACACTTTGAGTAAGTTTGATTAATTAAGTGGCCTAATGACATCCTACTGTTTCTTATAAGTCTAATTTTGTTTCAGAGCTAATAGGAGAAGAGCAGAGAACTGAGACACTGTCTCACATCTTGGCTATATTACAAATCAGTTACAAGTGCAACATGCAATTCAAACCCACACAACTGATTTGCAATTATGCAAGCAAGCACTTCTAATTGTATAATGATACATAAATTATTGTGGTACAGTGACATTCACTTGTTATGCTCAAGGATACAAGTAGCAAAAAAATGATGCCAAAATACATAATTTTAGTGTAAAAGTGGACACAGAGCTGAGAGTTAATGAGTCCTTAATTAGTATCAAACTGAGCTGTTATTGCTTCTGATCATTAAAAATTGAACACTAGCAAACACTTATCAGTCATTGCTTTTCTTTCTGCACACTTCAAAGTCAGTAGTCTACAGAGTGCTTTAAATGTAATTATTATTACTTAATGGAATTCAAACACCTACTATTGTTATTCTATTTTATTTTTAACCAGAAATAGTACTTCATTTTGCCTCCTGCTTGTGTGCACATTTCTATTTATGCTTTCAAACAATGTAATTTCTCAACAAGCAGCCTCCTCTCTTCTGTGCTATTGGTCTTCATCCATGACATTAGCAATAGCCCCTGTAGAAAAAACATATTGCATTAAGAAAGTGACAATAATGTCCAAACACTGAGTATTTGCCACATACATTTTTCCTTAAGTTAAATGATAGTATCCATCTTCCTACAATTTTGTTGTAAGCCAAAAATAACAGTTTCTGACTGAGAAACTGTTGGTTGTCCAAAGCTCCTGAACATGTAGGTAAATTTGGCTATGATTATAGAAAAAGAGCAGAGGAAAAAGAGGAAAAAAAAAAAAAAAGAGAAGTAGTATGTTATCATTAAAGCAAAAAATGCATTTTGAAAAATAAATGCTGGGAATGAAGAGTGCTAACAACATCAGAAAAATAATATAAAACTAAAATATTTTGACTACTGTGAAAACTCCTGTGACAGAAAATCTGAATATTGTCTTCTAAGATCTTTACATCAAACTTTTCTTTCTGATCTGCAAACAAACCTAAATTTTCCAGTATTCACTTGCAGATCACCCTACGAGGAAAGATACTGTGTCCTGACTGGGAGGAAATAATTGCTAACTGCATAGAACAAAACAACTCTTCCATTGCAATGTTCTAATTAGAAGTGATAAGGTAATGAATTAGATGTAGAATCAAACAAGCTGTGGAGAATTCAAATAAGCTGTTTTCTCAACTGGATTCCAAGTCATCAAAAGCTGAATGAAAATGTGTTATCCCATACCAGGTGCATAGGCATGGAGCCCTCAGCATATAAAAAAAAGAAAAATGCCCAAGGGATAGTTAGTGGTTCAAGGCATCTGTGTCCCCTTCTGAGCCAGAGGTTCTGCAGTCACCTGCAGAGGTGGATAGTGCTGGCTTACTGGCTGTGAGTCTATGAAGCAAGGGAAGAAATTAAATAAAAGGGCAGATTGATTAAGAATTTTCTATTTTTCCATTTCTGCCAGATTTGCCATAAATCCCTGGCAGGTGGTGAAGTTTACCTTGCCAGCATATAACTTAAGAGGATATAGCAGTATAAACAGGATTTATATGATCATAGAGGCAAATTGTGTCCAACCTTCTCTCAGGATTCGACAGTACTTAACTGTTGCCAAGTGGCACTGCTTGTACCTAGCGAGGTGTTTGACGGCTAAGTGGAAAGAAAAGATAAACAGAATGTACCAGATCATTTTCTCATTGTGAGTCACTGTCACACACAGGCTGGTTATTCTTTAGTGAAAACAAGGTGCTGGTGTAAGTGGGATCACTCAAAAATAAGTTGCTTTATGAGAGGAATCAGCATCTGGCTCTGTTCTAATTACCATAACCCATAAAGACATGTCTGTCATGAAAGAAACAAATGTGCTCAGAAAACTGAAGTCAAATTCTGGTCAAAACTATGAAACTCTGTTAGCTTCATCAGAGCTGTCTGGGAATGAGTGAAAATTAGCTCTGGGTCTTTGCTGCAAACAGTTCAGAGACTTGGGTGGAATTATGGATAAGTTTAGCTCCAGCTTAAGCAGTATGCAATTCTGCTATGTAAAGCAGAAAAGAGTTCAGCTTTTTGTTATGAAATAGCTGCACATGAACACCCATCTGTTGCTACCAAATTCTAAACACAACCGTGTTTTGTTGATGTTTTAATTCATGCTTGCTGTCGTGATGTGCGACAACATTCTGTTTAAACTGTTACTATAATTAATGAGGAGACTGCCATGGTTTTAGGTTTGAATTGGGAAGCTGCTCTGTGAATAATAGTACCGATGGTTTGGGAGACAGTAATATTGTCTGATGCTGTGCATGAGGAACATGACCAGCTGGAGAAGCTTGAAGGAAGTCTGAGTAGGAGAGTGAAGTAGTATAATCAGTCTGAAAATAAAGACAGCCTGAGTCAAAAATGTTATCACACTTAATAATTTCTGTTGTATTTTTATTATGTATCATTGAAATATGGAGGAAAGCAAAACCAAGTATTCCCTAAGGGATAGATGCTGCTGTCATTCCTGATACAAAGCTATAGACTTAGATGTTTTCACTTAAAGGAGTTGACAGAATAGGGATTTGCTCTGTCTCTGCTCTATGAGGCAACAGAAGAGTTAACACCAGAAACCTCTCACAGAGGAAATAATGCTGATTTGGCCACATTGCTTCTGAATTATGAATAAACAACTTACTGATGTTGAAATCATGCATGATGTTTTTCCTCTTGCCTCTGCAACAAGCAGTAACGACCACCCAATTCAGCATTCTACTTAGGGTGAATGTATGGATATTAGAAAGAAGTCATGAAACAATTTAACATGAAATGCATTTCAGAACACGTGTTTCTGTGATAATGACTTTGGGGATCTGTGTGTTATGGGATGGTAAGGGTGAGTGGGAAGCTGCATTTGGCAATATATGCTGTAAAGAAGAGGTAAGTTCAAAGTACTGGTCTGTGAAATTCAGAAAATAACCAAAATATTTTGTGTCATATACTGAAACAGGCTGGAGTGAACAGAAGCTTATGGGGATGATAGGGACTGAGGAGATCACAGCAGCAGCAATGAAAACCACAACTTTATTAAAAACGTCACAGCATTAAAACCAATGATAGATATAATTGTTAATAAAAGAACAGTCAAAACAAAGACATAAATCACACTTTTCACTTACCATGAAGTTCATGTGTATATTTTTATTGTCTCTCACTAATAAAATCCAACAACCTTCAGCGTTAGAAAATATAAGAAAAATAAATTAAAAAAAAAATGGAATGTGAAATTCAGAAGAAGCACTGTGTAAGAAACAGTAACTAATTGAAGAACCACTAGATCATTTAAAAGTGGTATAAGCCTTGGCTATTTAGGGCTTTATTTCTTTGGACTACAAATGTGGAAGTGAAGATAGTGCTAAAGAAAAAAAACCTAAAGAAACAAAAAAACCCCAAAACAAACAAAAAAAAAATCCCAAACCAGTTCAGACTGTAAATTCATGAGGAAAATTTCTATAACCCTTGAAAATCTTATAGGAAAGATATGGAGATATTTTCCTTAAGATGATTCAGAACTGTGGTAGTAAACTGCCCTTGACATTTAGAGAGGCTACTGCAGCACTGAGGATGAACTACCATTGGAATTTTCCTTTTACAGTATTAAGAACTACACATCATTCTGTGCTAAAGGACTGAATGAGATTCTCAGATGAAAGGAAGGTCTTATGTATACATCAACAAAGTCATAATAGTGTAGTTTTGGCTGCTAGTTAGGCTATCAGCTTGTCTCACGCTGTTACAGCTACATCAGATTTGTCCAAGAAATGTACTACTTTTCTTGACAAACTTTGCGTGCCCTAGATAAGACATGCAGTGGTTTCCTCATGTTTGCAAACACTAGCTGTATTTAATCATGCATGAAACACAGATTCCCTGCTACTCTAGGATAGTTATAAACATCTCAGCTTTTGTGATGAATTATGTGCTTACTGTAACATATTTCATATCCTCTCTTTGAATCAATTTGTACTTTAATGGCCACACAGACTGCTCTTTATGTACATCTTCCTTCTCAAGAAGTCTGTGGGGAGGCTTTGCAGTTCCACATCTGTTTTTACATATTCTTCTCTTTCATATCCAAGAACATATGCATTAAAAAAAAAAAAAAAAAGAGAGGGTGAGAAAAGGAAAAGAAATTTTTTTTTGGTCTCTTTCTCTCTCCCTCTTCTACACCCCTCCTTTTCTCTCTCCCCTGTTTTATTAAGATTTAAGATCATTACCATCCAAATGATTTAATTGTCAGTAGTCATGTTCTGGCATTTTTATATACAAATGTCTTATGGATTCACTCCTATGTCTTGCTCAGATTTTGTAGAGACCAAATGCTCCTTTCTGCAGGAAATGGTGATGCTGTTGAGAATGCATTTTTCTATAACACCATAGGATTTACTGGAGAGGTAGGGGACTTCTGCCCTGTGAACTCACCTCAGATGATGGGCATGAGTTCATGACAGAAGACATTCAGGCAATGTGATGGTATGTTGTTATGCCACAGCTGATTTTTCCTTAGGGACATTATAGATGTGCCCAATCCTATCTCTATGGAAATAACTTCTAGCTGAAATTTCTAAGACGTTTTGCTTTCCTATACAGAGGTTTCTGATTTCTTCCATGGCCTCAAAATATATATCTTTTTTCTCTTAAAAATTATTCTTTACTAATAAGAAAATTCCAGTCATTTTTATTTCTGGATGTCAGCAAGCAACGATAGTTTAGGAGACTGAGTTCAAATCCATTAAAAACAGTGAAGACTATAGTGCATATTTTGGTGCACAGCCTCCAATTTCATCAGGAGTAGTGTATGTAAGAGCGATGTGTCTCTCCAACTGTGACTACATTTACAAAAAGCGGAAGGTTTTATCCAACCTTTTTCTTCAACACTTTCAAGAAGCAGTTATGGATGGCTCCCCACATCAACATACCTGTGGGTCATTCTTCAGTGGATCACACAACTCCATTCACAGACACATATATATTTCTTCATTAAGCAGAGTATCTCAAAAAGCCAAGCATTGCCACACTTGGTTGCCAAGGATTTAGCTAGAAAGGACTTAATAAAGTGATTGCACAATGTCGGGGAAAAACCCCAAACAGCAGAAGACCTGGTACCCTTTTTTTGGCATTTCTGCTTTTTTACAATATGCTTTCAATAAACACAGTCTTTCAATTGAATGCTAAACATTAATTAATAAGACCATTTTTCATGCTTCTTGCTTCTTCACAGGGCATTAAATAATATATTCCTGTGTGTTTATCCATAGAGTAGCTAGTAATGGTGCTTGATGATGAAAAATTCTTGAATTAGCAAAGCAAAGGTAAAACGCATGGATCTTGACTGAAGAGCGGTGGTGGGAAATTTGCTAGTATAACTGAGTTTGTTCTTGGCTAAGGGAGAAAAAAGGATTTGAAAGATAAGGAAATAAAACAGTTGTTTTTTTTTTTTTCATTGATATGAAAATATAAATGAATAGGTAAATATAAACTGTATAATACATCCTCCCCACCCCCCTGCTCCATTCCTGACTTGACATGATAATGTCAAAACAGAGATATTGTTTATGTAATTTTACTACTGGATCTGAAAGTATGAAAGTGAAGAATTGAAATGCAACTTGAAAGAAACTGTGTGAATCTTTCTCCACAATGTTCACATGTTAATAGACTTCCACTGACTCAAACAGCTTTCCTGAAAAATTGTGTGCCAAACAGAAAAGAGAAGAACCAGAATTACTATTCCTTAGAGATATCTTTGCCTGTTCTTTTTGATGGGAATGGTGTTCAGGTAATTGTGTCACTTTCACTGAAGAACGAGAAGTAACAAATTTTTATTAATATTAAATTGTGCAGCTCTCAAAATCACAATCCCCATTTTACATGGCTCCTCCAATGAGAACAATACAAATTGCCTTTTTGCCATCAAGCTCACCTATGCTCTGTGAATCTCAATTTTAACAGCACATTGAAAAATCAGTGAAGAGGTGCAAATATTTTGCTCCATACTTATCTTTCTGACAGTAAGATTTGAGGCCAATTATGTTTTACAGTGATAGTGGTACAGCTTCCCTTTTTTAATGAAACATTACTAGATAGGATTTCTGTGAGGAAACTTATTATTTGAGCCAACAACCAAATTTGAAGTCATATGAATATTTAAGTGGCTAGTTTGAAAACAAAAGAGTCATTTGGGTCTCCCAAGAAATACTTGAAGGAAGAAGGCTTGTGAATGGAGCATATTTTACTTGCAGGATATCCATGTGTCAGTATAGCTGTGGTTTATGTTACAGTAATGTAACCATGGCTTGTTGGCTAGTGCAGATTTGATCTACCCCCACCCACAGCCGACAAACTCCACCTAGGCAAATCCAAAACCAAATACAGCAGGGCAGTTTAAAGAGTCAGGTATTTCCAGAGGAAACTGGCATTTTATGTACATTTATTAGTTAGATTTTAAGACATTTCTTTTTCTTCTACCAAATCCCACTGACTCAGTCCAAAGGTCAAGAGTGGTTTCTCCACTGACCTCTGCAGTTTTTAATTCAGAACGTAGATTTGATCTGGCAAGAGTTTGTATGAGTCTTAAGGCCATCTGTCATGCCTCTATACAGATTTGTGAATAGGAAAAATGGGATTAGAAAATGGCATATGGGGGCTTATGGTAGAGCGGATAGAGCCTAGAAAGGTTTTTGACTTTAGGGACTGATTTTTATTCAATTGATCATACAAGACATGTATAGATTTGTCTTGGGGTTCATGTACCCTTACTTTCAAAATTATAATAAACATACATATTTCTTATTTAAAATAAAAAAAATGTATATTTATTTCAATACATATGCTTGTATAACATTTAATAATAGAAATGTATTTTAATATATGCTTATATATTTTTATTTTAAAAATCTGTAAACAAGAAGTTATTGCTTGTATTTAAACCAAAAGTAGTACACATTAGGACCAATAACGAATGCAGTGTAGGGACTAAAAAGTGGTAATCTCTTTAAAAGAATCAAGAGAAATATAAAGTCTTGGAAAAAAAATAAATGACATACAGACAGAACCAGAAGACAACTCTCTGACATCACTGGAGATGGAGCACAGTAGTATGACACAGACAATTCACAGCTCCCACAGGCAGCTCAGATGGCTTACAAGCAGCAGTGCAGCAAGGCTGGAGGCTGTGCCTGAGGAAGGGCTAATCCTGGATAGATGCAAGATCTGAGGTATGGGATATTATGGTCTAAGTGTCATAGAGGCCACACACTGTACCTGTTTCCACAAATTAACATGCTTTTAAGCATCCCATGAAACAAAATATCTTAACCTCCATATATTCATATATTCTTAGCTTACAGCAATTTAGAGTTGAACAGATATCCTAGCTTAGACCTTAACTAAGTACCTGTTATTCAATGGAAACTTTTCTGTATATCTGAGTATATTCCTCTTGTTGAAACTAAAGCTAAAATCTCTGTTCTTCAATGAAGTCATATGCATGTTCATATTCACCAGATACACCATTAAGGGTTTGACAAAAATCTGTATGAAAGAGATGCATCTTAACTCTTTATCTTAGACTCAGAAAACATGTTCCTCTTTGCTTAAGGGAAGTACTTCAGTCACGGGTTCTAAATTACTTACAAAATAATATTTATCTATTCCCAAGCTTGGTACAGTATTTCCTCAGAGCCCGAAAAAATACTTGGAAATTACAAATATTGTGACTGGGCTGGAAAATAGCTGTGAGAAAAGGGATTTTGCCTGGGGAGGTCACAACAGCTTTCCAAACTTCAGTAGCCAGGAAGTCTTTTTTTGAAGTCTGTGTAATGACTAACTCTTCCAAATAGCATTCAAGAGTCAACCCTACTAGAACAGTTTGTAAAAGGTGACCTGTAAAGATGGTTGTACTTTGTTCTCTTAAGTTAAATTGAACTTTGAAATGTAATTGAGGATATGGCCACCTGATATCAGTAAGACCATAATGTCTGGTAGCAGTACACTGACTCACACTCTCAAATGTATTCTTTATATTGGTGTGTCAGGTAATAAAAAAGAGACAGAATCCAGAAAAAATGGCCAAAATTTGTGACTCAGAAATGCCAAATGAGTTTTGACACTGGAAATGCCAAAGCCCTAAGTATGATGTGATATTGCTGTTCAATATAAATTCTACATAAAAATTTGGTTTTCAGTTAGAAAAAGTTCAGCATCTTTGGATAGTTCTGCAACCAGTTATTTATTTTTGCTTTATTTTGGAAATTAAAAGAAATTTTTTTTTGACTATGTGCAAAACTGGAACTCAGGTTTTTGCTCTAAATCTCCACTAGAGATATGACTCCCTGAAGGGAGTTCAT
The DNA here is from genome assembly GCA_013397935.1 of Dasyornis broadbenti. Lineage (NCBI taxonomy): Eukaryota > Metazoa > Chordata > Aves > Passeriformes > Dasyornithidae > Dasyornis > Dasyornis broadbenti. Next base: position 536,787 of record VZRN01005246.1, read on the forward strand.
AAATTAATCTGTAATTGAGACAATTTTATTTTCATCGTTCTCACTTCAGTATTCCTGAAGACACTCTGGATCAATTACTTAATAAAACTCCATTAGCATAAACAATATTAATTTAATATTATAAGCAACTAATTAAGACATCTGTTCAAAAGAATTTTTACAAATGAGCCTAACAAGTTCACTACCATTTCCACCAAATCTGCTAATCGGTGAATATCAGAGGTGCGGGTGGTCTGAACAACTTTGGCAGATGGCCAGTTGTTTCCCCAGGCTGAAAATATTAATAGGACCAAAGCCTAGTTGAAGTGAAGGACTTGTCAAAACAGAAGCTGCACTCAAATTTTTACAAATGTGTCAGTGGAAGGCAGGGAAGAATCAGTCCTTCCATCTGCACATGTATAAATACTGTCTCATCTGGTGCTCCCAGGAATTTGGGAGAGTCATTTGAACTGGTTAAACAAATTCACTGTATTTCACTCTTTAGCAGACAAGCATTTGTGGCTTTCATTGATATTAACAGAATTTTTACTCTGGTTTCCAGTGTAAAACTCTGGAAGAGTTTTAGGCCATAAACATCTTGCAGTGGTTGTTCTGCAATGCCATGACACAATGTTTGTCACAACCTTCCTTTAAACTCGTGTTGCTATTCCTGTTCCAGAGGTTTGTGATTTTCTAAGCAACCTGTGTCACAATGCAAAGAGGAACAGCCATTCCTGCAAGGCACTTAGAGCTGTCATTTTATACTCAAGACTTGTAAATGAGGCAAGGTATCACTGAAGCCAGCTGTGCCATGAAGAAATTTAAGATAGATATTACTGCCTGTGGCGTTTCTCCTCAAAACACTTCAAACACTGAAATTACTGGTTTTAGAGGTAAAAAATGCAGGCTACATTTGGTCAAGTAGCACTTTAGTTCAACTTATCACCTGCTCAGTATTTTTTACAGTACTACCAGTATTATTAACCATTAATTAATTTATTTATTAGCTCTATTCTATTTGTAAGAAATAATACACCTATATATATATATGTACATATATATATATATGATGTGTAATGAAAATTTTACACACAATTTAAAGAGAATAATAGGCATAATAAAATGTTTCCAGGACACTGATAATGATTTCTTTTTTTATTGTCTTGTTTTTTCTCCCAGAAAATAAATGAACTCTTCTACTTAAAACAGACTTTGAGAAACACAAACCGAAAGAAGCAGAGTAAAAACCATTCACAAAACTTTAAATGGCTGATGACATCATGGGCTTCAGTTTAATTGCATCTGTATCTACTATCAGTTACGTTAGTGAAAATATGGAAAAATTAACTCTGAGGTCAAATGTTGTTCAGTTTCACAGGAAAAAAGACCCTCTGGTATATTATATATAGAGCTGCTTACACCATAATGTAAACACCACGAGGTGCTTACACCATGCTTTCAAGACAGTGGTGCATGAGCTATAGGGGTAACATGAAATAAGAAAGGCATCATTTTCCCCCCTTTCTATAAATCATGTTTTTACAGTTCAGAAGAAGTTATAAATAAAGTAGAAAAAAAAAATGGTGGCAAAGGTTTCTGCAAGACAGCACCTTGCCTGAGAAGAACTGGAAAGTACACAGTATTTTAATGTAAAGAGTGAGACTTTAAAGGATGATTGCATTAATCTTTTTCCCCTCTCAACTCTTAGGTTGCTCAGTACCAATAGGTTTTCAGTTGTGTCCAGGAGAAAAGAAAACGTCCTTTTAGAAGCATTGTTCTTCACACTTGGTGAATGAGCAAAAGAACAACTACCCAATGCATTTTCTCTTACTTTCTAATTATGGTTTGGCAGAAACATTCAGTTGGAAGTCCTAGTACCTCCTGGAGCACAGAAGCTTCTAGATTGTACAAAATTGGGGCTCAGCCTGTTCTCATTTCTAGAAAGGATGCCTGTAAGTGCCCATAGGGTAGGACTAGAAATGGAACACTTGAGGTTTGCTAGGTAATCCTGCTGCTATACACAACTCAGAAATTACCGTGATGAGATAAAGTACAATTAGTATGTAGTGAATGCATTTTGGGTTTTTTTGACAAGGTTCAGTCTTGCATTGGTTGTATAAATTTCTGTCCCCTTTACTTGCATGGTAGATTAGAGTGTCCAGGAAAGTGGAACTATTGCAAATCATTAAGACAGTATGGGAAAACATCATTAAAGCAATTATGACTACAATATTTAAATTGCTGTACAGGGATTAATGATGCAATAACTTGCAATATTCTGCAATTTTATATTTAGCAGAACTTAGTTGTACATTACAGAGGAAAATTTAGCTTCTTTTTTTTTAAATAAAAGAACAATATTTGTTTTTAATAAATTACATTTATATGTAATTATTTAAAGAAAATGACAATGTTTTATTAAACTGCTCTCAGGAACAGTTTCCTTATATGAATATTACTGTTTGTTTTCACACTTGCTCAAAATATACTGAAGAGAGGTTATTCATGCTTACCTTTGACGTAGTCTTTTTTTGGGTAAGTATCTTCGAGGTTTTACCTTCAATGATTCATATATGTTCAACTCAGTGACTAAATTCTGCTCGTTGCTTTGCTTATCACTGTCATACAGTCTATTTACTTTATCAGTTTCAATTTGCTAAAAAATCTAATTGGAGATATTGTGATAGCATTATATTACCGAGGTGGCAATTTTAATTATGAAGCTTTTTTTTTCTAAGGCTTTGCAGTTCATGTTCCTGACATGAAGTACTATATGAGAACAGTTTTTACTTTTGAAAAGAAATTTGAATCCTGTTATACCTGTTGAACAATGAGAAGATAATGTAGTCCTTTAAGACATGTTTTGACAAAGCACCTCTTGTAAAAGCAGTATGCCCTGTGAAATGGCACACAGCAAAGCCAGAGGAACTTGGGTCCCCATATATCTTCCATATTTGTAATATATTATATAGCCAGAAACAAATACGGAAATATTACTTATTGTGAGGATATGTGGACTGGTTGTTTCAAAATTTAAAATGAAACTGTGAAAAGAAAGTGAAAAGGAAAGCAAGTCAGATAAAAGAGAAATAACTTATTTATTATTAAGTGAAATGCTAATGAAGAAAGACTACAGGAAAATAGTTTCCTTTCAAATTATATTCTGGTAATTTTTTATTATTTGTGTTTATGTCACATAAGAAGTGTAAAATGAGCCATTGGGAACCTCACTCTATACAAGAGGAGAAAGAGGTTCTCACTTGTAATGACCTCATACAATGCATTCAAAATGCTTTCAGTCAACTATTCAGGCAAAAATAAAAGCAGAAATAATGTTTTAGTTACAAAGTACAATAACTTGTTTTTGTCTAAAACTTCCACATCGTGATTGCTCAAATACATTGCTCCTTCTTTGTGTGTTGGGATGTAAATGAGCCAAGTTTTGCTATGGATGCTTTTTTTTTATACTTCATGTTTCATGTGTATCCCAGACCATGGACAACTGTAAATCATTAATGTGACTCATTCACATGGGAATACAATGAAGAATGGATTGGGTTCAATTTAAGAAAAAAGGAATGGAGTCATAAATATTATTAGCAAAAGAAAACCCTAACTTAGTAGCTTGCAACAGATTCTTCTGCCTTGCTGAGCTGGAGAATTAAGGTCTGGGGCAGGGGACCACAGATGCCTTCAGAAAATGGAATCACTCAGAGTGATAAGATGGTGGTAAGCATCTTCCCACATGGAGAAGAATTTGAAATGGATCTGGGTGGAGCTTTTCAAAACTGTGAAACTCTAAGAATTTTAATTCCTACAAAATGTTCACATAGAACTTTCTGGAATATGAATTTTCAGCAGAATTGAGCGTTGGACAGATACACATCAGAAGCAGAGGTATAATCACATCTTTCTTTAGTTTTTATTGAATTGACTTACAACTTGGCTTTTATATTGACCCACTTCCATTTCAGCTGCAGTCCTGTGGAACAAGTAATAGTCAAATCTCCTATGCAAAAGGAGGTTCCATACTCCAGTGTCTCCAGTCCCTTTCTTTCATCATTTCCAGTCCCTTTTTTCCCCACCTTCCCTAAACCGTTGGAAACACTTTTTCTTTTTTTTTGAGGAAACCTTCTGATTTTGTCACCTTTTAATTCAGAAGTGGGAGTCTGAAGGCTGAAGAAATGCTGCAATGAAAAATGTTCAAAACTTGTAGCAGTCACTCTATACAGGTTGACATGGAGGATGAAATGAAAGCAGGCTGGTTCTCACCAGCAAAAAAGGCTGATGAGTAACAAACTACCCTTAAGCCATTAAGTAAACAAACATTGCAGGGGCAGCTATAGAGGCACAAGTGTCCCATTGCTATGGTTGCAGTGCCACAAAGTGCCACTGCAGTGCCACAAAGTCAATAAAATTTCAAGGTTTCACTTCTAGTGAAAGATATCTCAGTAATGTGAACAATAGGAAGCAGAAGTAATAAAATATATTTAATTAGGCAGTATTTGGATTACTGAAGTAGCTTAACAAGAAATAGGCCTAAAATAGTTTGGCATAGGCAACTCTTCTATCCTGCTTCAGAAGTGAAAAAAATATTAATATAAATGAAGTAATCAAGTATCTGGAGTTTCTTAACTCCAGAACACTGAGGAAAAAGCAATTTGCAGCAAGGCTGGAGCCTCAATGCTTCATCTGGAGGGAATAGGTTTTGCATCTTCTTGACTATGGTTTCTCCTTTCAGGAGATAACACAACAGAGGCTTGAAGGATCTTGAGTCACTGATTTTGTTACCACATTGTATCCGTTTCAGTCGTCAATTGTATTTGATGCAGGTAGTTTATACTACAGTGGTATTTTTTTCCAGTTTTCATTGGAGAGTTGTATTTGCAGAATCATCAGCATAGCACATATCCACCTCCACAAGTCACATAAATTATATTAAAACGAACAGTGAATATGACATTTTTTGAATGACGACTGTAGGTAAGACAGTTTCATTCTTTCCAGGACAGCCACTAAGAACATATACAACCTTTAAAACAAACTAAATTCCTTGGTAAGAGTATAGTAATGCTGGAAATATTTATTCACATTGTGGATGACCCACGCAAGCTTCTACTGCTGCAGGAAACCAGGCATGCAGCTTTCACAGAACAGCACTAGAAAAACTAACCTGTTGCTAAGAAAATAATTCTTAATTAATACTAGCAAAGAAAATGACTTGCAAATTGCTTTGCAAACAATGGAAGATCAAAGTAATTAATATTAAAAGATCAATTCAGATAAATGCATTACATAGTTCTATTACTCTTAGGGCCTTCTTCCCAAGCAAGAATTCTATATTAGAAACCTAAGATCACAGGCAATTCCCAGGTAAAGTAAGAGTGACATTTAGAATAACATGCTGTGTGTGTAGCTGCTGAGTGTTAAACAACTGGGTAGGTGTCTGAGTTATTAATCCTGTCCCTGAGTCAAGCTGACGCCTCTCCTGAAGACAAGCGCCTGAGTCTTAAAAAACAAAGTTATGAAGAGCTTTATGATCAAAGCATTTGGCTAGAAATACAGAAATCTTGGTTTGATATTTCCTTATTGACTCAAAGAATTTAAACATGCACCAGTTATACAAAAAATTTCCAGACATTATTATGGGTCTGAGACAGAACATGATGCTGCAACCCCGTAGACTGGGAACTAGACTTTAAAAATGAGTGATTTGGAGGCAGCAATGACTGACTCCTTAAAGAACTAGAAAATTTCTAAAAACTGCTAAGGGAGGAAGGCCCCTTCAGAAACTGGTTCTAGGCACTAAATTGCTCCAGCTTAGGTGTTTTCCCATCATTTCCTCTTCCTTTTCTAGTCTTATTCATATAAATAAAACCAAAAACCCACACCTTTGAAACTGGCTGAGTAAGCAAGTCTGTTAGAATTTCACAGCTCTTCCTGCTGAAGAAAAGCCATGTTCTAAAAGATGCAGTTACTTGCTGAGATGAGTTTGAAAGCTGAATGCATAGTAGATATGCTCTGACAATGCCTCTCAAGTCGAATTCCTTGGAGAACATATGCAGGAAATGACATAATTTTGGATCCTAATCTAGCTGTATAAGCAAGGTGTGAGCCAAGCATTGTGAACTACTCAACTGTGTCAGTTGTAGGCATCTCTGGAATTTAGTTTTAAAATGTGACTCAGCTTGGTATTTTGTATGTCAGCACAGAGAGGATTTTTTTTTTTTTTTTTTTGGTGCTGTTAGGACTTGATTTCCAAACTACATTGCAGACTAGTTACTTCACTCTTGTCATGATTTTGCCCCTTGTAGGATTGTTTTTAGAGAGATTACTGCACAAAAGGATGGAGAATAGGTTTATGTTGTAAATGAAGAGTAAATACAGAAGTGGGTTCAGTTGTGTACAAAGACACGTTACATGGCAAATTTTCTTTTTGGATTTTAAGGTCTCTGTATAGCAGGAAGTTTTTTTCTTCTAATTCAGATTAAAAATTTATTGTGCTTTTGTATACACAGCAGGAAAATACTGTAGGCAGAACAAAAAGGGCATTGTTCCTACGTTATTTTCATTGTTTTGTTAGAGCACGTCTCAAGATAATTTTCTTCCTTCCAATTACAAATCTGGCATGTTTCAGAGCTATGAAATGTACAGTAATTATAATGATCAAGTAGTGGGGTGTTTGAATGTGTGCCTAAAATGTATGGGTAATTGGTATAAAATGTGAAAATCTTTGATTAAATGCCCTGAGACACTCCTCTTCACATCTTAAAGATGAAATTATGGTGTGGAGAATTCATGCAAATAATACCTGGTGTGATATGCTGTGCTCATATCTATTACATATGGTTACAATAATTCACTGACTGACTTTCCTCAATAACAACTGCTTTCCAAAGAACCTAAATTTGTACTGCACATATTAATCTATTTTTCAGTTTATTTATGCAGATAATCTTTATTGTGCTCCTAGAGCTGTAAGAACACCTTCATGTTTGTGAGGGACTTATCAAATGAATCATCTGGACCTAACTGGCCTTTATTTTCTCCATTAGTCATCATATGCTCCTTTAGCTTAATTTTAACCTACTTTAAAACATCTATGTTTTGAGATTTTTCAGTTTATCATGTCTAACAATTAAGAGTTAATTGACTATTTTGAATGATGTTTTTGTCCTGGTCCTGACATTGTAATCTGCCCTTACAAGAAATACAGAAGAAAAAGAAGACAGACTAAAAGAATTCCCTAAAACCAGGCAAAGGGGTACTTCACTGGTTAAAGACTCCAGGTGTATAATTTACTGATTCTAAATCTTTCCAAGACAACATGTGTAGAATTACTTCAGTACTTTTCAAACATTTTCAGTTACATCAGGATGGTTGGATAATTCCTGCAAAATAACTCTGAAAAGTTCCATTTTCTTTATGTAAATATCATCTTAATTGTGTTCCCTCCAAAAATGAAGATTCCTGAGGGAGAATTTCACTGAGGAATGCTGTAATAATTGCATAGAAATTGCCTTCTGTTTTCTGAAGCTGTGCTGAAGTGTTATGAGAAATTATGAGTCACATTTTTTCTTAAATTACTCATATGTCTAATCTAGAAATGTAAAATTAAATCACTTTTCCCCCAAATGATAACAAACCAAGAAATAATAACTCTTTGTTCCTTTTTGCCTGGTGGATTTTTTGTATGGGACCAATGGCCAGTTCTCTGTTTTCCCATTCTTTCCTGGCCATACTAACAGTACATAGTTCACAATCTATGCTTGTTTTTTTTTTTCCTCCAGAGCATTCTGATGTTTGTAAGTGGAAGGGAGAAAGGTTTTGTCCACATGGTATGACTATTCAGGAGGCTGTAGCACAGTCTCATTTTGAACTTGCCACTAGCAGCATAATTCTATCAGGTTAAATGAAGCAATCTGTGACCTATCAAAATGTACATGACATCAGATTCAGCCTGCTCTGAAAGCTGATTCCTACAAAGCCTTGATATTGAATCTTGGGATGGTATGATGACAAGTTACTATTCTGTCATGGAGACAGCTATCTCCATGAGATGGTAGAAAAACCTGTGAATAAAAATCCCAATAAATGTCACTCTATTTGTTATCTGATAATACCATATCTAAAGCAACACTGAAAATGGTACGTAGATTACTAGTTATTTTTCTGCCTTGAGACTTATTTCAGTCCACAGAAAGCAAGAATCATACAGTCAAAGTAAAGAGGCAAACACAAGATATTCAACATCCTGGTAAAAGCAGACAATGGAGTAAAGGAACAGATATATAAAGTTAAGTGGTCAGATAACATTCAGTGGGGACAAAAGTCTTTAAGGATAGGATCAGCTAAGTGCCAGAAATAAAAAGAATACAGTGGTTATTGCCAGACTGTGGGAGGTTCAGGGCCGGAGTGATAACAGACAGCAGCAGAGATGGAAAGGTGATAAAACAATGAATGAAATAGGATTTAGAGAGATATAAATAAATTAAATCAATTGAAACCCTTCTTTGCTTCTATCATGTAATTATATGCAGTTATTTTACTTATCACAAAGCTCAGAAAATAGCCGTCATTTTCAATAAGCCATGCTTGTTCGAAAAAAAAACCAGACCAAAAATGTGCCAAACAAACATACATATGCACAAAGGCAATATATTTTTGCAGTTCTCTTGATCTTCCTTGAAATATTTTCCTCTCTACTAAAAGCCTCCCTGTGTCAACTAGATGAAATAGCCATTCTGGGAAAGGCATCACATTGTTCTCCTCAAATAAATTTTATGGCACGAAATTCCTTGGACAAAACTGACCTAATCAAGGGGCCCTTTTGCTCTCTTATTGCAGGGCCTTTTTTTTTTTTTTCGGCAAAGCACCTACAGGGACTCTTTCTATCAAATGGGTAAGACTTATATATACATTTTATATTTATGATCTATTTATTTTAGTACAATCCACTAGTAGATTCTAGTACTGAGATCAATCTCAACGAATATATCCATTAAGTGGGTTACAATTATACATAGTCTATACTTGGGATCTAGTAGTTTATCTCAAATAATTGCCTGTGGTTGAATCAGCCTGCAGTCAAAGTCAGCGTCTAGAATGCCTTAAGTTAGATGAGAGGAAAATCACCCAAAGTGCCCCAGAAAGACTAAGCAAAGTAACGTGGACCTACTGTTATCAGTGGAATTATTTATAAACAAAAGCTCTTGACACTTTAACTTCAGGATACAGACCAGGATACAGAGGCCACATTTGTATTTGTGGCCTCTGTACTTTATGAATTACAAACTTGCTGCGAAAGGTGCTGGAGAAGCTCAATCCTATCCCAGCACTTAGGATAATAATAGGCTAAGTTAGGAGAAACAGAGAGAAAATTAGTGACAAACCCTGCCTGTGATGTCTCTATTTTATTAATAACAGGTATGATTTGCTGTGGCTATGAGGGAAAATGGTTACCTGACAATCACCCCAGAGTGATCTACAGCATGGGAAACGTGGCCTCAGGAGTTGCCTACTGATCACTTTATCTGATTGGTGCTATCAAACAGCTTTAAAGTTGTCTGTGTCCAATAAATTTGCTTCCTTATCATCTTTTTATGAGTCAAGTACCATGGAGTGGAATGCACTGGCCAAGAGAAAGGCATAGTGGCAAGAATTTCAGTAAATTATCACACATTTTCCAAAGCCAGCCTTTGCTCTTATCAAGGGGCCTTTGCTCTTATTTCACTTTTCCTAAAACTTTTGTTTTTTCCACACCCATTTTTGGTACTCACTTAAACAGGAAATACCATGAATAAATATGATATCCAAGAAACTAAGTTACAATAATCTTAAAAAAAAAAAAAAAAAAGAAAAAACCAGGTAAAAATTAAGTAAATCATAGATGATTTGATATTTCTTCAAACTGTAAAAATTTTATGATCTGAAGCTTGAACAATTTATTAGTACATTAGTAGGTTATTAAGAAGCCCTTAATAACTTTCTAGTGCTTTGTTAACACCTTTAGTCTTCACCCAAAATTTGGAGATGCAAATTTTCTATCAGATCAGTTAGGGTCATTGCTTTGGAATTTAAATCCAGCTTGCCATTGGATATATTGTATTTTATTTGCTTATTACAGAAAAAGATACTTAAACCATCCAAAGAAAAGCCTGGATTGCTGTTCCAATCCATGTTACATCCTCCTAATAAAGCAACTTCAGAGTTTTATCTATTTGACTGGAAGGGAAAAAAAGCTACAAAGCCACGGATTTTAAGTCTGAATAAGGGAGACTGATATTACATAGGAACATTGATTTGTTATGAGGAATAGGTAATAAAAGATTGCATTCTAAACTCATATTTTGTGAATTAAGAGGGCAAAATACAGCAGATATTGATCTCTGCACAGAGGTAAACAGCAGTTGCAAATAAAAATTACTATTTAACAACACCATTCATGCAACTTGTCCCAAAAAGCTTTACTTGCTATCAATATGAACCCAACAAAACGGCTACTGAACCAGATAAGCCTTAAAAAACAGATGTCTTTTAAGTAGTATTAAAGTCGGAAAGCCAGCTGCTTGGGCACAGCCAAAAGCTGATGCAGGATTTGAGAAAGGGAAAAGCATCTGTCTTTAAGTCACAGTCTTAACAGGGATTGACAAAGGCCAGGTAGTGGCTCGCTGCCAGCAAACAGAGAGATGGGCAGTGGGGCAGATGGAGCAAATCTCTCAGATTCTCTCATGCTTCTCCAGATTGATATCAGGGGCAGCATCTTTTTGTGCTACCCAAACAGCTAGAATCTTTAGCATAGGGGTTGAGGAGTCCAACCAGGTCCCAAAACTGTGCTGGCATCCCCTTGTCATTGCTTGGCAATAGGTTGTTTGTACTAGAGAAGAGTTTTTGACAGCCCTGCCTCCTGGCTGCCGCTGTTTAAGTATTCTGTTACCATCTTGTATGGGGTTTCTGTAATCTATCAAGCCAAGAAGGAAAGGATATGTACATAAAGGATTCTCTTTGACTGAACGAGGATTTCCTACATAAATAGAATAATACTATGCCTGGGTGGAAATGCATCAGATCTCTGGGAATCTTTATTGACTGGTCTTTTTGTTATTTTGTCTGGTCACCGAGTGACTGGTAATTTGTCCTACACCTTCATGCTTTATGAACCAGTTTGAAATTAATAGTGTGATGGCTGCTCTATTTGTATGTGATACTTCATATTTTTCTTACCATTTAGATGAAAACTATTGAGAACAAGGACTGTCTCTGATGATGTTTTTACACTTTCGTGAGCACTACTTTTCATGTAATCCCTGGAAATATATATTATATTCATTATAATATCTAATGCTGTGTCTCATAATTAATATAATTAATAATTTTGAGCTTAGAGAAGTATCGAAGTTGCATAAAAAATGAAAAGTATGAAAAAGATAAGAAAGACAAGGCTGTAATATTTTAAAATAATGAGCCAATAAAGAACTATCAAGAATATAGTAAAATGAATGATTTTTCAGGAAGGAAGGTATTTTTAGGCGGTCATGGCAAATTATGTTTTTGTCAAAATACATATTTTAATAAATTGTATGTATATGAAATATTGCATAGAAACCAAGCCTTTTCAAAATGCTGTTTTATGAAGAAAAGCAACTAAAGAGTAGTCAAATGCCACTGACAGTAATATTTACCTGTTACTAAGGATGCTTCAGAAAAATAAAAATCCAGTTGAATGTCATTGTTACCAAATATGTATCTTGCATACAAACTTTCTTAAACGCCATGGAGAACGATGATGTTTACAAAGCACTGCAGTGAGTGTGCACATTGTGATGGCTTAATGTCTTCATCCATTGAATTCTTACATAAAGTACAGACATCACGTTTTCTTTGTACATTTCAGGTATAAAATAAAAGACTTTGCAACCTGTTCAAGACTTTTGAGGTGACTGAGTTTGAGCAGTGATATGAATCTCAGATTCCTAACTTACTGATGAGTGTCCTGTCAGTTTATGTGCTCTGCAAATAACACATCATGTACTCTGGAGGTCTAAGTATCATTTCCTATCTTATTTAGCTAAAGCAAACATTTTTTGATGAATGATGCACGTTTATCCTTTATAAAATGCAGAAACTTTCTGTGAGTAATTCACTCATGAGGGACCTGGGACACCTGTGCAGGTACCTGGGACCACTGGTTTTTCCTGAACAGAGGACCATTTGTCATTCCCTGCCTGGTATATCAGGGATATACCAGGCAGGGAATAAGATTAGACCAAATTGTAACCTTGCACTTGTTTTGTGAATATGGTTTCTATTTTCATCCCTTTGGTAATACATTTAGCTGGGAAAACCCAGTGTGGAAGTAGATCTCTGTGGTGAACTACACCAACTTCTTGAGACTGACAGCAGGATCTCATAGGAGTCAGGGCAGACCTCGACAGCTAAGAGGTTGAAGTCTTCCTTACTGAACAGCTGTTCCTCTGCAGAAGAATGTCCTGTATTTCCTACCCATGAAGTCACTGCTTTGAATGCCCGCTTTTGAGAGGAACTAGCTTGGAGACAGGGAGGGTGGGAACTGGTAGTCTAAATGTTTGTCTAGAAAAAAGTTGACCTGCTAACTCCAGGTGACAAAGAAAACTTGTCTGGATTTTGAGACAGGCTGTAATTAAAGGGCGGATTATTTGATTATTTAGTATTTATATATTAAATGCAAATGTTTGGTCAAAAGTCTAGGAAATCTTTGTATGAAAAAGTAAGATTTATAAAGTGCATATCAAGGATTATCAAAAAGAACACTGCTTCCTTTGAAAGTGTCTGAATCTTAGTGTAACAGAGGTGATGCTGATGGGAGTAGTGGTGTTATCTGATAGCCAACTAAGAAAACTGTTAAAAGGCATATGGGAAAAGGAAGGGGGCAAAGTGAAAATTGAAGCAGACAAAAAAAGGAATAATTTGAAAACATAGAAAATGTTTTGCAAATAAAAAATCAAAGAAAGAACTAGATTAAGAGTAGAAGTGGAACAGATGAAACAGGAGGAGAGAAAGCCTGTGAGGCTAGAACACTACTTTGCAGTACGATAGGATTAGAAAATAATCTGTTTTAAACTGTCATTAGTTTTGATAGAATATTAGGGTATTTGTGAGTCAAGCTTCAAAAAACTGACTGGTAACATGTGTTTTATAAGTCTGTAGAGTTCAACAGCAGTATGTTACACGCTATGGAGGTTCATACACATTTCTAGGATCGTGATCACTTCTCCCATGTCAGAGACTGTGATTCAGCTATGCTAGGTATGATTCAGCTGTGCTAAGTATAAAACTTCAGGAAAAAAACTACTAGCAGAAAAAATGTAGTATGAGAAAAAACTCTGGCGTCATAAAAATCGAACTATTCTGTGAAATTATATCACAGAGAGAGAAATTTTCTTCCCTCTTGTCCATTCTTAAACTTAACTAATTCTACTCCTTAAGAATCTTGAGGTCTTTAATGATGTAGCCTTCTAAAGGAATACAAGTGAAAATTTCTTTTTCTTAAGTTTTCTGAATAGTAACCTAAAGAGAGAAGTAGATATCCCAACTCTTGAATTCCAAGGCTGTTCTATAATTTTTTAATGAGAAAGAAATCTCTCCTTTAGGTAAACTGGCAGTATTATTTTAGCTTTAGACAGAAAAAAAATATCAAGATTTGTGCATAAAATTAAGTTGAATGTAACTTTAAATGAAATTAAAAGAAGAAAGTGTTCATAAAGTAACTTGCTACCTGGTATGTAATGTATGCAATTCCTTCATTGCTGCTCCAGATACACATTTCTTTGCCAGAAGGCAGAAGTTTTTTTTCTGAGGCAGCATGTTCAGGCACTGAGTCTTTGCTTTAAAGGGACCTTTTGAGGTCTTAAGAAGCAGTTTTACATTAGCTGTGGTATTATCTGAGCTGTGAAATGCAGTAATAGTGCAATTTTAATTGGCCTTTGAGAATGGTAGTTTTCAAATGGTAATCTACAAGAAGACTTAAACTCCTAAAAAAGCAAGGGCTGCTATTTTAATTATAATGACGTCTTGCTTGAAGAATTGATACAAACTAAGTGTTTGTCTAGTTCAGGTGATTAAGCAGTCAGAAAATCGCCCCTCTTACAGTTTGCATGTTATGTGGGAATCATGAATGTTTTAAGAGCCCCTGAAAGTGGCTGCATAGAAACAAGAAAGAAGAAAAAAATTCTCTCTTTTCATTACTAATATCTATAACTCCTTTCTATGATGTCAAGAAATTCCACAATGATAGCCAACAAATATAAATATTTCTTTATAATTGCTTCTACTTCCAATAAGAACTGTATTCTACACATATGAAGGAGTTCTACATGCTGAAAAAAGAGGCAAGGATTTTTAGAAGTCCAGACAAGATAAACCACAAAGAGTGTGATAGCTTTTTTTTCAATGCAACTGCAGAAATCTCAGGAATATTTCATAAAGGTGTGAAAAAACTACAGTTTAAAAAAATAAGTCACCCCTTAGACATAAAATATTACTGAATTGCAATAATCTAATTATCCAAAACTAAAAAATGTTGTTTAGCCCAAATGAATGAGTGTTGATTGAAATACTGTATATTTTTCAGAGCTGAAGAAGACTCACGGCCTCCTATTGTACCTGACAGAAATGAAAATAGAGAAAAAGATGCTCAGTAAAGCTCCAACACAGTGCAGTTTTCACCACAGCTTTAGTGACAGTAAACAGATAAAAGAACAGCCTTTTTTATTTCAAGAAACAAAAACTATTCCATCTGTAAATAAATGGGGGATTTTAGAAATTAAATGTCAATTTTATTTAATTCAAATACCTGTTAGAAGATTTCATCTGTATGTATACAAAGGACAATCATCCCTCAATTAAAATCTCTTGAGAGATATTATTAGGTAAAATTGAGTTCAAAAGGGCTCCTCTTAAATACAAAATGGGTTGATAATATATACAAAAATCCCTCTACAAACACAAATATAGTGGATATCAAACAAGACAGGAGTTTTCTTAAAAGCATTGCCATCTATATATAGTATATAGCAAATATAACACAAGAAAGAAAAGCTTTTTTTTTCCCCCAGAAATTCTGTTCTTTTAGAGCTTAGTTTTTGAATATTGTTGGTATTCTTTTTAGCATTTCAAGTGCTAAAGCTGAACCCAAGCTTATACCTCTTTTTAAGTTGTAAAAATAATCTTACTTGTTTTAGTTGCATGCTAGTAATTTTCTGTGGAAGTTGGCAATGTTAAAGTTATTGATTTAAATAGCAGCATTTAAAGGCAGTGCAATTTGCAAACACTTCCAGTAGCTAAGTTAGGACTTGGAAAGAATGTTGTGAGCTATAATGAAAATTCCAGTTTCTCTCAATTCTTATAATGTCACATTCTGCATCCTTGATGCAGGCTGAAAATCATTATGCAGATTTTATAATATAATCACTATAGTACCCTCATTTTAACAGCAGAGCTTTTATACTGTACTATAGTCACTTTTTTTTCAGCAAGGTTTTACAAACATTCCCACCTGCATATTAGGCCAAGGTATAACCCTAACAGAAGCTTTCCAAATAAAAGCAGAATAATTGGCAGGCTGAACAACAGGTATAAATACCTGTCTCCTGCAATCAGAAAAAGACAATTAACACTTGCATCCTGGGAGGTGCTGGGGCACTTCATTTTCTGCTTTGTTTCTTTTAGTGGAAGACAATGGCACACCAAGCTAAAATCTTAGAAGTCTATTTTAGGCTAGTGCTTACTCCTATTTGATGCAAGACAGAAGAGCAACTGAGGACCAAATCCGATTCAGGTGTGCTCACAGCAGAAATTCTTTACAGATCACTAATTTCATGAACAGTAAGCCCTTGTAGAAGCAGATAGACCCATTTACACACACAAAAAAGTGTGTAATTCTTATTATCTAGAAAACTGCACAAAACCTGAAATGAGCCCTTTTTCCTTTTTCTACACATCTGTTTTTCATTGCTATTTGCCCAGGCTGAGTATTTTAAAACTAATGGACCAGACCTGCTGACTCTCATGTTACCAAGTTACTGAAGTTTAGTGATTTAAAAGAAGTATTTGTAGGCATGACTGCTATAGAATCAACCAGGAGACTCAACGCGTGGGTTAGCCCCTAGGAAGAAAGCAAGTATTGGAAGCTTCTCTTGAGTTACTCTCTCCTGATGTGACTGACCTTGGGTTGCTGGGACTTTTGGGGTCATAACCTTTGTTCCATATCTTTGAGATCATATCTTTTTTTTTTCCTGTATTTTTGGGGTCATATCTTCGCTTTGCTGTGTTCAGCACAAGTCTGAACCTTGCTGGGAGAATGTGACTAGCCTTTGAAGGTGCAGAGGAGAAAATTTAGGGAATGCAGTAAGGGACAGTGAACACAGGAGTATTTCACTGAATGTACTGCTTCCATAGAAGCCACGGCAGTGAAAATGCAGCCCATGCTCTCAGTCAGGCTAAGGAGCATTCAAAGGGACATTCCATTTTGGTGCCTAGCCTAGTGCTTCAGACAGGAGAGGGAAGCAAAGAAACCCCACAAACAAGTAAATTTGGCTAACTAAAACAAACAAATCCTTAAATCCTAAATAAAATGGTGAATTTTTGTCTGAATACAGAAATGGTAGCCTGCTGTATCTGTTACTACTGGTTGCATTTGGCAGGGTTGTAATGGGTTTCTGTAAGGCAACATGAATTGCTGTGAATTCAGAAGGGGATCGAATTATTGAAAGAGGGAATTTTTGCTGTCAGTGAATTAACTGAGTAGGAACTATGATTTGTTAAATTGGGTTCAGCATAAAAAAATAAATGAATTTGCTTAAATCATTGTTAGAGAAAAATACTTCAAATTGATTAAGCATTTGAACAAATATAGGCTTGGAATGGACAGTTTGTAAAACACTGTATTGGTGAATATTGGAAAACTGCGAACTGTTCATGTTTGTCCTTTGTTTTTACTTTATTTATATTTCTTTTGTAGGACTTTACTCAAATTCTTTGCTGGATCCAATAACTATTAAAATACTGCTTTGGCATATTTTTTTTTAAGCAAAGATTGCAAAATAATTCTGGAAAATTAATGGTGAACTATGTTTGTAATTTCTGAAGGTTTCTATTTAGTTGAGTTTTCTTCTATCACAAAACAGAAACAAAGCCTCTGCAGTTGTGCTGAAAAATATTCAGTGAATACTTTTAAAACACACACACACACACACACACATACAGCCATTTTAGGTAAATTGATGCCTGAGAATTTTGCCTCTTTATGTATCTGTAACTTGGTGTAGCTCTGTGCTTCTTGTAGAACGCCAAAATCCTCTGTTCCCATCAGCTTTAGCCAAAACAGTAGAAATTCAAGGACACTTTGTTGCTCTGGGGCCTGAAAATATGTAAACAACAGTGAATGGAGAGGGAGGGGGCCTGGGGTGGTTTACATAATTGCCTGAGGGTATGATTGGAGAATGGGGCCGACACGCTAATATGACAGAACTTATAAAAGGTGAAGAGCGCATGGCCCAAGGTCCATTTTTGGGTGTAGTCCCACGGGGAGGCCTTGCTTGCCCTGAATGTACCTTGAAGGCCATGAATAAATTTGTCTGCTTTTTATTCTCCTAACTTGTCTTGGCCTCTGTTACAGGTTACCCTGTTTTAGGTATCAAATAGTTACTTTAGTAACTATTCTGAAAATTCAGTTAGAAAAAACACCTAAGATTATTTTTCACAAATTAATCAAGTGGTTTGAGTGCATTTATCTGAACCAATGCAAGTGCTTGTTTCACTGGCTGAATGGCTGACACTCATTTCTCACAGTCCTACTTAAACAGACACTTAAATATTGTTGTGCAAACTGTAGTAGCTGCTAAGTTCCAGATAAACTCAGTCTTTCATATGGATTTTCATGGGTGTCACTGAATCACACAGGAGTTTTGGATTTGAGCTGAACCTTGGTGAAAATTTAGGGAGAAAGCAAACTCCTGGTCAGAGACACTATTCAGCTCTACTTGTTACCTTCCTATATAGCTCTATAAGGAGTGTCTGTCTCTCTCAGGGTGGTTCTAGAATTCATTCCTCAGAGTCTCAGAATACATACAACAGTGGTTGTCAATCAGGAAGGACAATTTTGTTAGTTAGTCAAAGCAACAAAAGTTAGGTGCAATGACTGGTAATTCCGTTACAAGTCACAATATACAGAGACAAGCACGCAGTGTTTGCACCGTGGTCTAGAGTTACATGGGTCCCTGTCTTGTGCCTGAATGAAATGGGTAACACAAAATTCTTTGAGATACTGCTTGACAAATGGCTGACTATATTTGACAGATCCTTTATTCAAACACTGGATAGCATCATAGTGTTTGGAGACTAGTACTGTGGCCTGGCAGCAGCAGTGTGACCACTTAGAAAAGTAGTAGGATTGTTGTTTCACATAGAGCAAAGAAACATATTTTTTCAATACACCTGATGAGGGGGAAAACACCCCAAAAAGAAAGAATGAAGGAAATTATTGCCTTTATTGCTTTGCTCCTTCTTTGTTCCAAAGAAGAAAGTAAAAGTGACTCACCAATGCTCTCTATGAAGACTGAAACAGAAAATGGTAGGTAATCTATCAGATAATTCCTCAGCAAAGGAATTCCTTAGTGTAGCAATTCCTCAGATTAGAGGAACCTGTGAATCACAGAAAATGGAGAGCAGCGCTTCTTTTCAGAAATGTCAGAAAAGGTTTTCAAGAAAGAGGATGAGAAACCTCAGCAGGTTGGAATGGAGGACTTTGTGGTTCCCATGCTTGAGGTTTGCTTGAACCTAAGCCTGATGCTGATTGACACATAAACCCACTCGAGCAGAAGTTATTCTTCAGTGTGCAGACTGACCCTACTTCATACATCTAGCAAGCTTCATCAGCTCTTTCCTGACCATGATATTCACTTTCGTCTTATATTTCCTTAACCGCTAACTAAAACTAGAGGGCTATATGAAAATGATGTCAGACCCCAGAGAAACCAGTGAGTCTCGCTTCTTCACCTAAAATATGGAAAAAAGTTTTAAAATTTTGCTAATAAAAGCAGGCCTTTTGCTTTCTGTGTGCACACTCTTTACTGAAGGGAGAAAGCAAAGGTAATCTTTGGAGTTTGGATCATTAGTGGCTGAATTCACTGAAAGACTGCTTGCAAAGCTCATGCAGCTTTCTTCTCCTTTGCAGAATAATGCAATCCGTGTTGGCTATTCCACTGCTGGATAAACTCCCCTTGTTGACCCTTCTGCTCACCAGCCTCCACCCCCAGATCTGTAAACTAACTGTATCTGTTCTGAATGGCTGATTCAAGCGCTCACAGCAGGGGTGGAATGTGATTAACAACTCATGAAAGCAGATCATCAATGTGATTTTACTGGAGGGGCAAATTTGTTGAATATTTATGGAGCATAACTTGAGCCAATTGTTCAGAAGCTCCAACATACAAACCTCTAGAAGACTGTAAAGGAAAATTGCTGTCTCAAACAGAGAAAGGCCCCTCAAAATAAAATATTTAGCTGTTTTCTTCTTTGAAAAAATACAACTGTGCTCCAGTTCCTACAGCTGCAAACGAGACTAGAAATAGTTAAGGCCAACCAGTATATGGAGTGAAATCATACGCCACAAAAATTTCTTATGTTTTATATCCTGAGGGTAACAACATAAACACAGTAATGCTTTGCAATTATGCAATGCCTTTGAGCTGAGGAGCCCAAAATGTTTTACAAAAGTGGGTAAGGACTAAGCTTTTGAAAGACTTACAAACAGCAGTAGGGAGTCTTCCATGTGGAGCTCTGTGAAAAACTGATTAATTTCTCTGTGATTCTATGACTTAAATGAAAAAACAAATAGTACCAGAAGGTTCTTTTGTGTCAATAAAAGACATTTTTTTTTCCTTGGTGAAGATTAAGGTCACACGAATTCATTTTTTCTATCTAAAATAAAACATTCTCTTTTATTTTGCAAGTCAAACACCTTTTCTAATATATCTTTTATGTAAAAATGCTTTAATAACAAATAAATAATATTGTATTTTCAGAAACAGGGACATGATTGACATTTATCTCATGGTGAGGTCTCGATTTGGATACAAATTCATTAAATATTTCTGCTCTTCTCCTTGCTAATTAATGAAGCTCAGTTCCACTCTGCTCCCATTTATGTCACTAACAGTTCTACATCCTGAATTTGCAGCAGTAACTGGTCCTACCATATCGTGGTTGATGTAACAATTCAATCAGAAAGCAATGTCATGATGCCTGGAGTACACTCAATTGCATTCCAAGCCAAGCTGAGCACGGGATGGATGGAGTTTCAAGGCAAACAGTAACTCCAGTTATTAAGAAGCTGTGAGTAATGCTAATAGTAAAGGCTATCCATATTGTAATTCATTCTTAATGTAAAATTAAATATGTGAAATAATCTTTGTTAGTCTTCTTAAAGTTGGAAACAATTAATTTGAACAGAATATGAAAGGAAAAAAAGCTATGAAAACTTTGACTGAATTGTGTTTCATTAATATTTTGAAATTTCTAGAGTTTTTACAATAGCTGTGAGTAGATGAGAAACTGGTAAAAAAAGAAAAAAGGGAAAATAAACTCTTTAGTTCACCAGTTTCCAGGAAAACACTGTGGTTGGCCTAGAAAAAACCTCAAGCATGTAAGTGTGACCATTCTTCTATTGTACTCTGGGAGTGCAGCATGTGCCCGGCTCTGGCTGGAGCTTTCTCCACTTATGGAAACTTTTATTGACAGGGCCCTGGAAATAACTGTGGCATCTAACATTTGTGAACTGAAGTTCTTAATTTTAATTGTCTCTCCTAATTCTAAATAAACTGACTTTGTCTAGGATACAGCTTTTGATGGCTTACACTCAAGTAAGGTATTTGACCATACAGACCTGTCCACAAGTTATCCTCTCCTGACTGGCGGTCTGGAATAATTAAAGACATTAGTGTTGGGGAATCAATCACAGCTTTTACTGGGGTCTAGTACCAGATGTAGGACATGAGGAGTTTATTCTGAACAGAAATTCTAACTAAGGACTTGGCAGTGGTGAGTATCAAATACAGGAAAAAGCTCAAAGGATGAAGAAAGACTCTTAACAGAGGAGCTGTCTGAAACATGGAAAACTTTCTACTTTGTTGTCGGTAATATGTGAACTAACACGTGCAGATGTAACTGTACACACAGCCACACAATCTATCTGTACCCTGATTAGATTTTCATATGCATACCTACATCTCAAAAAAAAATTTCTCCAAACTGAACACCTTTTAGCACTCAGAGAGGAAACAGCAAAAAATACATAGGATCAAATAAGGGATCAATTTCTCAGATGTTCTTGCAAACAACTTTCTTGCCATCTAAATGTCACAAAGTCAAGGTATGAACACACGCACACTCACAGAATCCTGTCAGCTATTTTTATTCTTCAGAGTCTGATAGTGTGTCCGACTTCCCTTGTCTAATCACATCTGAAAATGAATAGATTGAGAAAATAAATTTATTTTTGACTTTAGGAATCCCTTTAGGATTTGGATTTGGGTCAAAGGTATTGCAAGGTTGTTTTCAGTGTGCAGATTGTTTTTCTCATTATAAAGTTTTAATATAAGAGCAATCTGATTTTTCTTTTTCCTCAGCCTGGTTGGTAAGTCTTTTTTCTGAGAATTCATCTCTGTGAACCATAACTAGAGAATTTATTATTTGCGTCTATATATATATAAAAATGAAAGATCAGAACATGTTTTATTACTCATATTCATGTTTCAAAAAGTAGATCCATTCAAGATGCACTGCTTCACTATTCTTTTTTTGTAGGAAAGTATAATATGTTTGTGGTTAAATATCCTCAGAAGATTCCTTCTCTTTTTTTTTTTTTTTAATAGCTTTGTTTCATGTTTCCCATAGCCATGAAAGACCACACAAATAAAATACCCCTGCAAAACTGAACAGCACAGTATCACAGAAATTATCTTTGTTAATTTGAGTACATAATAGTTGTCAAACTTGGTATTAATTTTTAATGTGAGATACTTACTGTCTCTTTTTTTCTTGTATTCAAGAAGAAAAAGAGATTACGTTTTGTTTTAAAAATTAAAGAGGCGATGCCAGTAATAGTTTGTATTGCTATGTATGGAACCAAAGTTCTTCTGTAATCCAGGAGAAAAAATGTAGCTATTTACCTAAAAAAAAAAAAAATCTTTTCACTAAATTCATACTGCTTGGTGATTTATGAAGGAGGAAAAATACTGTAAAAACTCCAAGTATACTTTTTTTAAAAGTACCCTAGCTGTGATAGCATTCTTTTTATATCGTGTTTCCAAGAATACTCCAGCAACATATTTTTTTTTTTTTTAGAAGAAACATGTATAAAAATAGACAAATATTAGCATGACTATTTGAGAATATGGGGAAAAAAAAATGTTTCATTTTGCAAGCTTTTGTATATAAAATACATTTCCCAGACTCAATAAAATACTTAGGCCTATGGTTTTTCTCATTATTTAAGAAATTTATACTTATAGAGATGAGAAATAACTTGAAAATTGTATATTACTCTAAAGTTTCATTGACTTCTTAGAAAGATGAATTACATATATGCAGATAAATCAGAACACAGATGATACTGAATTTGAAGGGACAAACCATGGAAATAAGTTGTCACATGACATTTTTACCTTCCATTTAAAATTAATTTAATTCTGAAAGCCTAAGTTTCATAATGAGCTTGTAAGCAAGATACAAAATAAGGTTTCTTAAAGAGAAAATACTCAGTAGTTAAGTTTTTCAGAATTTTTGAGCAGGCAAAAAAAAAATCATATACATTATTTATGATAATTTTTTCATCTAATAGTTAGAAAATTATCTACTTAAAAATGAACAGAAGATTTTTTCAAATGTAACATATACTACTGTTGTTTTTAAAAAGTGTGCCGAATTGCTTCCAAGGTTTTCTTCTTTGGTAGCAATGGGTTAAATTCCTTTTTAAGAACAACAGCTGTCTTTAAATTCATGAGTGGTGACATACAGTTTTTTTATACTTTTGGCATTTTTATTACTCTGGTCTTTTTCTTTTTTAAACAAAATAATTCTGTTTGCTAGCAGATTCATTCTGGTTGTAGTCAGTAGTATCAGGGCAAGTTCAGGCCAAGACTGCAAGTATGTAACAGAATTTGTTTGGGATCTTGTCAGTACCTGCTTATTAGTTTTGATCCGGTAACTATTGAAGGCAATGGAGAATCTTCCAATATGCTCTGGTTACATCTCTGAGAAAGGAGAATCTGCATTCTTCTGGAAATCATGGCTGCATTCAGAACTGAAATAGTTGGTGCTGAGAAATCTGCAAGTTCCTTGTTCTGTGAAGTCAACACATTCTTTAGCAGAGATTCACTTCTCTTATAAGTTCATTACTTTTCTTGGTAGATCATTTCATTTTTATCATATGCAAAAAGTAATTAAAAATATTTTCCAAAAGTCATAGAAGTGGCTAAATTATCTGTTCATTAATATTTTATTGTACATTCTGTATTTGTGCCAGACTTCAGTTCTTATATTCTTGGAAAAAAGCTATTAATTTGTACCGTGTGATAGAAATTATCACCCTCTCAGGGCACCTAAGTTCAGCAATTCTCATTCTTGTTATATTTAGGTGTGGATGCCATACAGACTCCTCTTTATTGCTGTTTTTAGTTTCTTCTTTTTCTTTTTTTCTTTGTGTTTCTTCTTGTTTTCTTTATTTGTCTCCTTCCTTCCTTCCTTCCTTCCTTCCTTCCTTCCTTCCTTCCTTCCTTCCTTCCTTC
>VZRN01005246.1:562539-645322 GCA_013397935.1 Dasyornis broadbenti
TTTTTAATATAACGATGTCAGAGCAGTATGTATATATGTTAACACAGGAGAATTTCAGTGTTGGGCCCCTAATTAGATTCATATTAATATTGAAATTTTAAGAAGTCACCAGCACAAATGAGTTACTGCAATGATTACTTCCCTCCTGATGGGAAAAGATAACAGTTGTTCTGCTATGTACTAGTCCTGAGCCAAGGATACCCATAGATTCAAGTTTAATTGAAGTTCAAATAGATTGTGACATAATGAACTTCATTCTTCAGTGCTGCCTTGAACAAATCAAGGCTCCCCCACTAAGTTCCAAACTGTCTTGGAAGATCCTTGCAAACTCAGTGTATATGTGGTAGTGTTGTTTGAAATCAATTAATAGTCTTCAGAGTCTTTTGTACCAAAAGATGTTGTACTTCACTAGAGAATGACCAAGTAAATACTGGGGTGTTGCCATGTAAGTCAAAAGAGAGAGAAACATGTTAATGGAGACAATTTACTGTAGGGAACTAGTTTAGGGGGTGGGAGGAAAGAGTTTAGGGCACAAGGGAACAAACCCAAACATGCCTTATATTTATTCAGCTCTGTGTAGGCAAATCTCCTGTGGCCTTACCTTTAATGCTGAACATTTAAATTTTTTTTTGTAGACAAACAAGAGCTCAGTAAATATTCTATTTTCAAGGTCTCTGCTTATCCTGCTCATCATGAATTCTTTGATCAGCAGGAAGCTGAAGTAAAGGCAATGCTTTTGGGACTGATGTGAAAAGCTAGATAATTTTATTTACATGAATAGAAATAGACAAATCTGTGCTAATTATTAGGGGCTGTACGTGGAAATTTAGGAAGTGTTAACTTGTCTGTATGTGAAGGCCATTCAGACAATTCTTTTTGTTACTAAGGATGAAAAAGAAACCAGTAAACTAATTATCATCGTAGATTCAGAAGGAATCACACATTTGACATGAGATCTACAGGCAGTTGATACAGCAATTTGTTGAAAACTCTGTTGAAGAATACTATTTTCTTTTAGGATCTTTAATGCTTCCAGTGATTTCTATCCAGAGAAAAGAATTTGAAATTGGAAGTCAAAATCCAGTGACTTTTTAATACTTGTTTCCATAAGAAATCAGGTCTTTTTCAGTCAGTTGGTCTGACTTCCTGTCTGTTAAAATGGCAGTTACGGAAAAATGTGATCTTTAACCCCATGAGACTTAAAAATGGCAATACTTTCTCAAAAAGCCTAATTAAGTGTGAAATTTTGAAATATGTTAAAGTATTTCTCCAACTTAATTTTGTATTGAGATGTGCATGTAATATATCTTCATAAAGTTTAAACAAAAGTTGATAGATTGAATACAAAAGTAACTTAGAATGTCTCATCAATCATGAAAAAAACCACGACAAAATCTTGCTAGTTTATTAAACCAAAGTTTTGTACAAGAATTCACTTGTATAGACAATTACATTCATAAAAGCAGCTTTTCCCTTAATCATGATGAACAAAATGTTCTCAAGTTTAAGGTACTTCATTGGTCACTGTTAAAGTTAAATGTTTGAATTGAGCTTAGGAACACATTTCTATGGCCTGTGCTTTATACAGAATCAAATCAGCTGAACACTGTCGGATCCCAGCTGTTCTGCACTGCCATTTTCCACTGGGTTACCTGCATATGCAATGACCCTACCATATAACAGGAGGGGCTTTTCTACCTGTACAAGTGGCTTTCCTTGTCTAAAGACTGTAATTGCTTTGTTGTGTCTGTAGAAGCAGATATAAGATGTACTGGGGCAACTAGTTCAGGGTACAAGTTATGTTTGGCTATTTTTTTTAAAATCCAACATCAGTAGCTGCAAGTTATTCCAGGCCATAATTTACACAAATTTTCTCACTATCACTGCCTGTGTCGTGGTTTGACCCCGGCCAAATGCCAGGTACCCCCATATTAACACACACAAGGCTTATGAGTTGAGATAAAGAAACCTGGGAGAAGGCACGCTCAAATGGGCACAACAGGACTAACTTAGGTTGCAAAGTGATTTTAATTTATTGCTAACAGGGTCAGAGGAGTAAATGAGAAGTAAAATAAACCCTCAATGCCACTGTTTCTCCACTCTCCCCCTCCCTCCTTCCCAGCAGCTGCACAAGGGAACAAGGCATGGGGGGGTTAGGTCAGTTCATCACCCAGATCTTCTTCCCCTGCCCGGGGGAGAGGCTCTTTTCCTCTGCGTAGCCATGGGTCTCACTGTCGGCAGCCCGCCCGACACTGCTGCAGTGACGCTGGTCCCCACACAGGCAAGCAGTCTCCCCAAAACTGCTACGGTGTGGGGTCCATCTTNCAAGTCAAGGCCTGTTTCTCCACTAGGACTCCCTCTGGACCACGGCCACTTTCAGGGCATCCTCTCGCTTCAGCATGGGCGAGTGGATCTCAGCATTTCCCGTGGGCCCCCATGGGCTGCAGGGCACCCCCTGCTTCACCATGGGCCTCACCACGGCCTGCAGAGGCTGCAGAGCTCCGGCGCCTGGAGCTCCCCCTCCCCCTCCTTCTCCACTGACCTTGGTCTCTCCCTGTTGTTTTCCCTCACAAACTCTCACCTACTCCTCCTCCTCTGGCTAAGGAAAAGTGCGTGCACCCATTGTTTTGATTTCTTCTTAAACATGTTTTTCACAGAGGCGTAACCAACATCTCCAATTGGCCCAGCCTTGGCCAGCAGTATGTCCATCACCTCAGAGCTGGACATGGTGAAGGCTTCAAGAGGCTTCACAGAGGAGCCATCTTTGTGGCCCCTTCCACTAGAAAAACCTGGGCCAAGCTAAACCAGCACAGTCTGTCACATCCCCACTGAGTGTAGTTGTAATCACCGGTCATTTACCACATTCAGTGACATGACTGACTAAATACCAAAGTGATTTTCAAGATTTGAAGCTATATGCAATGAAACTATAAACTGTATAAATTCAAAGGGATTATACATGCCTGCAAATGAATGTGATCTACAAGTGCATGGGTCATAATAGGTGATAGCAAATATTAAAAGATTAATGAAATGTTGTAAATGAAATATAAGATTAAATATAGAAAACCTGACAATTGCCATGTCTGCTAGTTAGTGTCTTTTTTCCTGCTCTTTTTCTACCTTTTTTT
Organism: Dasyornis broadbenti; assembly: GCA_013397935.1. NCBI lineage: Eukaryota > Metazoa > Chordata > Aves > Passeriformes > Dasyornithidae > Dasyornis > Dasyornis broadbenti. The sequence continues at coordinate 565,671 of VZRN01005246.1, forward strand.
CAGTCCTCTCTGTCAATTAGATAATTCTACATCTTGATTTCTAATTTGCCTGAATTTGGCAGCAGATACAGAGCATTGATGGGCTCTACCTTGTCAATTTGATTTGGAAGCACTAAATATTGACAAAAATCTGTAGTTATTTGCTTATTCATTGTCATCATCATAGTAAATACATCTCTGCATGGAACACTGATGTGTTTTAGGTGTTTTTTTTTCCTCATAACCACACTTTTCCAAATATAATTTGTAAAAAAGCACAGAACGTTGAACAGTGAATTTTCACTATTTTTACAATATTTGGAGATTTTTTTTGTTTTGTTTTCCATCAAGAACAGTATTCACTTTCTTTTGCTGAAAGGTGACCAATGTCCCTTGGTGAGAACCTTGACCAAAATGACAGTGGAGCCTACAATGAGAAACTTTTTGATAATTAGACAAAAATAAATTTCAGGATTCTAAAGTCATATTTTATCTTGGCAGCTGCCCTGATCAGTTTAATTGGAAAATGTTTTTAGCTTTGTGACTGAGAAAGAAGGATGTGACATTGGTCTGTATAAAGGTTCTGGATTTGTGATTATCTTAGTTTTCCCACCATGCTCTTGTGCTTGGGACTTCTTAAGGCGCTTACACAAACTGCTTTTGTAAAATATCTCAGTATTTCTGGATTTTTAAGAGGTGTGTACACAGACAGAGGAAGGTGGATTCAGCTACCAGAAAAACCTTTTTGTTCTAATAAACACTTTGATTTGCTTAATCTGTAACCTACAGGGGAATACCATTCAGTGGGTTGTCAGAGTTCACATGATTTTGTATGTAATTACCTTGGTATTATAATTGCCTGTAACTGTCTATGCTGGAAATGATGTAAGTTTCTGACCAGGGGGTATGTTTTTACATTATTGCATTAGTCATGTTTAAAGCAAGTTGGTGAGGAGTATAATTGGAAAGAGAGAAAAAGAGGAATTTAGATTAAAGCCCTTCATAGTAAAAGAATTTGGGTTTGGAAGATGTACTTTTCTATGGCAGGATTGTTGTAAGACAGAATAACACATTTCCTATCCTATAGAATCATTATTTTTGCTCAGGGAAAAAAAAAAAAAAAAAAAAAAAAAAATTTGGAAGGATTTTAGAAGAAGACTTGACCTTATGAACAATTCCTGAAAATAATGTGTTTTGGAATAAAACACATATCATTGTGAGAGTGTACAGATTCATGTACTATATTGTAGAATAACAATAATTCAAGGAATGATATTATAACACTAATCAGCTTGCAAAGTTATTGAGTGTAGTTTTACTATGCTTGTGAACTGGTTCCCTCTGTTTTTTCTGGAGAAGTGGAATCAGCTTCCTTAAATTTCACATGAAAGGTTATAAAATCAGTAAGATTAGAAATCTAGCAATTTTCACACATGTGTACTAGCAAAACTCCCTATTTAAATTACTTTCAAATAAAAATATAATTTAAATTAACAGTTATTTTGAGTTTTTGTCACCTTTTCTCTTAAAATTCACCTCATGAATTAAAATAAACCAACTTCTAAATGATCATCAAATGTTTCAATAGGCAATCATTTGCTATTATGGAACAAATGAATGTGTTGATTCTCATTTGAAACATTATGACCTCATCTGAAACATTTTCTCCTGTTGTGCCCTAAATTATTTGTACCACTACAACTTTTGTAAGCTTCATAATTCTAAAAACAATCATTCCAATTCTGGAATGAATGAACAACTTACAGCAATTTTAAAACACTTGAATCTTGAATTCTGAGAGTATAAGATGGATTTTTAAAAAATTCTGATTTACCACTCTCATGATGTTTTATCTTTCTGTATTATCTGAAAAAGTTATCCATTCTCTCAATTATTTTAAAATCAAATGCTGATAACTGTAAAAAAACCCAAAAGGGATACAGTACTCCAACCACAATAAGACACAGGTATCTAATGTTAATTAAAGGTAGAACACATTTTTAAAGTTTATGTCTATGTACAGAATATACCCCATTACCTGCTTTCGCAGTTACAGCAAAGAACTCAAGACTTGAAGGGCAAAGAGAGGAAATGTTTCCTTACAAATTAATGATCATATTTTAAGTGCTATATATATAAAATTTTAGAATAATGATGACATTCCTCTCATTTATACATAAAATATTTATTCTAAAATAAAACTTCTCGTATGATTTTCCCTTTGCTGCAAGTCCACAGAGGACTAAATTATCATTATTAACAATTATTCTTACAAAAGTTTCTTTTTATGACTTTACTATGATCAGCATCTTATACTGAACACCTGATCAGCATGAAGTAATTAGGATTGGTCAGAATTAAGCTTTGGGCACATACAAAACAATCACAAGCTCCCGGAGTCTCTCAAGAAGTGGTAGTAGAAGGGGAAAAAAACCACATGAAATTTTATAATAGTTTTAATGCTTTGAGACTTGGCTACATCACCTTAGCCCACAGCATCATTCCTGAATATATTAAACTACTGAAAGACTTAATGACTGAGTGATGATTTTAGATTAAATTGTATTTTATCACATTCATGTGTGTAATTGTGTGAGCATGCACAGAATCGGTTGCAAAGAGCTGCAAACCATGGCTGAGTCATCAAATGCCTTTGTGTTAGGACTCTGGTGAGGGGTTTTGAAAAGAAAATGTGTCCTATGCTACACATGCTTGTCAAATACATGTTTTTCTATTTCTGTTATTCTCTCCAGTTTGTTTTGTCTTGCATTTTTAAAGGCATTAACAATGCTGTGCCAAACTGATCATGAGTCAGAAAACTCTTCTAATGCGAAACAAAAAAAAAGAATTTTAAGTAAGAGTAGACAGTTCAACAGCTTTTTATTATTTTTTATTTTCTTTTTATTTTTAAAGAGGACTAGCTTTATCTTGTGCAGCAGCCTTTGTAAACTGTTTCCATATCTGAGTCTCCAAGACTGAGTGCAGTGTCCACCACCTGCGCTAACTGTTGACATAAAACAACAACATGCTTCTGCTTGGTCTGAGCTGCAAAATGCATGCTCACATTCTTGCCTGGCTTATTTAGTTACTTCAATAGATACGATCTTTGGAGGAAACCTTGTCTTTGGTTTGACTGTGAACATATATACTACCACTAATGTGAATGAAATGAAAGTGAAGAGTGAAACATGAACTTAAGCCCGATTTTTTTTTTGGACCAGGAGGCTGCATTTTTAGGGATCCAGTAGAAAGTGTGTGCTTCATGTGAATGATTGCAATCACTCTGTACTCACAGTAAATATGAAGGGCCTTCAAGCCACTCTAAGTTGTGCCTGTTTGCACAGATACCTTGAGTTTGCAATAGATACCGCTAAAGAATACTAAGAGGAGACCACTCACTGGATGTCTGTTTTTCCGGCCTGTAATGCACTGCACTGCAGTTTAGTATAGGAATTAGGAGGAGTTACACTTGGCCCATGGCTGTTGTTTTCTCTCATTCAGACACTGCTTAAGAGGAGTAAAAAAGCAAGGAACAGATGGGAATCTGACTTTGTCTTTCTCTTTTCTCATTTGTTTTTCTGCTAATAGTTCTTGTATAAAAAACTTACTTATGGATATTCGTTAAGTGAATGCTGGTTGAATACAGAAGTATGCTGAGCATGACTGAAAGCAAATTGAAAGAGTTAAAGATATTGTTTTGGTGTTACTCTCTTAATTCACCACTTTTTCATTTGTTTATTGAAAAAGTGATGAAGATGGAAAGTTCTTACCTATTTTCTCTGAAGAGATTCCAACATTCAGTTTAGGACTTCAGTAATACACCTTAAAATAGAAAAACAAGCAAATGCACTTGTGATTGTTTTTCATTATTCATGAAAAGAAAAACTAATTATGAAAATATTTATTTGATGTTTTATTCATGAGCTAAATTTTATAAATTGGTTGTTATAATAATACAGTTGTGTACCTTTCTATTTGGTTCCAGCAGTTTCTTCTATTTATAGCTATGAAAGCCAAACTGTAATGATGCAAACAGGGATGACTGATTAACATAATGGATGTACTGATCAAACAATTTCTTCAGAAATTTCCTCTCTCTGGTTTCAATAACTATAATTATTTTTTTGTTCAAAGTAAATTGTGGCAGCAGAAAGTACATCCCTTTGGTGGCTTTTGCATTCTGTTTCAAGTGAAATGCCTGACAATAAACAACATTACTCCCTTTGTTCTTCCATATGAATTACAAGTGAGTTTTCACACTTGTAATATTTCACACGAATATTTCACAATAATTCAAATTGTAATCTTTATGTTGATTAGAAAAATAAAGATTTTGAATAAAAATTTATTTTCATGTTTAATGCAAAACTTTCTTTTCATAATGAAGTCTTATGATTAACAGAAAGCAAAGCTTTTTCTTTAGCCTGAAAAATTTTTTGGTTTTGAGAATTGATTAAGCAATTAAAGAGATTATCTAAATGGAAAGATAGTTAAAAAGTAATATTTTTTCAAAATTAACTTATGAAATTAAAACAGTGTACAGTTACTTGTTTCTTCCCTAAGTTGAATTGGGAAGAATTATTTATGTTTGATTAAATTGATGAAATCTGAATGCAGTCCTACCTATAAACAAAATGAGAAAGTAAGGATGAACTTAATAGTCCTGAAACCATTCTTTAAACCTGACAACTGATAAAATGTAATTCAAGGGAGGAAAAAAAAAAAGAAAAAAAAAAAACCTAAAAAATGTTTTGCCCTTCATAAGATCATGGAATCATTTGAATAGGAAAAGACCTCTACGATCATCGAGTCCAATCTGACCAATCACCTTGTCAAATATTGTGGAATGGAATCCATAGAACCACCTAAATACCTGATTTCTTGCATTCAAAATGTTGTCTATGGAATTCAAAAATGAGAGTACAAGAGAGAAGATGACTTATTATTGCCACTGTGGCTTAATTAAGAGGAAAGGCTTTTGATTTCTGTGGTTTGATTTTAATAATCCTCTTATTGGTACAGTACAGTTACTAAAAATAAGTTATATACAATTTTTCTGTGTATCAGTCATGAATAAGCTAACCAAAAAAATTTGGTGAGCTGGAGGTAGGGAACCATAGCAGCATATAAAAGGAAGATGAAATGCTTTTTGAGGCAGACTTCCTCTACAAATGGCTTCCAGATTCTGCAGAATCAGATCTATAGGCCCTTAATGTGAGCCCAATATTAATAATTTTATACCAAGTTGTGCCTTATGTTGTATGAACTTCTTTTAAACGAATTAAATTGTTTTCATATGAGCATAAAATTTGCCAAAAGCAGTAGTTTCAATATCTGGTTTTAAAATCTGGCAGTTTATCCATTTACCCTATGGCCTTATGGGTTGGTATGAAATAGCACCTGGTCTTTGCAAGTAAATCTGTAAAGCAGACTGTAAAACTTTGAATACAATATTTCTGAAAAAAAGTTCTTAACTTTTCATTTTGTTTTTCAAAGATAAAATGTTCATGGTCATCTTTCCATTTCTGAATCTCAGATGAAGACAAATCCTTTTGGATAAGTTAGTTAGCAACAAACTTCTTCACAATATAGTTTTTCTTTTGTCCTCCATTTTTGTAATTTAATCTGGTTTAAATTCAAGTATCTTCTCCATTTAGCTACCTTGAGCATCCTGTCTTTGCAGGTTAGGAAAGCGATTTATGTTCTTCTGCCAAACAGAATGAACAATCAAAGTAGGAATTGTGCCATCTTTATAATGCTTCTATGCCAAGAGAGTAGGAAGAATTCCCAGGATATTAATTACTCCTAGCTGAATTGTGAATGAAATTCATAATTAGTTAAGCCCTTCAGTTTTCTGAAAGCCTTTATTAATCCTACTGTTAACTGGAATGCATAGTGTAGTAGTAGTGACTGGAGTTCCACAGGACTTTCTTTTTTGCTAAAGGTTCTTCTTACTCCATAAGGATCTCCATTTAAATAGATAATTTTAAAATACCTGCATGATTACATGGTACCTATTGCATTCAGCATAGTCCAGCAGCTAAGGCAGAGACACACAGAAGAGATAGATGTTTTTCTTAGCTTGGGCTTGGGCCCACAGTGTGACTTTTGGCTATTTACTTTTCTTCTCTGATCTATTTGTCTATTTACTTCTCTTCTCAGCTTTCTCACCTACTGAAAATTTATGAAGTGTCCTTCTTTTGTGAAATAGTTACTAATCTACAGGGGAAAGGTATTAGGTAAATGAAAATCATCTGCTTTCAGTAATATTCAGTAGTCTAAAATCATACAACCACATTTCAGACTCCATCTTTGTAGCCCAGCTCCTACCAAACTACTATTCATTTTCCAATCATAGGTTCAAGACAGGTGATCTGGAAATGTTTCTCATAAACCACTCACATGTCTACTGCAATATTTCTCACGTTACGCTTTTCCCAGTGGAGAGCACACAAAATCATGGTGAAGCAAACAGAAAAAAGGGGAATGGTGCCCTGATGAATCATAGTGTGTGTGGGTTCTCCTTCGTGGTGGAAAGTCTTCAGAACTTCTCCATGTTTTCTGGGCTACTATTTGCAGGAAAACTTAGTTGCTTTAATGGTCTTTATTTTCTTAGGCAAAACTTGGTACCTGTAATTTTGTTTGTATATAAATACACACAGACACACACACAAGAATCTTGATGGAATATTTCCCTAATATCAGAATTAGCTTTCAGATAGCAAGCAGGAAAGTGTTAAGTTTTTCCTTCTTAGTAGAACCCAAACTCCTAGGGTGGAATTCAATCAGGAGTTTGCAGTTAAACCTCTGGGTAGTGCCACCTCTCTATTCAGTGAGTCACACACATCTTTTTTGCTTCTTGGTGTTTTTTATAGAGAAGTTGGGCTGGTGGGTTTTTTGTTTTATGTTGTGTTGTTTTGGGGTTTTTTTTGGACGGGGAGGGGGTTGTATGTGCCTTCTTGTGTCTCATCTTTCAGTCTTCATAGTGCCCTTAGCTCACTGATCTTGTTAGAGGAAATATGAAGGGTCTTCTTACTACTTAAATGCTGAACACTCAACACTAGCTGAAACACTGCCAAGCAAAAGACACACCCTTGTACATTTTGCATTAGAGTCTGAGCACAGGCATGCAGAAGTCTGTTCATCGGTTCCGTCTGGTGTGGTTTGTGAGAGGAGGTTGCAATTGTTTCATCGCCTTTTAAACTGTAAAGTAAGCTATTATTAGCTTTTCTTGTGAGAGGTCATAATGGGGAAAAAAGAAGGGAGGTTATTAAATGCTTTGGCACTGATTTAAATGCAGTGAGAATTATAGGTGGTTAGAACATAACATTGCTGGAAGGGAATTCAAGATGTTGTTCAGTCAGTGTCCATTCATCTACTGCAGGGCAGGGCCAATTACATGCAGGTAGAGGCTGAGACACATCTGTGCAGCCTAGTCTTAAACACCTCCAGCACTGGAAATACCATAGCTTTCCCAAAAGGTGTGACCCATGCTTTACCTTACTGCTGTTATTAACATATTTTTGTTAATGTCTTGTTCTTTATAATTTAAGCCAATTGCTGTTTTACATATTCCCATGAATATGATATTAGGTTAATATCTACTTCTTTCCTGTAATTTTTACTTATATAAATACTTATTTTGTTTTCCATTTTTATCTCAGTTTCTCTCCTTCAGATTAAACACTTCTATCTCTTCATTCAGTATTCTGTAATAAATAATGCTTTAAAAACCTCTCATATTTGCAACTCTACTCTGGACTTCCCATCACCTTTCTTGAAATATATTTCCTCAAGCTGGACACAAAGTTCTTCCGCTTTGTCCTTACTAGTGCTGTCAAAATCAAAAGATTACCGCATTTATTTTTTGTTTATATGTGACAAACCAAGGTTTAGTTGGCTGATTGCAGAAGCATGACTCCATTTTCTGCTTATTAAAATAACTATTATATACATTTCTCAGAGTGTTTTCCCACCCAGTTATTTCAGACCATGTATTTAGGTAGATGGCTGTTCCTTAGTAACTCCTACTTCCCTTTGTTAAATAAAACCCAATTATTTTTCAGGATGTATCTCTAATTTTTCATATTCAATTCTGTGTTTCAACGTATTTCTGATCCAAATTTCAGGAGTTCACCACCCAGTCTCTTAATGAAAATATGGAATAGTTGAGGATATAGACGCATGAGAAACAGTTCTGCAGAAATCCATTTCCTCTCTAGTTCAGAGGGAAACATTAAGAATCTCCACTAATCTCTTGTTCATTGGTGGAGAATTTAGTATGTTTTCTCTTGTTGCTGTGCTCACAATTCAGTTTGATGTTCTTTCATTTGACAGATTGATTAAACATTAAAAAATCCAGTGATTTTCATTGTTGTATCATTCAAAATAGCCAGGTCACATATTATAAATTTCATAATAGCTTAGCAGGAAATAAATAGCTCAGGTATTCTCTTCTGAGTAAAAAGGAAAGTTCTTTAGTTCTAATTCTTTCTTTCCTGATGATAAAATTAAGTAACTGATTCCTTCTAAATGCACAAAGGCAAGGTTGCAAGGAGGAGCAAAATATTCACATGAATTTAATTTGAAGACCTTACTCCAGAACACAAATGCTGTCAGTGTATTATCTTGTTTTGAGAATCACGTATATGAAATAACGCCTTTGATGGAAGGGTGGTGGTACAGAGAATGAGCTCCAGAGAAAATCTAAGAAAATGCCGTAGAACTTTTCTATTAAAACAGAACAAAATTCCTCCCAAATATTTCCACTTATTTTTCAAAAAGAAATCCAACCTGACTACTGCTAGTAGTGGTCTAGAAGAAGAAGAACAGGGATGTCTTGGAAATCCAAAGAATGGATGCTTTTTAAGTAGACAATTATTGAATTAATAGTACAGTTATATTCACTATCATTTTCTGTCACATATCTATCAGCAAGATTTCTTCACCTGCGCATTTAGTGATTACACCAGTTGCAGTCTTGGCAGTGGAGGTTTTCAGTTCACTCTATACCATCTTGAAATGTAATTATTTGCATGTTTCCCCATTTACACATCTTCCTCTTTCATTGCTATGCTACTCCTCTGATGGTATCAGGCAACTTGCTGTTTAGTCTAATGATTTCTCAGCCTGAAAGTTGCCTTGTCTTTTCTTTTTTTTGAAATGAAGTATCTGGCTGGGTGAGGAAAGTGGGGCTGCTGGAAGAAACTGGGGTCAGCCCCGCCATTTCTGGGTATGACCTTTGGGCAGCTGGACTGGCTGGGGACCAAATTATATTGAAAAAAGACTTCCCCTAGAAAAATCTAAATGGCATTATTTGTTGAAAAAGCTGTGCTTTTCCTAAACCATTTGAACTGGAAAAACCTATCAAAATACATCAAAATAGCATGAAAGCATGATTTTTCAAAACAGACAGCTTCATAACATCTATGGAATGAGAATGGTAATTATTCTAGAAGAGTAAGTGTATATAGTGCTATTGTTTTATTTTGTAAAGTACTAGTCTGATATCCATGGAAACTAAATTTTATTTACAGAGTAGGTATGACAGCCTATATTTTCTTACCATTGTTTTAAAGAATATATTCCAATTTTAATACAGGTCCCAATAGTCCTAACACCAAACATTTTCAATTTCTAGGCCTTTTATATGCATTACCCATACATGTCTCTCCTTACATAAAACCCATTAATATATTATTTTCGCAGTCCACTGGACTTGTCTGCTGGTTTGTGTGCCTAATTTAACCATGCTTTCAGGTCCTGTGTTTTCTGTCGATTACTTGAATTGGAGCCTGAAGTTGGTAGTGTTTTTGCATGGCTATAGCTAGAGTATACATAGCTGTGCATAGGTTATATTTGCTTTCTTTGAGGTGCACGTATTATCATTTCCTAACTGTCTATCTGGAAAAACAAGAGGACAGTTGGGAGACAGACATGCACTGACGCAGTAGCCTTCATCTAATTAAAGGCTGGGATCAGGGGAATGCTGGTTGTTTTAAGTTAGGGAAGGTCACAAATTGTTGCTGAAAATCCCCACTCAGCTCAGTAGAGGCTTGACCTCGTGGCACATCCTCCTGTTGGAGCAGCTGATGTGATATGTATGAGACTGTGATAGAGGGAAAAGGGCCGAGGGTTGTTTTACCCTTACAGATACTCCTCTCTCAGGGTCAGATTTCCTTGATGAAGCAATTGGTAAAGGTGTTTACCGCCTTTTGATGTTGGAGAATGACACAATATACAGAGTTGTCTTCCTCCTTTTGTGTGGGAGTAAAAAGGTTTCTTCTGCTTATTTTATCCCTGCTGTGTGTAAATGCTATCCTAGACACTGCGGTGTATATAGACCATCAGAGATGAATTTAACAACGTTTTTTGGGATATATGAGAACTCTATTAGACCTATTTGACATGCAAAAGTGCCTGCATGTGCACACAATTTAAATAGTCTTTCTTTTTCAGATGTGAAAGTTGTTTATTATTTCCAGATCTGCAGGTAGGCTAGGAAGACAATCAGGCTGAAACAATTAGTTTTTCAGCACAGCTTCAATGAAGCAATGAGCTACCCCGGACTTTTGTAGAACTGAGTCTTATCACACTGTTAAGAACTAGATTCTTAAATTGGATTTACTGCAAGAAAAGGGTGCTGGGTGGCCCTTCTTGTGGTCAGATTCTGCCATCTTTCAACAGTGAGGTCAAAATCTAGATCTGCCAAGAGGCTGAAGAGAACCCCCTGACCATAGGCTATGACATGATTCTTTTGACTGGAGAGGCAAATTCTTTTTAAGTACTTTGCTGTTTGATTACTGATCCTATGATGACAAAAGCAGTTTTCAAATGTGGTGATGGTTTTGCCCGGTAGCAATAAATTATGAAGAGTTAATTATCAAAGCTATCCAGTATGTTTTTCCTTGTAAAATTTGATAATTAAATTAGAAAGTCTACAATTAAATTAGGGAATTAAAAATCTACAGATGGAAGGTGTTGCCTTTGTCTTTCTTTTACCCTTCAGATGAGATTGATTAGGTTTTCTACTCACTTTTAATCACAGAGTTATTGTACTTTCTTGATTTGGTGATTTGAATCAATTCAACATGGTATAGCACAGATTAATTATACTGTAGGTAATTGCAATGTATAGATACTTTTATAATAAATATTCTTTCTTTTTCTTCAAAAATTGTGGAATTGATCTAGCTGCCCAATAAAAAAACATTTTAAAGTGCTGAAGATAATTTAAAACTGGGAGAAGGCAAATATCAAGAGTTTAAAATGATGTTTTAAATATGATTAATTTTGATTTAGAACTCCTACCATATATACCAAAATTCTTATATCATCTCATACAAGATGATACAAACTTGTTAAACATAATTCCTGCTTGAGACACTTCCATATTCTAAGTTACACACAATTTCCTTATTTCTTATACTCCTTCAATGATGGAGTAGCAACCACTTTATTGTTATTTTTCATTATACAAGTTTTCTTTAGTAATTTTTTTATTGGTGAAATTGAAATGTCCTCAGAGTCAGAACTAGAGGTGGTATGACTGCTGTAACTGATTTTGCTGACTTATATTTGAGATTTTATTCAAGTCTATGAAGAATACCTTTAGGATTTTTTTCCTTTTTTCTCATCATAGCATGTGATATGTCACTGTTCCACAAGCTTATGCTCTACTACAACTGCTGTTTCTCATGTTTTTCTTTGATCACCTGAGCTATAGAAGAGCATGACTGTTTTATGTTGCAGTCAGTAGGAGACAATCCTAGCTAATTCAAAATTCACTTTGGGTTTCTCATTCACTGATGTCTTGAATTAAGTAAATAAAAGAGCAACCTCATATGATATTCATCTACTCTGTCATTCTTTTGTTCCCATCTCCAAAGTTCACCAATCCAACCCAATATCATCATCATGTTGCAGACTTTTTGGTTTCCTGCTTCCTACTAGATTAGCTTGTGAGACTCTGTTTTCTCTGCTCAAAAGTTCCGAACTATTTTAATGGACACAGTAAGTTTGAAATTTCCAAGAGAATGTTAGGTTTTAACTTAACTGAAAGCCTAAAGCCCGTGCAATGCCTGTCAGAGTGGTCAAAGTGGACTACAAAAGGAGACCTTTTCGATTGCAAGGATTTTCACTTCTGACCTATCTTGTTTTGTGTATATCCTTTCTCATCACCAACTGTATTCAGACATACTTTATTTTGTAAGGCTACATAAGCATGGAGACCTAGCTCTTGATTCCCTATTGTGAGTTGCTTGAGACACTCTTTTCTTCCTGAGCTTGTTGTTCTCTCTTGGTACCTATAGGGAACAATTAATTATGAAGAAAGAAATGAAGAAAAAAACCGCCAGTGAATATCAAGAATTAATTGGACCAGCTATTTGCAACCAGACTAAACAGACAAGACAGAGAAACAGGATAGATGGAAACTTGCCAGATAGAGGAGAAAATGATGGAAGGCTGGAAAGACCTTGGCATATTCTCACATCTACCGTGTCCCCCAAACTTTATTCTGTTATTTTTTATTTTTACACGCATTGCAAATTTTTATCTGGTGCTACATGAAAGAAGTGCCAGCATTCTGAGGGTTGTGGTGATGGAGCTGCCTGTGGGTTTTGCTCGCTTTCCAGTTACAGCACAAGTACAACATTTATATTGAGACACTCCTTTTGAAATTCTTGCAGAATAGTTTTACAGATTAAATTATTTATCCAGAACTTTTGAGAATGTTATGAATTTATTCATTTGAGCCCCATGGACACCTAAGACTAACCCTGCACTCTGTCAAACTCTCTTCTCTTATTTCCAGACATGTACATAATATACGCAGATGCAAGAAGGTTTATATTCATCTTCCACTACAGTGTATAAGCCCTATATCTGTAGGGGTGTGTGTATGTATATAATTTTAGAAAACTGCCTGAGGGAGTATCTTTTTTGAAATATCCCACTATGGAAAGAGAATGATTTTATTCATAACATTAATTGTCATTGCAGTTCTGTTGTATTTTCCTTTTTTCTATCAATAATGTATTGCTGATTTCACAGTCTTCATTCAAAGAAAGCCTAATGAGATCTTTTAGGATACTCTCACTTCATAAAAGTTTTAATGCAGCCTTTCAGTAATTAATTACAATGTCATTTGTTTTTCTCCACTTCACCACAGACCAAGAAAAAGCCATTTACTTGCCACAGGATTGTTGTGATCTCTCAACCCAAATGTCATGATATGGTGTGTCATTAAAAGGAAAGGCTTGAACATCTCCATAGAATTTGGCTTTTTTTCATGGGAACTTCTGACTGCTATTTACTTTGTGATTCCTTGGACCTTACCCCAGATTACTGGCTGCTCCCAGTTATCCTATGTTTATTAAAATATCACAAATACAAAATCTATCTAAGAACCTTCTGATGGGTAGTAACTGCCCTTGAACTTGAACTGCATTGTAATCCTACAAAATATCTGCCTTTCTGTATGTGATGGTCAAATGCAGGGAAACTGCTCTCCCTCTGCTGTGCTTATCTTTGCCAAGAATGGACAAGAGATGCAGGTGGAAAACTGGAAACACTAAGTTGAATATGATACCTTCAAGGCACTGTGGTGTCTCATGGAAGTTAAATGACTTGGGGTTCCACCCCCAAAATACAAAACAATCTGTAGAACAGCCCAGAAAAATGTGGGATATACCTCAGAGAAATCCTCGAGTTCTAATTGTAGTTTTAATGTTTATATTAATACAAATACCTGAATCACATGCAGGCTTTTGGTGCAAATACTTCAACATGCTTTGTGAAGATTGACAAAGGTGTACACCTGCACATGAGCCTAACACATTGGTGTATTCTGCAGCATAGCTTTTCCTTCCATATGTATTGTCAGAATTCTTGACGAATTTTGGCATTTTGATCATGGGTCATGTTCCTGAAGCTATGAAGCTGGCTTCCCTCAGAAAGCTTAACAGTCTTTTTACAGAATGTTCTCTAGTCACACTGGGAGCAGATGCACAAGCCCTGTGGAGAAAAGATATTATCCTTAGTAAGTTCTGCCAGAAACACTAAAGTGACACTTGCTCTTTTTTCAAGTACGAGCTGAGTGCACTGTCATCAGAGGATTCAGTGATGGGCCAGAAATCAAAGGTCTAACTTTTTAAAAAGAAGACACATGTTGAAATAATTTATGTCCAGAGCCAAGAGCTCGGAAAGGTATAGTATAAAAATTATATTGTGATTAAAAGAGAAATAGTGAAGAAATTTATTTGCTTGAAATGTTCTTCAGTGGTCTGTAAAATGTGATATAAGAAAGTAAAATTGTGGATTAATTTTTAATTATTTCCATATGAGGATACACAGCTCAATATCTTTGCTTTTGACTCTACTCATTTCCTTCATGCATGACTGCTGCAAAAAAAGCCCATGCCATCTTGTGCAACCGCTCAGGGAAAGAACCACCAAAGAAACCAATCAATAGAAGGGGCCTTAGCTAAAGGTCAGACAAAATTGTAGTAGAAACCCTGGGGATTTTTTCAAGCAGCTACTAAGAAAAGTTGTCTTCTGAGATGATGTTTACTACAGGTTTTATTGTGCCTTCCTTTACAATCTGTGTAGGCTTCAGAGGTCACTTAAAGTAAATTCCAAATGAAAGGTCTTTCCACTTTGTATATTTGTAGAAATTTTGTTTAGAAAATGGTGAGCTCTTGAGGTGATGAGACCATCACTGCTGTCAGAGGTACTTAAAATAGCTTCTGTGGCACAGATTTCTTTGAAAGTCTCTTTGAATTTTAAAAGTAGTTACTAAAAAATTAGGCTTTTTATATTACATTCATCAACTTCAATTTTTCTTTTACACAATAACATTCCTACAGACTGATTTGTCACTTGGACACTTTATATACAGCTACATGTTCCTGTTTTTTATAAGCAAGGCTACTGAAATTCTACAATCTTTTTTCATTCCCTTCCCTCTTCATGAATGAATTCCTTTCCTAATATTTAATCCATACTTTTCTTGTATGGAATCTTTGTTAAATGCAGTAAGCTCTACATTTGAATTGGAACTGGAATATATTTCCCCAACCTGATAAATAAGAGTAGAACAGACGGACTAATAACTAGGCTGCAAGTAGATGCCTGTGAGTCAGTTGTCAACAGTCTTATTGTAATGACTCTTTTGAGTTTCAGGTCTTTTTGACAATTGAGGACAATAGACTTTAGCTAAAAATGTTGGCACTTTAAAGCAAAGCATTTTCATTAGAGAGGTCTTGTGGAAAAAAAATTAGGTTCCAGAAAGGCAGTTGCTGCAGTTCACCTGCAATACAAAATTGCCATTGTTATCACTGCTTACTTTGTCATTGGAAAATTTTATAATAGGTGTAATATATTACAGAAGTGTTAAAATCTAGAAAATATTCTTGGTTGTTCCTGATCTCACCTGAATACTTCTCAGCACTACTGGAGCCATGTCAAGTTGACTTGCCATTCATTATGTGCTTTGTTTCTCAGAAATTGCTTGTAGAGGACTTCTGTATCCCACCTTTTTGCCCTTTTGTTGTCCTGATTCTACAGCAAGACTGTAGAATCTTTTTCATCAATACAAGTGAGAAAGAGAAGAAGGCAACAATATTTTCTGAAACTGTTCACTGAAACATTAATTAATTAGGGCACTAAGGGCAGCCAAATACGCAAACACTGTGTACGTAATTTTCACTGAACCAGATTTTAATTGCTTTTTATTGTTTTTAAAACTAAGAATGGACCATACCACGGGTCTTACCACGTACTCTGCTCTAACTTTTTTGCACTTCTTTCCTGTTACTATGTTCTTTTTACAGTGGGATATGGCAAGAGAAAGGTGAGGAAAGACTATTTTATGAAATACTATTGTGGGGCTGAATTTATGATGTGTACAAATATGTTTCGTCCATTCTTACTCAGTAAAATAAGAAGCTAGCACAAGCAGGGCTTTTTCTGAATATATGGCAGAGTCAGTCTCCTATGTGTGCACATTTGGGCTCTGAGCCTTTCCATAATTTATATGCTTATTGCAGCTTGTATTTTTCTTGCAGTGTATCCATACTGGATGGAAAAAAATTGAGTTGTGGTTCTTTGCCACTTGACTAATAATTGGAGGAAAAGTAATATAAGGCAAGTTTAAAAACATTTTTTTCTGTTGTCCATAACTTGAGAGTAATACAAATTTTGAAAGACCTTTTAGGTGGATGATGAATTGAACAATGCCACTTTTCATGATTTGTAAGATTGTCCCCAGATGAAAACGAGCATAAGAACTCATAAACAATTACCGGGCATGCCTGTGCTTTTGACTGCTGTTTAAGCCAATTCCTAATTGGAATGACCCGCATTATTTTTTTATACTAAAGACAAATGACTTAATATTTTATTTATACCTTGCTTCTGGCATCAAAAATTGTAATTCTACTAGAAAAAATACAGAGTTGGTATTCAGACTTCTATTTACACACTTTTTACCCCTATTGCTCCATTTCATACCTCAGCATGGTCTTTGTGCTAAATATGGAGCCAATCTTCATCTTGAGAGCATTTTGGGCACTCTTTTGATTTTGTATTCAAAGAGACATATAGGATGTTTTAGAGCTGCTTTATAGTCATTCAATCTTTTTTTCATGGAGTATACAAGGGCCAAAAGAGGTGACAGCATAATACAGGGGCAGAACAGGGATTAAAACAGAAGATTCTCTCATAATCTACTTTACTACTTTTTACTTTACTGGTGAAAAAAAGGTCTTTTGGCAGAGCCTGATTTGCAGATCAGATTATCACTGATTGGCATTTTTCCCCCTTTCAAGTGAGGTGTGATAGCATTAGAAAGGAAGAAATGTTGCTTTGCTTCTTGTGAATAGGTTGAACATTTGTTGCTGGAGGAGATTGGAAAAGTTATTAATTTCTGCTCTGCTATTATACTAATAAATGTTTCTGATGTTCTGTCTACTACTTTATGACATTACATTAACAGATGCTAGTGTTGTAATCCAATAAATACATATTTCAGTGTCTTTCTAAATGTTCATATTAAACTGTTCACAATAGTATTAGAACACCTCACAAAGGCTGTTTCAAATGAAGACAATTAAGTAGGTAATTATTTTCAGCTTTGTTACCATAAACTGCAATTTGGAATCTGTGTGAGCTTAATAAAAACTCATCACATTTTGCATTTGAAGTTCTGTTTATTTGGCATTTTTCCCCCTACTTATTGATGTTTGCAGGTAGTGCTGGGCTTGCCTCACCCGATTCAAGACAAGGCTCCCATTAGAATGAGATTGATGGGATGTTGAAACACGTGCATTAATTTCTCTATGGGGTAGTTTAAACCAAAGTCTGGAATGAAAAGCTGCACCTGATAGTAGTCCGCTCATCCCACAGATGAAACTGTGATAGTGAGTTCTTATCAAGGTCAGGTTTTTGTTAAACTTTAATTTTATTGTAAGCCTTTCAGACATGTCAGTCCTTGTTCCCAAGTTCTATGAAAGTGTTACATTTTATGTAGAAAGCATTTAAGCAGGGATATTCAAATCAGTACTGTTAAAATGAGGATGGAGAAGGGCACCAGGCTTATTGTGAAAAGCCAGAAACTATAATTCTGCTGAAAGCAGATAGTAGTTACTGTTGAGTGTCTGCAGGTTAAAGATGTGGGATAGTGCACCTTATTGCAGTACAGCACTGCAGTTCTGTGGCTGAAAACCAGATAGTGCAAATTAAAAGTAGCTACACACACTGAGCTCTTCACTGATCTAACCAGATTTAGTAACCATAATAGCTCTTAGTTGATCTAAACCAAATACTAAACCAAATAGGCCTTAATGAAATTGTTTGCTCTGCTCCCACCCCTGTTATGCTCACTTATACTGTAATAGGGAGAAGGGAGGGGGTGGAATTAGACCTGAAAAACACGGGCTAACATTTATCTTATAAAATGCTGGCTGAAAAGTTAGATAATGAGTAACTATTTTACTATTTTTTTTTTTTTTTTTTTGGAAGGAGGAAATGTTTACTTTTCCTAACACTTAAAAGAATCAATGGCATAAATAATATCTGTTCTTGTGTCCCCCATAACCTCCACCTATAAGGCATTCTGAAAGGTGAAGAAACACATGGCATCCATTTCATCCTTTACAAACTGAAGAGACCTCTCAAGGTGAGAAATGGGGTACTGTCTTCTTTCCCTATTTGGTAAAGCAGCAATCCAAAACAGGATTTTGTTTGTAAAGATCAGGAATGTTTATGGGCTTCCAGAAACAGCACATTTTTATTTGTACATAGTGAGATAATTGTCTCTGTGGCAGAGATATTGTTTTGTCCACTGGCTGTGTAAAAAAAGGGGTTACTTTTTTCAGGGCTTGGATTCACTCCTTTCCTCTGGCATTATTTTATGCTCTAAGAAATGTATTAAAGTTTCAGCTTAAGCTCCTTCCTATCACCACTAAAGCTCAGGTTGCTAGTTCCATTCTCCTTATCTTCTTTCATTTGATATAAGGGAAAAGGAGACATGGCAACACAGAGTAAAGGCTTGCTCACTGAGCTATAGTGGCTCTAAGCCAGGTCAGGGGACAAGAGCAAGTGATAATGACTTCAAAGACTGTTGTACTCTTCTGTCTCATCTTTCCTGTCTTCACAATTGGAGCCAAATCTATCTGAATATAATGTCAGTTGGGTGCAATACATTCAAATTTTCATAAACAATTGTGTTATTGTATTCAATTTTAAATATGATTTCTACCTTTCAACTGAGTACTGTTAAAAGGCAAGTGAATTTCAAAATGCGTCCTCTGATCAGTTGAGTAAGGTATGCAATTAATGTAGCCTGTGTGTACTAGCAGTGACAGGAACAAAATCCAAAAAGGTGCAGAAGTTGTTAGGTATTCAGAATTTGTCACGAATCTTAAAGTACTCAATAGTTTTCAACGATCAAAGTAATGTACTTTATTTATAAGCATAAATGAAAGAACCATCATGTAGCATGAAGGCAAGGCTGGATAACTCGTTGCTATGCTATGATAAGAAACCCCCAGCACTCTGGGGGATTTTTAAATTAACAGCCTGTCTGTTGCTAAATGTTCCAAGTACACCCAACTGATGAGTAGATCTGTAATAATATATCATTGATCATATAACAATAGGTGATGTCAATACAGTGGTGCAGTGAGTAGTTAAAAAAAAAGCTACCAGCTGTCAATTGCTTTATTTGAATTTTCTAGCTTTTATAATTCTGTTTGGGCCTCCTAGAAACACAGTAATTATTTTGGTTTTCTTCTGCTTTTTTTCTTTTATTTGTCAGACTGTTTTCTCTCATCTCCTTCTAACTCCTGGTGTAACTGAATTTAACATAATTCTGCATCTTAAGCATCCTCATCTGTACAGAAAACTCACTGGTGTTGGAAAGACTTGGAAAATGCAAAGCTTTCTTAAAAATTGTTAAGCTCTTACTCATTGCTTTCTTAGTTATTCAGAAACAGGTTCTATTTTTAAATTAATCTTAAATAATTCAGCAAAATCTTAAAAGATAAGAATTGACATTATAGTGCTAAGATTGCTAAATTTTAAATAATGTACTGTAGATGCAGTTGTAAAACATTAGATTATTCTAGAGTAAATGTATGTTCAGGATTCTCATTAAAGACTTTGGATTTTTTTGAGGTGATGACCTTGCCAGGATTGCAGTACTGCAATGAACTTAATTGGGGAGAGAATTTTCTTTACTACTTCAAAAATAACAGATTTTTCATATTGAAGTTCAATAATTCTGGCTGTTGCTACTGTGTGAGTAACCTAGTGCAAGGTAACAAACCTCTCATTGGAACTGAGTGACTTCACAAGCAAGATCATATGGGTCTTGTTCTACAGAAGCATCTCAGTGCTCCTGGAAGTATCTCAACACAATTAGAATTTTCCTTCTTTAGCTGTTTCAAGCTCCTTCTAGAAAGCTGTGACTACATTCGGTTTCATTTAGGTTTTTCCATTCTTACACCACTTATCATGTTAGTCTAACTAAACCTTACTCCTTGGTTACATTTACCACCTTGTGGTAGGTCCTAAGATAACTTCCCTCTTCTTGGAAACCTCTTTTATCTGCATTTGTGTTCCTCATTCCTGCTGGCATTCATAGTCAAAATAATGCCTGATAGAACCAGAAGTGGGCCTGCTTTGAGTACCACATACTTCCCACATAAGAAAAGAACTGTTTAGACTTAGCTTCATTAATCTCTTTCTAAAGATAATTTGGCTCCCTTTGGAAATTTAAGGATTTTAGAGTATGGGAGATATTGAGCCACAACTCCTGGTTTTACTATGCCAAATTTAATTACCGAAAAAATCGCTTCTGTTATTACTGCTCGAATAGCTGTAAGTGTTCTCTACACACCTGTGACACAGATTGAAATATTTGTTTGGACAAAAACATAGCAGTGGATGGTGGTTTGCAATGTAGGGACCTTGGAGTCAGATCTCTGATCTTTCTTGCTCAAAGACATGGTCTGCTTTGCCCAACAGACTAACACGTAGGTCTCTGCCATCCTTGATCCTAACTCCATGAGGCTTTCTGTCAGGTGCCACGGGGATCCGCCGGCTACTGCAGGGTGGCACATTCAGCACAAAAGGAGTTTCACAAGCTGGCGTGTGATTCCCTGCCCCTGGCAAGGAGCAAGGCCAGCCAAGGCGAGGCAGATGGGGTCAGCCAAGAGTCTGCATTTCCAGGCACACGTGCTGGAGATTTATTAGGATCTTTCTTCTAACAGAAATTTCTCCATTTAACATCAGGCCTATTTTACCATAAGATTTGACTAAGATCATGAAAGGCTTCCTGTCCATTGGCTGAAGTACTTCAGATGTCCCTTTCCATGTTAGATCATGGTCACACCTGTCTTATCTGCATGGTTCTCTGCATTTATGGAACATTAGTTCAGGTTCTTGAAAAACAAATCGTCTTTTACCATCTCTAATTTTTTCCATCCCATATTCCAAGGAATATTTGAACCTTTGACTTTAAAGCACAAAGTGGTAAAGCAGATGAGCTAAGCAATGTTTTTTATTCAAAGGAAGAATAATAATTATTAGGCTTTGTACAATATGGCATTATTAGTGGACAAAATCTTTCTAAAAGAAATTGTGTCTGGGAAACAAACTTCCTGAACACAGAAATGTCAGATTCATCTAATTTAGCCTTAGGACTTTACCACTGAAACACATAAAAATCCGAGCTCTGAAAATATTCCTGTGAATAAAAGTGGTTAAGCTGCTGCTGGAATCTTTACTTTAGTTGCACAAAAGCTTTTAGTCACATATTAACAGCCATAGCACTCACATATTTTACTGATAAACACTTTTGTTGGTCATAGCTACTCTGTCAGGTTTCATTGGTTCTGTGAAAATCGTATTTGCCTCATCAAGGAGCACCATAGGTCTGTATTTGGGAAGCATGGTGTGTATGATTGTACTGAGTGCTCTATATTTTAGTGCAGAGGGGTCAGTGAAGATGAAACTAGTGTCTTTTCTCTGGCAAAAAACGGCTGAATTGATGGAAGCAATGACTCTGAACTCTAAATTGTAATGGGAGAAACTTCTACACCTATTTTCAGAAGCTTCTCTGAATCTCTAGGTGTTCAGCTTTATAGGAAATATAGTCTTAAACTGCCTGGGTCTAACTGTTTTTTTGAGGACAAGGCTGTAAGTTGGCCGCACAGGCTGTCCACTGGCTTGCAGCAAGAAAGGACAAATAACGGGACCTGAGGACTTCAAGGATAGTGTCTGATTCTAGGATGGCAGTGATATGTTCATCTCCAGGCTTCATCTCTTAGTTTCACTAGTACAGGCTAATGGTCATGAATATCTTTCAAACCTTTCAGAATACTTCATAAGTTTAGTCTAAATTGAGAAGACAGTAAACTATATTTTTGTATGCACTGAGATTAATTTTCTTAGATTCATATAATGGTAAGCATTAGATTTGTATAAAGAAATATACCTTTAATTATTTTTGTGTTTGTTTTCATGTTCTCAGTATCTTGCATTTTAAGACCAAGTTCTAGGAGTAAACAACAAATTATCAATAAATTTGTCTGAAAAAAATGTGTCTATTTATTTGGATAAAATTTTACGGTGAATTGAGGTAGGCTTTCTTTTTGGAGATGATATAATTATTTTTCTAAGTTCTTTTTAACTTTGTCAAAATCTGCAAAATTTTTGTTATTTTCTTCCGTGTTTCAGTACAAAGTTTTATTCAATAATTTCTTTTTTTATAACTTGATTTTTTTTTTTTCTAGAATGCCATCTATGTTTGAGAAACAAAGTTAAATGAAGTGCTCTGAAATCATGGAAGCATAGTGCTACATTTGGATAGAGTTATGGTCCACTGTAATGAGATTTCAATTCAGTGTCCTATTCAAGACAGAGGCAGTATTTGAAAAATGAGCTTTCCTGGCATGTGATTACTGTTTCTCATTGAATAGCAGTTATGAGATCAGAGACCATTTAATTTTCTTTTTGTTTATTGTGCAGTTTAATGAAACACCCTGAACTAGAAAGTTCTGAATGCCAGGTGATTTTGTTTGGTTCTGAAAACTTGCATGTAGGGTACTTCTAAGCACCAGTTAACAGAAGAAAAAAGAGTATTCTGTGGAAATTGCTCCTTATTTTCATTGTGATGTCAAAGTATCTATACATATATGTACACATACACAAACATATATATGCCTGCATATATGCTTGCAGACCCACGTGTAAAAAAAATTACTTTATATGCATGAGG
Source organism: Dasyornis broadbenti (assembly GCA_013397935.1). Taxonomy (NCBI): domain Eukaryota; kingdom Metazoa; phylum Chordata; class Aves; order Passeriformes; family Dasyornithidae; genus Dasyornis; species Dasyornis broadbenti. The sequence goes on from VZRN01005246.1 coordinate 588,433, forward strand.
GATTTATATCTAGCAGAATTGACAGATATTTTGCATTTTGTTTTCTGCTAAATGGACCCACGGTATCCATTCCTGATTAATTCTGTTGAGATTATGATCAAAAAGAGAATTACCAGAAAATAATTTTCATAGCAAAACAATGAAGAAATACACATATAGAATAAATTGGTACATGGTTTTTTCCTTAACCCTTATTAAACAGCCTGAGAGAAAAAGTGATATGAAATAAAACATTCCTATGTATTAATTTCACACCATTTGATGTTTTGCACTTTGTACCTCTTAAATGTGAAAACACAGAACAGATGTCTTATGAATTATGTATATGTCATAACAGAAGACAATTGTCACATGTATTTTAATACTGAATAATTAATGGATAATCTGCTACGTTTGCACAGGGACTGATCCACTTATTGTAAGAGACTCTTAGATAATGACATGATCCGGCAATGTGCACTTGCAGCCCAGAAAGCCAAATGTGTCCTGGGCTGCATCCAAAGCAGTGTGGCAAACAGGGCCAGGGAGGGGATTCTGCCCCTCTGCTCCGCTCTGGTGAGATCAAACTTACAGTGCTGCATCCAGCTTTGGGGTCCCCAGCACAGGAAGGACACAGATCTGTTGGAGTGAGTCCAGAGAACACCACCAAGATGATGGGAGGGATGAAGCAGCTCTCGTATGACTGGTTAGGAGTTGGAGTTGCTCAGCCTGGAGGAGAGAAGGTTCTTAGGTGACCTTATGGCAGCCTTCCAGTACCTGAAGGGTACCTGAAGGAGACTTGGAGAGGGACTTTTTACAAAGGCATTTAATGACAGGACAAGGGATAACAGCTTCAAACTGAGAGTACGTTAAATTCGATATCAGGAAGAAATTTACTGTGAGAGTGGTGAGACGCTGGAAAGGGTTCCCAGAGAAGCTGTGGATGCACTACCCCTGGAAGTGTTCAAGACTGGCTGGATGGGGCCCTCAGCAGCCTGGTGTAGTGGAAGGTGTCCTTGGCCATACCAGGAAGGTCGGAAGTAGATGATCTTTAAAGTCCTTTACAAGCCAAACCAATCTATGATTCTATCACCCTATAAACAAAACAAACAAAATAAAAACCAACAAAAAAACAAACCAAAAGCATAAGTTGATTTTTATTTGCCCTTGAGATATTTAGGCATCAGACCTACTAAGGATTTTGCTGTCAGAAATTTCTGGGATGAATAAATCTCTCTAATAAAAACTTCAGGCATTTCTTATGCTAGCTGCTAGCATAGGGAATTTTTATAGTTTTTTTTTCAAAGTAGCAGGTTTTTTTGGAAGTATAGTGTGGTGAAACTTATGTCAGCCTCTTGAGCTTAAAGAATAAACATTATATACCAGCATTTCTGGGTGTAATATGCTCAGTAGGTATGAAAATAAGGTTAAAAAACTCACACCACAAAAGCCAGGAGAGCATTTCTATTAGTAATTTAGAGAAAAGCTTGGTAGAATACTTGAAAAGTATTTGAAATTGTATTTGTAAAGTAAAGGATAATTTGAAATTGTCAGTACATTCAATTGGGAACAAAAGAAGAAACCTCCAATGTAAAAGAAAATCTAATTGAAAAAGCAGAAATACATAGTTCATCAGAAATTAGATGTTACTATGTTGATAAATATTTTATACAGCATTTAATGTGTGTCTGAAAAATTATCAGACAGAATATTATAAATTAAGGGCATCTCAGATGACCAAAAATTATTTTCACTTGAAATGAAGAACTCAAATGATTTTGTGTACATTTAATTTACCACACTGACAATTTTTTCTCCTTCTAAGTAAAATGGAATAGTTGAATTCTCTAGACATTACACACATTTAAAATCTTTTTTACTTAGCAGTGAGGACAGTTGATGTTGTGCTCAGGCATGCAGTAACTTTATTATAAGACATGGAATTTAAAAAAAAAAACAAATGCAGGGGGACAAGACTTGTTTTATTCAGTATTGGTCTCTAAGTATATTGGAACAAATTAGACAAACAACCAAACTGAATGCCAGGAATTAAATAAAAATAAAATACATTTTTCTGCAGAATTCAACTTGCAATGTAAAGTGTAAAGCAATAAAGAATCAGAAAAATTAACTAATTTATAGTGTGCGGTTTTTTTTCTAATATAAGAACAAGCATAGAAAAGATGGTAAGGCAAGGTGATTATTAACTCAAGATGAATATCAGCTTTTCAGACAATGACTAAGATCTCTAGTAAAGGCAGTTTCTTTCCATCACATAGAAAATTCCATCAGATACAATTTATGGTTCTGAAATGGGACAAGAATTTGCTTACAGACATGAGAAGTAAATCATTCAGTTGCCAGCACCTTTGAAAATTTGAAATAGTTCATTAAAATTTTGACATGTAACAGAAATAAAAAGGTTTTGAAATAAAAATGCTTTTTATTCTGAAAAACTGGGTACAGTATTTTCATATATTAAAATGTGTTTCTGTTTTCTTCCTTTCTTTCAAACCAGCCTTTACCTCCTATCTGATTTTCAATACCAAGTGTGCCAGTACCATTGTACTAGTAACTCCTAGTTGCAAATTACAGTAGGAAAACCCATCTACATAAACAGAATTCTGGTGTTTTTTGTCTTGCAGAGACTGAGTGTTGTTCACAGTCTTCCTCTTTTAGTGAGGAAGACTTGAACCAGCTGGAAGATCCTCTTCAACAGTCAATCAAGCTCCTATAAAAGAGACTGATGAGCAACTGCAAACAAAATGAGATTGCTGAGTTCCAGAGACCTCAGTTACTCATGTATATCCAATGTATTTTACTCCATTCTCCAAGTCTGATTCAAAGATGAGAAAGAAGAGGATGTAGAGAGGATAAATGAAACAAATCCACTTAAAACTATAGAATATTTGTGGAACAATTCTAAATCCTTTAGCATTACTGTGTTGGGATTTGTATTATCCCTGACAACTGTAGCTGGATGAAAGCCAAATCAAACTACAATTAAGTTGAATGTTTTAAAGTTAAAATTAGCTGCTGTATACATTGTGGAAAGTAGTTGCCAAAACAATGAATATATGCACAGAACAGATATGAAATTTGACAAATCAAACAGTAAGACAGTATAAAAGAGTTGAGATATTCATTTAAGACCTCAAATGTGCTTTAAAAAACCCTGAAATTGTTCTTGAAGACACAAAACCAAAGCAAAATGAAAGTTATTAGACCAAGTAGTTGGGCTAAAGTAAAAAAAAAAAAATCACTCAAATTTTGAATCAATGTTCAGGAATTCAGTATTCTGCATAATGATCCAATTAAAAAACCCTACATTTTTTGTTCCTGAAAAACTCTGGACACTTTATTTTAATGAGCAAAAATATTTATGATCCTGAATGACTGCTGTTAATGACTTCATTATGGCTGAGCCAAAATTATCTGTGTCACACTGAGGACCATTTTTAGTTTTTGACAAGTTTCTATGCCAAATTCTCCATCTTTTTATTAGTCTGATGGTTAGAGATGGTACAAATTGAAGGGTTAGAGGTGTTATGAATTGAAAAAATTCTATGTCTTCTACACTTTTAAGATGTTTTAAAATCCTGCGTTTGAGGTTCCTAAGCAATGAGCTCTCTACGTCACAGTGGAAGGCAATAAAAAAATCCCATCTCTCCTGTTACACATACACTAATGTGGTACTAATACAAAATTTGTTAGGAAAATGTGTTTTTCTTAATGTATGAATTAACTTTGTTGTATTCCAGTTTTGCTTATTACTCTTTGCCTTTTTACTGAGTATCGCTGAGAAGACAATGACCCTTGTCTACTGCCCCTCAGATCCTCTCAGATTCTCTCAGATATGGTCAAGATCCCCCTGGAGCTTTCTCTTCTCCAGGCTGAACAGCCTCATCTCTCTCAGCCTCTCTTCATATGACAGATGCTCCTATCCCTCGAACATCTTCACGGCCCTTCTGTTAAGTTAACTTATGTCTTTCCTTTATGGGAAGCCCAGAATGGGACGCAGAACTCCAGATGTGCTTCGTCAATGTTGAGTAGAGAGGAAGAATCACATCCCTTGACCTGGTGGTAATGGTCTTCCTAAAGCAACCTCCGGAATGCCCTTGCCCATCTTCGCCTCAAGAGCACATTGCTGGCTCCAATTCCTCTTGTCCAACAGGATTTCCAAGGTTCTTTCCGCAAAATGGAATTTCACTTGAGTGGGAAATTCAAGCACTTTAGTATTTCAAAACTTGTAATGACGGAATTTTATATACTTGTCAGTGCGTTATTAAACCTCTTTCCTCTTCACTTTCAAATACTTCATTAAAATGATGCTAATTTTAATGGAGAATGTCTCTACTGAGTTATAAAACTAAATAGCATCTCCAAGATTTTTAAGAAATTGACCATTTCCCTGAAGAATAATGTCCTTTACATGAATCTGAATTCTTAATTCATGGGCTACAATATTATTCTCTCATTCATAGTAAGCTCATTCCAGCTTTTCTTTTGTTTTAGCTATAAAAGTCGAATGATACCAAGCAAAGAGAGCCCAGGAATTCTTAAGAGAAATGATACCTGGCCTTATAAATTGTTATATTTTATAAAATGCATAAATAGATAATAAATATCTAAAATATTATACTTAATACTTATTTTCTATAATAAGATAAATACTTAATAGAATTAAATGAATAACATAGAATAAAACAATAATTTCCAAACAATGAAAATTTTTCATGATCACAAATGGAAATGTATTTTGATATTTTAATGTAAACTCATAATTGATTAGTACTACTAATCCTGATTTGATTATCAGGAAATTATAAGGAATACAAGTTTTAATTATGGTTCTAGCTGGGGAAACACCATCCCCTTATTTTTTGTTTTGTTGACAATAATTAGTTTATTTGACCAAGTATTAAATAAACACTTCACTTATGATGAGGCCAAAGCTTAAATCTACAAATAGTTTTGACTGAAATTATTTCTAGCTATGTGATTATATACATTTATTTTCAAAAGTTATAAAACCCAGGGACATTTTGCCAATAGATTCAAAAATATAAAGTTAGAAAAATGTTGTTTCTGCTTAGTGCAGTGTTGTACCTGTAGCACTGCATCTGGCAGTTCTGGTAGTCCAGAGCGAGATGTAAATGCTGCATTTGTAGGACTGTAATGTGAAAGCACCTGTAGTAAGGAACAGGGACTAGAAAGAGAAGTGCTTTGTTTGTTCTGTATTTATGACAAATAAAAGGCAGGATTATCAGACCATAAAAGGTTTTCCTGCTGTTTTTGCAGCTTTCTGAAAAGAAACCTTATATTCTCTTTCATTTTATACCACTGTGGTGGTTTTGCCTGGGTTAATTTTCTCCACAGTGGCCAGCCCCACCACAATGGGGCTGTGTTTTGGATCTGTGATGAACACAGGGTTGATGATAAAGAGATTTTTTTCTTTTATTGCTGAGCTGTGCTGACACACTTTTTTGCTTTTTCATACTGCCACACTGGCAAGGAGGCTTTGGGTACATGGGAAGTTTAGAAGAGACACAGCTGACCCCAGCTGCTCAAAGGGATATTCCAGACCGTATGGCATCACGCTCAGTATTTAAGGAAGGAGGAAGAGGGAACATTTGGAGTGATAGTATTTGGTGATGTCTTCCCAAGTCACTGCTACTCATGATGCTTTGCTGGAGGTGTCTGAACACCTGTCTGCCCATGGGAAGCAGTGAATGAATTCTTTCGTTTGCTTTGTTTGTTTGTGTGGCTTTTGCTTTCCTTATTAAGCTGGTTTTATATCAACCCAAGAGTTTTCTAGCTTTTAAGCTTCTGATTCTCTCAATTCCACTGGTGGGAAGTGAGTGAGAGACTGCTTGGCTGCTGGCTGGGGCTAAATCACAACTAGCACATACAGAGTTCCTACTCTGGTCCAGTCCAGCTTACTGTTTAGAGTTTTTCCTTTAAAGGATCAAAACCAGAAATTAACAGTGAGGTAGAAGCACTGGCTCTCAGCCATAGGATCCTAAGGGGTGCTGCTGCCTAACACAGGAAGAAGAATGCTAGCAGAGGAAGCAGAGAGAGAGAAATGAATGTCCCAACTCCAGTTCAAGGCAGGGCAAAGGGGAAAGGGAAGGGGGCAGGAGGGGACTGAGTGGGGAAGAGGAAAAAATCAAAGAATTGTAGAATCACGGAATAGTTTATGTTGGAAGGGGCCTTTAAAAGTTATCTAGTCAAACTCCTACCAGATAAGCAGGGGCATCTTCCACCAGATCAAGTTGCTCAGAGCCTCATCCAACCTAACCTTGACATCTTCCACCTCTCTGGGCAATCTGTTTGAGTGTTTTACCACCCTCATTGTGAAAGAATCTTCTTCCTTATATCTTATCTAAGCTGATCCTCTTTTACTTTAAAACCATTACCCCTTGTCCTATTCAACAGGCCCTGCTAAAAAGTTTGTTCCCATCTCTCTTGTATGACTCCCTTAGGCACCGAAAAGACACAATAAGGTTTCCCCAGAGCCTCTTTGCTCCAGGCTGTAACAACCCCAACTATTTCAGCCTATTCGCACAGGAGAGGTGCTCCAGCCTCCTGGATCATCTTTGGGGCCCTCCTGTGAACTTGCTCCAACAAGTCCATGAGTTTCCTGTACTGGAGAACCCTGAAATGCAATTTGAACAGCTTGAAAACAGATGCAATCGTCCGTAATTTTTGAAATGTTAGGGATCTTTAGGGTGGGGGGTTTTTTGGTTGGTTGTATTTTTCTTGTGTTTTGCTTTTAAAAAAAAATTTAAATAAATCAATTTCAATCCAGGGTGTAGCTCATATAAAATTCAGGAATCAACTTTATACACACTATTCTTATAGAATATGCATAGAAGCCATATTTGATGAAATTTCATTAACTGTTTTTTAGAAAATCAGATTAGTCCTGAGTGGGAAAAACAATGGTAATTTTTTCTTCTTAAAGCAAGATTGTTGTTTATTACTAGAGAATGTGCAATAATTTGCGTATTTCTTCACAATATGAGTATGATCTAAAAATGAATGTGACCACTTATTAACTTGTGTATCTGTAGGATAGATTGTAGAAAAGTTTTAGTTTCTAATTTAGAATACAGATAGTAGTTGAAATTTCAAAATGACTTCTGATACATATTCCATAACAAAAATGTGAATACTTGTAACAACAGCTTTCAAACACATAAATTAAAAAAAATTAATCTATTTTTACCACTCATTCCCTTCCTCTTTTTTCTGTTTGGGCTTTTGGCATCTGGAAGAGAAAGCTGTACCTATGTTAATGATAAATGAGATGATATGGGTGTGACTCTAGCAAGAAGCAACATACACATAGTAAGCTGTAAAGTGTCAAAGTTGTTATCATTAATTTGGCACTTTAGGAAAGGAATTTTTTTTACAAACTGAATAAGGAAAAGGTCAGAGGAAAGAACAGTGAGAACAACTCTTACAGAGCCATTTGATTTTTTTTCGAATTATAACATAGTAATGATGCTACTTACTCAGATGATGCCTCTAAAGTGGAAATGAATTGTTTTATCTAAGGTACTTTCTAAACTTCAAAAGACAAAATGCTGCCACTTTGCATGTTTCTAAACAGATGAAATGCAAATATCTCATCATCTCCTTTCCTCAGTTTTCAGATTACTCTTTCTAGGTGTTTGGCAATTTGCCATTGTAATGAAAATGCTGGAGCTTGGCAGTATGCCATGAAATCGCAATAGAATATATTGTAATTGCTTTTATGGGAATAATAGTGATCAAGATGAAAAATATACTTTGAATCTACTAAAAGTTGGGGCAACATTAATTTCTTTCTCTCTTATTCCTGTCTGTTTTTCCATCTAGCTCGTTTTTGGGGCAAGAAACTAATTTGTCTTGTAGACAGAACTGTTTTCTAACAACATGCTCCATGTAATGAGGTGAGGCATTGTACTGCCAAAACCAGGCTTCTGCTGTATCATTTTGACACTATTAGTTACATTATGCTTTCTTCCATCACCTTTACTTAGATAGTTTGTTCTTTAACCTTCAGTGCGCCATTCAGAATTCTGTCCGCATGTTACAGTATAAGCAAATCAGACCAGGATACACCAATTTACAGATTTTCATTTTTCTGGGGCATTTAAAGAGTTCTAGCTGTAAAAAAGAGCGAAACAGTTACAGGTTCCTATTCTACATTGGTACATATTATAGGAGTCCTTAGAACCATTGTCTCTGGAAGAGCATTTGGACCATTAGAGCCAGATACAAGTAGATACAAAATTAGGTAAATATTAGGTTTAGCTAAAACCGAGTCATATTTTCAACTGGTAGACCAAAGGATGACTGTGGTACAGCTTATTTATTTGTTTATCTTAAATTTTAGACAGCCTTTGACATCTTGTCCTATACTCTGGCTATGTTTTAAATGGCTGCGTAAGTATGCCATCAATTTTCCAGGAAAAGCACTGCCCCGTGATACCATTACTCACAAAAATCTAAGGCAAAACCCCCATTGATCTGAAGGCTTGTCCAGCCTGGAGAAAAGAAGATGTTGGAAGGGACCCTAACAGAACAGCAGAAAGCCCATGCCCATGTCTATGTGGAGGTTATCAAGAACATGGAATCAAGCTCTCCACGGTTTTCTAGGGTGGGAGGACAAGAGACAGCAAACACTGAAATGAGATTCACATTGGATATAAGGAACACCTGTTTTGTTATGAGAGAGTCAGAATAGGTGAAGAGGTTATGCAATCTCTGTCTTTGGAGGCTTTTGAGACCTGGCAGGATAAAGCCCTGAGCATTCTGATCTCATAGCTGACCCCATTTGAAGCAGGAGGCTGGATTAGAGACCTGCTGAGCTCCCTTTTGAAGTGGCTTATCCTGTGATCCTAAGATCCTATAATAAGTAATTTCTAAAACAGGAAACTGTTCACAGGAAGCCTCTTCTATAATAAAGAGAAAACAGAAAAAAAATTTCTTAAGTTTTAAAAATTCTCAAAAGATTACCTAAAGTTATACTACACATGTATGGATTTTAATATTATACCAGATTATATTTTTTCTCCATTTAGAAATCTTCACCCTTCTCCAACAGGAAGTCTCATAATAGAACAGTTTTTTTGGTTTTGGTTTTGTTTTGTTTTGTTTTTTTGGTGGAAAAGAAATCTTGTTTTATTTTTCTCCAACTGTAATAGTTCGTCTTTTAAAGGTTACCTTTGCCTCCAAACATTGCCTTGCTTATATCCCCAGACCATCATAGGCATGGTTACAAAACCACTAGCATTACTTGTTTCTCCTAAGTTCAAAGACTGTTATGATATTTTGAAATGCAAAGATTCAGTTTCAAGGTTTCTGCTTGATTACTTTAATAAAATTTAAGGACACAATTCATTAATCAGTCACATACTAGGCAATGCATAGTTTTACATCTGGAATTTGCACACCTCAAAAGCAAGTAATTTTTTTTTACTTTTGGTATTCTTTAGAAGGTACCTTTCTAACTGAGGGGAATTCCAGTTCTCCAGGAGGGCAAAATTTTGTAGTTGAATGAACAAAACAGAGCTGGCAGGAATGAATAATTAAAAAAACCCTCTCTCTTAATTAGATAATGTATATTGTCTTCTTAGCCTTGTAGAAATTTAAAATTCGGTTTGTAAAGTGTAGGCTAAACAAGGTTTGGTTGCATAAACAGGGTAAATGTTATAGCCTGCTGCATCCAGAGCATTGGCTGCAAGCCTTGTGGTAAACTCCCTCAGTTAGAAGTCTGACTGCGAGAAGATAGGAAAAAAATACAGGTAATCTCCCTTTTGTTTTCAACATAACGTAAGAACAGCTGTGCTGGATCAGATCAATAATTCTGCTTTAGACAGTGGTCAGTAATAGGAAAGGGGTGTAAGAGATGGGGACATTCTAAAACATACTGTCTTGTTTTTTTAGCATTATGGTTTCCTGGCAATCACTGAGGCAGAGCATTCCTGTCTCAAATGGTTGCTTCTATCTAGATCACTGCATTTAGTAACCAACAGTAAACCTATCCTTTTGAACGCATTTATACTTTTGCACTCAAAAAGTTACTGTGGCAATAAATTATTCTTTTAAAATCTGAAAAAAATGATACCATTGGGATCCAGAAATATTTACTGTAAATCTGGGCATGCAAATTTAAATAAACAGTTCTTCTCCTAACTTCTGCAGTGATGAAATGTGTTTAAAAAACTGTTTCATCACCTCTGATAATTTCTAGTGAGATCCAAATCCTAAACTGAGTTGTTTCATAGCAACAGAAGCAAAAAATATCTGCCTCTTTTGTTTTATTTAGTGGACCCAATACCTTTTTCAATTTTCTCCACTATTTTCAGCTTGGTATGAAATTAAGATTATTTTGTTGTTCATAAGAGCAAGAGGACAGCATTAGTTGTGTGGTGTGGTAGTGCATGGAGCACTTGGAGCATCCACTTACCCACTGTGCAACACATCCTGCCTGGAGCATGGAAGTAGAGGTGCTGGATACCTGGTACGTCCATGTAGCCCAGTAAACCTCATGTAGCTGCAGTAGCTGGTATTCAAAACCAGTTTTATCACTGGTCTGTTGTCTAGATTTACATGCACCTGGTTGAAGTTCAGAGTTCCCCTTGCATTTTTTACTTAACATCAGCCGTACTTCACCGAACAAAAAGGAAAAAAATTCAGCCTTTTTGTAAGTCACTCTGATATCTAGTGACAAAAGGTGATATGTAAGAGCTTGACATTATAGCTATTATTCCATTAAATTATTGTCATAACAACCTCCTTATTGGATACACAACATGGGTTTTTGCTATTCTGTAGCAAACATTTCTTCTGTATGTGTAATTACAGAATGGTTATCTCAGTTTAACACATATCTAATTATGTAAATAAGCACATATGCCCTCAAACTGCTTTTTGCATACTGTTCTGACCTAGGAATCATGCCTTTACTTGCTCATATTCATGTCTTAGAGGTGTTGGCCCAAAACTTCTTTACATGAAAGTTTATAAATAAAGATCTCATAGAAGTTTGATTATTTTTAAACTCATTTTTATGTTCTTTCAAACACAAATTATGGGAAAATCAAAAGTGATCAAGATGGCAAGATTAAGAATGCTGCAGCACTGAAATATTTTTTGTTTCTGAACTGGAATTCAAACATATCTCTTAGAATTTTATGAAAACTGACATATAACAAAAGAGAGACACAAATATTTTTTTTTTTAGTTTGGTGGTTAAGAAGTTTACATGTTGAGACAAAAGTTTTTGTTTGCATGAGAACATTTTTTCATCCAAAAATCATACCAAACCAGACTGTTCCTGTTGGTCATCCTCTCCACAGACCACTAACTATGTTGTCTTTCTTTCTGTGTGTTTCAGTTCCTGAATTTTTTTTTTTTTTTGTTAAATTTTTAACAAGTCTAATCATCTCTCTTGCTTTTTTGTCTTTGCTTTTACTTTTTCCTAGCCCTCACAGATGAAAATTCCCAAGGAATGCTTTTTCAAAAATTGCTTCTGAGAAATGGGTGGCCTCACTTGAATAGAAAATGTTAGCAAAATGTTTCTACCAATTCTTAATATTGGATATTAAACAGCTATGTGGTATGCCTGGGTGTTTAAGCCATATCTAGAATAGTTCTGGTATTTAATGATTTAATTTATAATTTTAATTAATAAAGCCCATTCTGTCGTTTGGAATCAAGTATTCACATAAGCCTTAACTACTTAAGACAGCAGAAAGCAATAATTTATAATACTCCCAAAAGTCACTCTGCTTCCCTGAATCACAGACTCACAGTCATGGTTGGAAAGTACCTCTTGAGACCATCTAGTTGAACACTGCTCTCAAAGGATAATTAACTACAACAGGTTGCTCATGGCTGAGTCTCATTGCATTTTTAATACCTTCAAGGATAGAGACTTTACAACTTCTCTGGGCAACCTGTTCTCAGCTGTACCCAGAGCTAAAAAAAGGTCTGATTTCTTTCTTATGTTTAGGTCAAATTTCCAATATTCTTCTTGGTGCTCATTTCATCTTGTCCTTTCACTGGGTACCACTGAGAAAAATTTATTTTCTTTATTGATGCTGATCAGATAAACAAGGGTAAGACTCCCCAAAGGCTTTTATTCTCCAAACTGAACAGTTCCAGCTCTTTCCAACTTTCCTCATATGATAGAGTCCTTAACTATCTTCATAGCCCTTTTTTGGACTAATTCCATTAAATCTGTGTCCTTTCTGTATTGGGAAGCCCAGAAAAGGACCCAGAACTCCAGAATTGTCTCACCAGTGTTGAAGAGAGGGGAAGGATCATGTCCCTTGACCTTGAGCTTATGATATTGTTCCTAAAGTTACTCAGGATGCTGTTGGACTTGCCTGCCACAAGGGCACATTGCTGGCGCAGGTTCAACTCGTCTGCCAGAATGCCCACAGCCTCCTTTGCAGAACAGCTTTTCAGTCTGTTGGTCTCCATGCTGTGTTGACACCTGTGGTTGTTCCTCCCATGGTGCAGGACTTTGTGTTTCCTTTTTCAGAATCTCATGGATATTGCTGAATTTTGAACTTTGTAAAGTATGCCAGCCCATTTTTGCAGCCTAATAATTATATATATTAATAGTAGTGAAAAATCCCATTCAGTGGCTGGCTGAAAACATACAGTGATCAGAAACCTTTACCAAGAATGAAACAAAATGCCAGAAAAAAAGTTAGAGGAGGACTACTAGTGTCCTTATAATCAGTGAGATTCCAAATCCTCTAAAAGTTTTTGAAGTATTCTTTTGAGCAGCAGTACATCTTGAACAAGCACAGTGGTTCACAGGAAATAATCAAATCAGAAACCAAACGTTTTACCACGGGAAACTAAATGAAGACTGACAAATATGTTTTATAATCCCATGAAAAGTTGAATTGATACTGTCATATTACAGTTTACAATTTTCTAAACCAGATTCTTTTGCCTGTACTCCGCTTACCTGATATTTGTCCCACAAACTGGCAAGCAAACGAGTTCAAAACAAAGCAGTTAAAGAAACTACTTATAAATCAGTTAATCTGTTTAGGTATAGCTTGAAAAAAAAAATTAACCATAATCTATGGTTCAGATGGAGCACAGGCTTGTAGCAAGCAAATTATCTCTTTCTTCATCTGCCACATGGAACACCTGTGTATTGTAGCCCATGAACACTTGCTGAAATGAAAAGGCTGAATTTAGCACACAAAGTACCTCCCGAGTCTATCCAAGCAAATATGACTGAATTTCTTCCTACTTCCCTAGACACATACTTATGATTTGGTTCACCCTAAAATCTTTGGCATTTTACCCAAACCTGTGTGGCCTTGAGATTCCTGGTGTGGTCCCCAAGCAGACAAAACCCAGCATACTTGTGGTCTAAGTCAGGTAGGTTTTGATACAGATGTCGTGGTTTGAGCCTGGCCAAATGCCAGGCACCCACAAGATCTACTCACTCACTCTCACCTGGTACAGTTGGGCAGAGGAGAGAAAACTAATTAACACACCCATGGGCTCATGAGTTGAGACAAGGAACTGGGAGAAGATACACTCAGGGCAAAACACGCTGAACTTAAAGTTACAAAGTGATTTATTGCTAACAGAGTCAGAAGTGTGAATGAGAAATGAAATAAAACCTTCAAAGACACCGTTTCTCCGCTCACCCCCCTCCCTCCTTCCCAGCAGCTGCACAGGGGGTCAAGGCATGGGGTGGGTAGGGGTAGGTCAGTTCATCACCATGATCTTTTTCCGCTGCTTGGGGGAATCTTTTCTTCTGCATACCTGTGGGTCCCAAATCTCACAATCAGCAGTCCGCCCAAACCTGCTGAAATGTGAGCTCCCCCCACAGGCAAAAACAGTCTTCCCGAAACTGCTGTGGCATGGGAGCCCTTGTCCATGGGGTACAGACCTCCAAGGCTAGACGGTTCCATCTTGGGAGCAAGGCTTTTTCTCTTTATTGGGGCTCCTGCTGAACCAGTCTCTCTCTCTCTCTCAGGCACCCACCCACTCCAGTGTGGGGCAGTCAGTTCAATCCTGGATGCAAGGCCTCTCTCTCCACCGGGACACCTGCTGGACCATGGCCTCCTCCAGGCATTCACTGCTCCAATGTGGGCACCTCCCCCTGGGCTGCGAGTGGATCTCAGCATCCCCCATGGACTCCATGGGCTGCAGGGTCACAACCTCCTCCACCATGGTTATCAGCACTGCCTGCAGAGGAATCTTGGCTCTGGCACCTGGAGCACCCCCTCCCCCACCTTCTCCACTGACCTTGGTGTCCCCATGATGTTTTCCCTCACATATTCTCACCTCCTTCTCTGGCTAAAAAGAAGTGCGTGCCCCATTGTTTTTCTTTCTTCTTAAATATGTTATCACAGAGGCGTAACCAACATTTCTAATTGGCCCAGCCTCAGCCAGCAGCATGTCCATCATCTTCAGAGCCATCAGGGACTGGCTCTGCTGGACATGGTGAAAGCTTTGAGAAGCTTCTCACAGAAGCCATCCTTATGGGTCCCCCCACTAGGAAAAGCTGGGCCAAGCAAAACCAACAGAACAGGTTTGTAAAATGACTGGTCCTTTTTTTCGGTTCTGATTCAAAAATTTAGTGGTTTCATTAAGATTAATAATTTTTTTTCCTTAGTTACAAATCCCTACATAAATATTTGGCAGAATTCCTACAGAATTCCATACAGAAGTGATTTGTAATGACTGTTATGAAAAATTACATTCCTGTAGATGGAGATACATATTATTTCCAATCTCTCACCTTTTTTCTTTAATATGTACAATTTCTAGATGCCTCAGGGGTTGAATGATAAAGTAGGTGATCTTTCTCAGTTATTTTCGATGTGTGCATATGACACATTGTTTATGACGCTTTCACTGTATTTAGAAGGTCATAAACTATCAAAAGCCACAGTGAAACTTCGCTGTAAAAATAATTCATGACAGAATAGAGCTTTTAGAGGATACTCAATTATAAATTAGATAAATTGGTAAGACATGTGTTGACCCATACTTCTAGTAATCATATTTGGCATTGATTTTATTTTACATGTTCGTTCCCTCAGAAAAGTCCTGTAACAAGAATAGCTTTCCTTGGGTTTTATGAATTCTAAGACACAATCAGGAAGAAATTGTTTTTAATATTGCTCAGTTTTAACAAAGGGCTATCACCATTTCAAATCAAATAATTAAAAAAATGGAAATGTTCTTGTCAAACAGATGGCATAGATGTAAACAAGAATGATATCAGGCACTTTTTTATCATTAACAGATGTGATATAATACAATACAGGATTGCAAATATTCTTCACCAAAAGCAGATTTCATGGCCCATATTTTTGGGCCAGAAAGTAAAAAGATTGCCTTAGTAGTCACAAATAAAACATAAGGAAAGTATTTTATGATACTAACACTGTCCATTGAAGAGAAGGACTTCCTCATGTCAGCTGGAGCCTTTCAAAATTCAAAGACTAAGAAAAATACGTCCTGGATGGCTCTCATTATGAGCTACATACAGGTTGGGTTTCTTTTCATTGTAATGAATTACAATCCAGTGAAAACCAGCTGTTTGGATGGCAAGGTAGGATCTGAGCATGGAAATCATAGGTGCTTTTTATAAGAATTAGAGGCTGAACTAAGTTTTTAAGTTGTTAAATATAAATTCTTCTAAGAAAACTTCCATGTATTTTTAGTGTAGGTTGATTAATATAGAAACATTTTCACTCAATTTGCGTACATAGACATGCAAGCTGATGGTGTTTCTGCAGGTTTTTTTTAACTATTGTCAATGAAATCCAAGATGTTGGTGAAAGTACAATCACATATATTAAAGAATGCTGAGGTTCATGATTTTCATTCTTAAGATTAAGAAACACAGTTCTTTCTACTTTAGTACAGAAAATGAGATGTCCCTTTATTCATTAAAAGCTTGTATAAAAAAATATGGGACAAACCTTTTTTTTATAAGAAAGACTATATAGAATTTGTAGCTTAATCTTTCACATATTTAAAAAATTTTAAGCCGTAAAACCCAAGTAGAAATGAAAATGACAATGCTAACATCTAGTTTACTGGCTTACTTTAAAAGTCATATGACTTACAAGGTGTAATCACTCAGTTACTTTAAAGAATTTGTAGGAAATTTTTACTTTTTAAAGAAATTATAGTGGTCTCTTACTCAATGACAAGAATAAATTCCTCCCCGAAACACAAAAGCTTGCTGGGCAATGACTGCTATTACTCCTTTTTTTTTGTGTGTGTGTAAAGATTTGGCCGTATGAATGAAGCAGGAAAGAGCAGAGAAACTGAGAAAAGGTGACAATCAATCACAAACTGCAGCCTGGAAAAACACTGGGATCACAGCCCTGGCAAGGGCTCCAGTAACACCTATTCAAAATAGAGCAAATGGAGCTGTAAGCAAAAGGACTATCCTTTGGTTTTTCTTAATCCTATATCTAAAGAAGCAAGACTTGGTATATTTTCTGTAAATAAAAAGAATGATTTAACTTATTATTGGTTCCCCTGTCCATCTGGAATAACACGTCTCTAACACTACCTAGCTAGATGTTTCCAGAGAGATAACACTAGTGATAAATGAGGTGGGGAAGAAGAACATAACAATAAAGTTCTGAGACGTGGTCCACATCTTTAGGCTGGAACGTTTTAGAAAACAAAGTGGTTTTGAATGAACCACTGGTCTAAGTCAGTATCACAAACCAGAGATATTTGAAAGAGTAAATCAACACACAGCAGTGTATTTCAGCTGTGTCCTCTCAAGGACTACCATAATGTAAAGATTAACAAGTACATACTTCATTGCTAATATCCTGTTTCACCTTTTTCTGGATAAGACCCACTGATTGTAGACATAGAACTGAATTGCTTTTCTTGGAACAGAATGTTTCATCATAGTATGTAGTCTTTGCTTAAACTTCTTTACTTTTCAAAAAATGGGGTGAAGAGGGAAAGCTGTATGAGGAGTAGCTGAGGTCATTTTGTGAGCAGTGATAGAACCCAAGGAAAGAGCATGAAGCTTTGTCAGGAAAAGTTTAGGCTGGATATCAGGAAAAGGTTCTTCACCCAGAGGGTGTTTGGGCACTGGAACAGGCTTCCCAGGAAGTGGTCACAGCACCAAACCTGACAGAGTTCAAGTGTTTGGACAATGCTCTCAGGCACATGCTGAGACTCCTGGGGCTGCCCTGTGCAGAGCCAGGAGCTGGACTTGATGATCTTTGTGCGACACTTCCAACCCACTATATTCTATGATCCTATGATAATAATTAATATGATGATGAAAATAATAATAACAACAGGGTTTAGATATATGACAATCAGAAACAACATCAATTATCTTGGTCAGCTCCCTTCCTCCTACGACTAATTAAATTTTTATTAGATATGCAAACCATTTGCATGACACTAGTATGATTTAGCCTAAAAAGAGATTTTCCAGTTCAGTTAACCAGACTCTGGAGATTTCCTTCAGGCTAATTACCAGAGAAGCAGAATGGCTTTGCTCTTTGATTTTAAAAGGATTTCTGTCTACTTTCTCTGCATATGAGGAACAAACAGCTACTGCATGTGCAAGGCATAAAAGTGATTAACTGAATCATTAGTATATAGCTTCTAACAAAATACTTAAACAATCTATTGAAGAAGAGATCTAAAAGTGCATCAATACGCTAAAATGTAAGGTGGACAGTGTTAGTATCGTATACAGAAGTCTGACCTTTCTCAAGGCTTGTATGAAACAATTGGAAAACTGGATGGAAGGAATCCATATACAGAGATCAAGAGACAGATATATTGCTTCTGCCTTATTACTCTATTCTCTTTTATTCCTTTGGATATTTTACTAATAATTTTATCTTTTTGACAATCAAGCAACTATTCTTTTGTTCCTTCAGGTGGAATTTTAACAAGGTTATCTATAATCAGCAGAAGATAATCACTTTAACTGGCTACAGAGAAGGAATAATAATATCCAAGCTGTGAAAACTGAAGATATCACTCCTTCTGGTCATATGGTAGTAGCTTGTGGTTTGGTGTTCAAGGTCCCATATGCAGCCTCATCTGACAAATCCCAGATTTTCTAAACTGAAAGACTAAACAATTTAATGATCTTATTGCTGTTAACTTGACTTCCTTTCCTTTTTATACTGCTTTCTAGATAATGTTTTTGCTGCAGTTTTATTGAATTATGGTGGGTTTTTTCCTAGCACAGGCCATCTTTTATAGGTCCATTGCTATTGGAATATTGTTCTAACTGTGATGGCTGCTCTCCTAGTATGTGAATCTTGCTTCTTTCCAATTACTTGAAAATTCAAACTAGAGACAGGTACAGAAGCATCCACAGAATTATTATTCTCAGGTTACGGTCTTTTGAGACAAAGAAAATAATCATGCTTTGATTTAGAGTGATTTGACTTGGAGTAAAGCTCTAGAGCAAGCTTGTGTTTCTCTGCTATTATATTGAAAATTGATAGGCAAGAGAAAACTCCCAGCTAAAAGTATACTCACAACCATCCCACCCTCTAATAAATTCACTAAAATAGAATGTTCAAGTTCCTTGTGTGAGTTGCACTTGCAGTGTTCATTTCCATATAAAATAATTGACTTATTAAAAGGTATTGTTCATCACAAGACAGTGTCAAATAATCCTGTGGTTTTGATTGCATAAAATACCACTTGTCTTGATTGCTGCAGATCAGCTTCTTTCCCTTAGAAGGGAAGAACTCAGGTTGAAAAAAAGAGTAACTGACATACCAGTGAGTGCTGTAATAAATTTAGACTAATGCTGGTGACGGTGGCCTTGGGAAACATATTCACATTTGCAGGATTGATGTTTTCATTACTTTCAACCTGTACAATACGACATCAATATAAAATATTTTCTTCAAATTCTTCCAATTATTGATATGTCAGTTGTGCCTTTTCAATTTTTAAAATGAAGTTCATAAACACTTGTATTCTTCATAATAAAAATCTAGATCTTTCATGAACAGCTGAAATAGTTACCTGTTTTTATTAGCTCATAGCATCTTGGATTGACAAAGGGATACTTTTTTAAATTTTTGATTTTCAGAATGCGTCTTATTGGATTTTTGCAACTTGCTTGATATTTCTCTGTATTCTCTGGTGGAATATATATATGTATGCGCTTTAATATTGACCAAAACAGTTAGAAAATGTTTAACTCTATTTAGCAATTTCTATACTAAAACTGAAATAATGTCTCCAGAGTGCAAAGCACATTACATTCTGAACACTATGTATGTTTGATGTCTTCCCTTCAAGGAAAAGCATCAGAGCATAACCTGAAGCATTATGACTAAAATATTTGTTTGGCAGAAGCATCAGTTCATCTTGCCTTTTATTAGTATCACAGAACTGTATGCATTTGAAGTACAAGAAATTAATTTGTTCCCCACCCAGAGTGTATTTTTAAGACATCTGATGTTGTAGAAAATAAAGCTTCAGCCAAACAAAAAAAATTATATAAACATCTAATACTCTTCCAGAATGACTGAGTTATGACACTACAGCTTAGACAGACATTACACATTTTTGCACAACGTGGTGCAAAACCTGAAATCCTTCGTAATTATGAAGGTCTTTTCAGACAGATCAGTATCAAGCAGATAGGCTAAAACAGAATAGAAAAGAAATAGCAAAGATCAGAAAGGAATAAAGCATAATTTATTTTTTTAGGGCACCTCTTATATTCATTACAAAGTAATGAATTAACTACTTTCAGAACAGCAACCATTATGAAAGGAGAAGATATTATGAATCAGCATTTCAAACAAGTCCCAGCAAGCCTCCTGAATTTCAAGCCTAGTTGTTAGGCTGTATTGTTTGTATCCAGGAGTAATTGTGCTTGAAATGTTTCAGGAGCAAATAACTAAAAAAACCCCAGCAACCCAGAATATATATATATATTACTTTCAAGGACTGTTTTTTTAAGTGTTGCCTTTACAAATTTATGGAAATGCAAGCTTATCCTTGGAACTCAGTCGTTTAATTAGCTTGGTTTTTTACAAGTGTTTTTTAATTCGTTTGTCTGCTTGTTTTTTTCTTTATTTTAGAAAAGGTGGAGGAAAACTAAAATTAAGATAGAGGGTCTTTATGGATGCTTCTGTGATGTGGAAGGGATGTGTCAGAGGAAGCGTCAAGTCTTAAAATTCAAATTGAAGTAATCAAAGGCCAAGAAAGAACTGAAAGAGGGGAAGAAGATCCAATACTTCATCTCTTCCTGTTTTCATTCCAAAATTATGCTCAGAGGATGGTGGAAAACTTTGAAAAGCATGTATCAGTCACAGAAGATACTAAAATTCTTGTACAGAGTTTGATTGATATGCTTATCTACATTAAGTCTGTACAGGAAATGAATATATAAATTTCTCTAGTTTATCAGGTTAGGAAACAAGAAATGGTTCAGGCTTTGATAAAGCTTTTAAAAAAATTAATGATATTATTTTCTTTTACAAGCAATCTTGAATTGGATTTTCTTAATACCTCAAAAAAACAAATTAAAAGCATAAAAGAGAAGATAAAAAAAGTTGTTGCTGTCATTCAAACATGAAACCTGTCTTGGTCTTAGAAAAAAAAGTAATTTTCAATACTGATTATGAAAAACTTTCTGAACAGGGAGCTAAACAAAGCACAAAGCTTGAGTTTGAGAGTCATGTAAATGCTATGACATTATAGGAATAGGAAAATCTATCAAAAGAATGTTTTTAAAATTAGAGGAGCATGAAAGTACAATATCCAGAGTTTAACAGACCTTAAAATACTCAATCAAAATACCTTGCCTAGTGACATTTCACTGTGTTTATGCACAGTAAGGTTTAGATATTCACCAGAGTGAAAAGATAAGACAATGTAGCAACCAACACATAAAGAGGTTTTATTTTTGACAGTATTTCCAATTGATATGCCTGTTTAAGAATTGTTCCGGGGGGCACGCTAGTAATACATTTTAGATATTCTAGCCTCACAGCATAAAGGCAAATGATTACTATATGTGGTCCAACATATAAAATTCAAGATGAAATATCATTATAAAATTGTAGCAGTCAAATAATCTGCTATTAGCCTGAACTGCAATAATAGCCTAACATATTTTTAAAGCCTTTATCAATTGATCAGTAGGTACCCTTATATATGATGTATTTTATAAACTAATTTTAAAATTTGCTCCATTTTTGTTTCAAACTAGGTCTGGTTTTTTATCCTTGGTATCTGTCCACAAAAAAAAATCATGTGCATAGTCTAAATCAAGAGATGCCCCATGCCAGACTTCACTTAGTGGCAGCAGCTTCTCTCCTGAATACAGCCTTAGAAAGATAACTCAAATGACTTCCAAGCTTTTCCTATGACTCTGAGGTAAATTTCACCGCAAAATTTTGGAACGTCTAGTGTAGGACAGGTTTTAGTTTTATTGCTTTTTAGAATTCATACTAATCTTATCTCAGGTATAATTTTTTTAAAAATATCATTTCTGTAGAATGTATATACTTGAAACTCGAGTTTCTGTGATAGATTTGACACAACTTGAGGTATTGCATTCTTGTGAGATGTGATGTTACTGCCACATGCACTTCTACCCTTACTAAATATCAGTAGTGATATCTCACTTTTAGTGAAAAGAAGCCATTCTCAATTAAATTGCTCAGCAGTTCATTAGGAGTTCTGCATGTGAAAAGAGAAATTGTGGAGACAACAATAAATTTAAGATGATGGAGCTTGGGAAAAGGGAGAAGTATATGGGGAAATATAGTAGAAAAAAAGAGGGAAAGGGTTAGGGTTAGGGTAAGGAGGGAAAAAAACAGACTTGTTTTCAAGCATACATCATTTATTTTATCACTGCCTCTTTTACAAATGCTTTATTATTTTAGTTTTCTTCTGCTGTGGTTAATGTCATCTCAGAAGTGTCACAAAATTTGCATTCTCTAAAGATTGAAGTATACAGAGGAAAATGACACAAATTCATTTGAACATAGAAGTGCAAGCCTTTTAATTCTTCAGAAACTTAGTCAGAAGCTTAAAAGTTTATACATATATTCTCACTTAACTCTCCAGAGTATCCATTTATACTTAGCTGCCCAATGCCTCAAAACAATACAAATTAAGATTTTTAAATGGATGTTTTGGACTTTCTCCAGAAAACACAGAAGACCACAGTGACACTTGTTGAGGTTGACTATAGAGGAAAGATCCTCAGATATTATGAAATTATAGCTCATCACAAGCCTCTGCGATCATCCCTTAAATTTGAATTGTGGCTTGTGCCACCAAGCCGTGTTAGGGGAAGAGCCATATCCTCCTGCTGAAAAATCAAAGAAAGACCTCTGGTTCTGAGAACAAAAGGAGTTGGAAACTGGAAAAGCTTCCTCCCCAGCACCCATTTTCCCTCTGGAAGTTAAGGTAGGCCAAACAATCTTTTTTTGAGTGGTGTCCTAGCTGGGCATGCCCACTTTCTTCCTTTAGCCTGATGCATCCAGGCAATAAAAAAGCTGGGAAAAGTGAACTTGGAACATGGACTGTGGACCCACGATTCAGTTTTCAGCTGGCTCCAGCTGCCACTGGGGCTGCAGCACTGACAGCTCTGCTGACATCTCCAGGGAAACACCTTTTCATGCCAGCCAGGGAGAACAAGTTGGAGTGCAATAGCTTAGTGATACAGATGAGGAATCTATTGAACAGGTTCAGTTGTTATTACTCTGATGCTGTAGGACTTCTTTAAGTAAAATATCTTATGCCCAAAGTAAAAACTGCTTAAATATCCTGGTTGATCAAGCTTCATAACTTCTTTCAATTTTTCCCTTCAAACTTCATTAATTTTAAGACATTTTATTATGCAGTTTTATAAAGTCTCAGGGAAGATGGCAGCAATATTTCTGAGTTTGCTTTTTTTTTTTTTTCCCCCTCCTCAATAATGGAAAGGACCAGTGAAGAAAAAAGGGGGACACCTCTGCATCAGTTACAGAGCAGCTATCTACCAGCTTACAGATTTAAGACTTGATTCTGCTGCTAGCAAAATACACTAAAAAATGCAGGTGACTTTCAATTACGCTTACAACCTAAAAAGGAATTTTGAAGCAACAAGAATTTACTTTTGCAGAAAAGAAGTCTTAGTAATGTCTTTATGGAAGATTCCTATTGAATTATGTACCTCATCTGAGCCAGATTTTAATAGGAATAATACGGTAGTTGTAGAATTCAATGGGACAAATAAAACCATACAGGAAAAGAAAGCGTGCTTTTAGCAAATACCATAATCTTTTGGCTGATTTTTATAGGATCATATTTATTTCTGTAGATTGGCATTTTCTTTTACCTTTGTAAGTTACTTCTATGAGGGCTGTCTAAAATGAAAAGAGACAAATATAAACTTCTCCAACACATTTTTTTAGTGTTACCAGTATTTCTACTGTTTAGTATTTCTGTAATTTTCTACTTTTATTATTTTCTTTTATCATTTTTATTTTTCTATTTAAGCTGCAAAGTAATAAATAACCTTTCCCATTCTATTTAATAAACACTATTCTTCAGAAAGGCACATGAATATCTGATTGTTTTGATGTTTTACAAGAGAGAGCACAGATTTTTATCACTAATTCAATGTTTCCCATTCTTTCTATTTTAGCTGTTTTGAATGTCTGATTGTTGAATGATTTCATATTTACAGCTACAGTGTGAATGCTTGACTCTTTTAAAAAGGCTGAATACACCTACCAAATAGACAATACAGTTGCCACAACCTACCCCAACAATAGATTTCACAGCAGCAATTTTCCTTAAACCTGATGCTAAGCTATTCCAAGAACTTGGTGAAGGATCTGCCTCATTATACTGACTAGCTGCACTCTGCTTATCGAGTAAATTGTACAGAAAAGAAGAGATTTGGAGAACTTTGTGTGGGTTTAGAGGTGTATGTGATGCCTTATGGTTTTTAGGTCTTTTTCTTTTATACCCTTTAAACCTTTTTTATACCCTTCACATATTTCTTGTACCCTTTACACATATCCCTTGTACCCTAGTCTCACATACCTATAATTCTTGTAGTCTGATATGTAGCTTAGTTTGGGGGTCCTACCAAGCAAGAAGACGAAATATACCCAGTGAGACGTCAACAGCTCTACACTATCTCAGAGCTGTAGGCTCCAACCTTGATGGGCCTCTTTCTCTGGAACATATTTTTGTAAACTAGACTGGAATTTCATTGAGGGGGGCTGAGGTGGGTAGGAGGACTGTTACTCAATCTATCACATTTCTTATTGGGGATTTTAGGTTGATATGCTAATTTGTGAAGTCCATAAAAACTGTGTACTGGGGGTGTTCGGGGGCTTAGCCTCTTCCTGCACCTGTGTGGAGCCGTGCTTTGAGTTCGCGGCACTTGGATGGATGGGGGGCCCGGGTGCTTGCCGCCGTATTTCCATCTGTAACAGGCTTTGCTCCAAGGATCCTAGTAAAACCAAGGTAAATACCCTTTTCCCTGCTACTGCTGTGTCTGCCTCAATTTTTTTTTACCAGAGAAAAAAGGCGTCATATGTACAAGAGCTTTTAATAATATCAGTTATTATATCAATTAAACAGTAATGATGGCAACTGGGTACATTTCCTGAGGAATAATAAATGATGGAAATACTTAATGATCCAAGGAAAATATGAGGCTCTTTAATACCAAATGGTCATTAATTCCTTAAGAAATGCAGAAATATAAGATGCTTGTGACTTTCATGACATAAACACAGTGATTAGAAAGAATTATAGATATTCTTTCACCTTCTTCTCTTTCATAATTTCTGCTACACATACACGATTCTATGCACTTTCACTTGACTGGTCATGTCTATGTCCTGTATTATTAGTCATACAGAAAAGTGGTTGACTTTTTCTGCATGTCTTTCTAGAAATAATATATATCCTTTATTATCATATTCCCACTGTCTAAGTGAAAAAATCTTTGTCTCATAAAATTATGAAAAGTTTTAAAAAACATTTGACATTGATAAATAATGGCTTATTGTTATTCTGGCTTACAATTGTCCTGGTAACCATGTAGATTGTTTGGACTAGAAAGATTGTTTATTATGTTTCTGTACAGTTGAAAAGGAACATTATGTTCTTCCCGGATCAATTAGAAATTACTCAAGGTGGAACTTGCTTTTTAACATAAACAACATGGAAAAGTCTTTTTGTTCTAATAACTGAAATATCAAATGATAAAATTCTTTTACAGAAACAGAAAATTAACTAGCTGATAGTTTTCCTATTTTTTACAAAACTTGATAGCATTAAATGATATTCTATGAATTCTAGAAAAATTAAATAAGATTTTAAGGAAAGGATGCTGTTATGTACTATTTTACACCTGTAGTCCAACTCTGTTGCTGTACTAAGGCAAGGTCGTGGGTTTTATCACTGTATGGGCCATTCACTTAAGAGCTGGACTTGATGATCCTTGTGAGTCTCTTCCAGAATATTCTGTGATTCTGTGACTAGATGCCTGTCTTTCGTTATGGAGAAATCAAATCCTATGGTGAAATTGGTACATTCTTGAAAGCAAGCAACTCTATCATGTGAGAAAATTAGACAAAATGAAGAATAAATTAAACGAAAGAAGAAATTTCATATTATGAAGTGTTGCCCTGTGGCTGCAAAACAGAAATAAAAAATTTTAAAAAGAAAGACACAATGATAATGGGCCAGTGTTCTCAGTGGCTTCAGCAAGTCTCAGAAGTATATCTACTTACACATATATGAATAAATTATTCAAAGGAACTTAATTAAATTAAAGAGAGAAAATATTATACTGTTCTAAAAATGAAATAACAAAGAATTCATGAAGAATTCATTGAAATGAAACATGAAATGAAGTATAATTCTGTTCTATGTCAGAAACAGAGGAGGATATATTCTATTCCATATATTATATCTAATACTGGGACTGTACCACATAGTTGAAAGCAATTTATAAGACTGGGATCCATACCAGAGGGGAAACAGGAGTCTGCAAAATGCATCATTAATGAAAAACAGAAGTAAAATATACAGTTTAAATTCTCTAAGTCATGCTCATTTTCTGCTTTATGTATGAGTGTCCACAAATAAATTTTTCAGGGTTTTTATCACCTTCCCCATTCTCAACATAAACAATACTGAGGAAATGCAGGATACGTCCATGTTTATATTATGGAACAAACTCCCATGAATTATTTTTCCCATATAGTTGTGCAGGTAGTAAATTGAGAAGAGTTGAAAAATGCAGCATATTGTACATCTCTGCATTGATATAAGTGGGCGCATAAGGGGAGTCATTTTCTGGAACAAGGCAATAACAGATAACTTCTGTTACTTACACTGCTCCTGAGAAATATGGAGGTATATGCTACTCCTTATTTAAGAACAGAAGAAAAGTGACAGTCTACACCTGTGTAATATGAATTCTTCTGATATAGTCACCTATGTTCTTTCTTCTTCTTGTCAGTGCAAAAGGTTTGGAAGAAATTAAAAAAAAAAAAAAAAAAGAATCTTGTGTTTGTATCTTTACATATATTCCCATCTTTTTCTCCAGAAGTCAAAACAGAGTCAAAGTAGAATAAAAGTGCTGTCAGTTTAGGATGGAATTTTTTCTTTAGTATTTTAACATTACTGTTTTCATATTCACTGTCTGTGTTTCTTGTCAGGCAGTACCCAGATCATATTAACAAGAAAGTAACATGAAGCTTATTTTATAGTAGTAAAAACTTCTGTTGTTGTAAGACAAGTATGAATGAAGTTCTTTTAGTTAGAAACTCTGTCTCATAAAGGATTATAAAGTAGAATTAACTCACATGGTAAAATAGCTGAATGCTGTGCTTGAATTTTTAGACTATCCATTACATGCAGGGTTAGATTTTAATTATTTGAATGTAATATACTGAATGTTGAGGGTCAATTCTATCTCTGAGATCATAGAATCTTAGAATGGTTTGGGTTAGAAGGAACCTTAAAGATCATCTAGTTCCAATCCCTCCCTGCCATGAGCAGGGATACTGCCCACTAAACCATATTACTCAAAACCCCATCCAACCCGGCCTAGACTACTTCCAGGGCAGTATTCCACGGAACACAACTTTTTTAGGCAACTTGGGCCAGCATCTCACCAGCTTCTAGTAAAGTATTTCTTCCTCATATCTAATCTGAACCTGCCCTCTTTTTGTTTAAAACCATTCCCCCTTGTCCTATCACTAAATGCCCTTGTATAAAGTCCCTCTCCAGCTTTCCGTAGACCCTCTTTAGGTACTGAAAGGTGTCATAAAGTCTCTCCAAAGCTTTCTCTTCTTCAGTCTGAATAAACCCAGTTCTATCAGCCTGTCTTCATAGGAGAGGTGTTAAGTTACAGCGTTAAGGAGCCAGTGAAACTGGTAAGAAACTTTTCAGTGTAATTCCTTCCGACAGAATATGCTCTATTACTTTTATGAGAGTCCATTTTACTAAATTTCTGATAGCAATTTTTTTGCTATTTAGTACTGTCCAAGCCACTAAAACTGTCTTTTAGTCTTTTGCCTGCTTGGAAGGCGGGAAGCTGAGAATCTCCAAGCTGTTTGCATTACACCACAACATGCTTGAGGTGGATATGGTGCAGAAGTGGTTGAGAGAGTGATTATGCAGTGATTCTGCTTTCCTTTCCTCCTGCCCTTCAAATGTGCACATAACTTCGGTAAACCTCCCAAGACAGACCACAAGATTTCAAGTTGTCCATTTTTCTTACTGGCCTTCTTGAGGATTTATTCTGGTCTTACTAACAAGCCAGATCACCCAGCATGTCACCAGGTCCCACCATTCCAGGTTCTGAGCATCAAGAGTATCCCTAGAAAAAACCCTAAAAAAGTTACCACAGTGAAAGAAATTTTTTTTAAACTTTCCCTCATCCTGCATCTTCATCCAGGGAACAAAAATTCAGTAGGTAGTTTCTTCTCTTACTTTCTTTCTGTATGCTCAGAATTTCTATCTTTTTGTCTGATCTGAAGAATCTTTTTACCACAAATAGTTTAGGATTCACAGGTTAAGCAACCTTGCGCCTGCCTCCTCTCAGCTCTAGCAGGTATATTCAAATTCTGCCCAATGAACTTTAAGAACACCTCAATTATCCCCCAAGAGAGAGCAACGTGATCACTTTCATTGAAAACCACGCTTCCAGATCCTCATGTTTTATGATGATGGGCTAGGAATTCCTCAAGACATGCAGTGTACTTCAGCCTGATGATTTCAAAGTGGCATTTTCCAGAGTATCTCTCACCCTCACTAATCTTTGACTTCAAGGGTACATGGCAAGACTGACCATGGATGCAAGCTGGGAAATTATAATGAGATTACCATTTTTCCAAATGGATGATTTAAAGATGTCAGTCTAGGAAGAGTCTTCTTTCCTTGAATCCCAACCACAAATTTGTACCTAGCTCAGGAACACAGATAGAAAATAATAAATAGAAGAAAAATGTAAGATTTCAAAAATCACCTTTGTTTTTCCCTGACTGCTTTAGGTATCATGTCGTAAATACATTTTTTCAGAAAAGCAACTTAGATGTATTACTTATATTTCTGAATGGGACTCAAACAACAGGTTGTATAAATAATTTCTGGGTCTTCCCCACAATCTGAAACAATGAAATATAAATCAAAAGTGTCCCTCTGCCCTCTATAAATTAACTTAATTTTATTTCTGCTCTGACTCTTAAAGATCCAATAAAAGTGTTTCTTTTTTAGATAATAAATGATTTTCTTTCTTCAAGGAATGCCGCTATGATCTAGATTAAAGGGGGAATTAAGGAATGAACGGAATTATTTTCAGTTTAATACCAGCATGATAGATTTAAACCTCTGACTATAGGTGACATATTACTTGCAAAAAACCAGAAAACAAAAATCATATGCTTTGTTCTACCAGGAAGAAAGATAAGACTGTTGGATGAATGGATTGTATAAATTTTTTTTCCCAGACTATTTCCTCCAACTGTCTTCTTGATTACTGAGCTAAATGAAAAAATACCTTATTCTACAATGTTAATCCATTCTTTAAAGTCTAAAAGAAATTTGGTTTTCCTTTCTTTCTGTGAAGTTTGGAAACCTTAATCCCAACGAAATATTTGTTCCTTGTATCCACAGAATTGCCACATGTTTTACTCTTGAGATTCTTTTCAGAGATCGATAAGAGACATCAAGATGCACATCTCATTGTCAACAAGTGTTTATCATGATGGATAAATAAACCAATTTAAGATGGAAGATGGGGTTTTTTATGGTAAATGTTAAAGTTCAGGTCCAAAATTTTTTCTTCTGAGCTCTTTTGAGACTGGTGTCTAACCACTACTATCAATATCAAATATTGTTAACAGTAGTGGAAATGTCAAATATCATTTCCTATCTGCTATAGTTTTGATATATTTAATTCAATCACCTCTTTTTCTTTTCTCTTGAAGGAATCAATGTTTTTTTTCTTCCTTGGACACAGGCAGCAATCTGCTCCTTTTTGAGTCTCTTCTTGATGACATGGATTTGGATAGATATCAACTTCAGTTCAAGCTTGTAACTTCCTCCCCTGAACTACACTTATTAGAAGCAGTGCTTAAAGAATTTATGGATTTCAGTTCAAGTGTCTGAAGGTCTTTAAGTGAAAGTGGAAAGTGTGAAAAGAAATTATGTTTATGTCATACATCCATGACACATATAGAGGGAAACACATCTAATGTAAATTAGTCACTTTCTTTCTCTTGATCTCTTTACAAAAGTGAAGTTTCCCTAATAATTTCTCAAAGTGTTTCATAGTTTTCCTGATCTCGTGCTTACATAAGTGTACCTAAGCATCTGAATGTTTTTGGGAGCCAACATCAGAAAAGTTGATATTATATGAACTCTTGGCATCAAATTTATTCAGTACAAATACTTAGAAAACTTTCCAAAGTCCATATCACCTTACTCATTTCCCAAGGAAGGGTCAGAATAGAGAGGATCAAATGGTAAGAAAGTCCATGGGTTTCATCTTAGCATGATGTCCTGAGTTTCATCTTAGCAGTGAAGAAATAACCCTCTGCATCTGCATCTGTTTCTTAGAGGTTCTGACCCAAGTGGCCTTTACTTCTTTAATGTCAGGAGATCACAGTGACTCACTAAGATTACCACATTTATTAGTCACTCGACAGAGCATAGTAAATATCCTCAATATCCTAAATAAATCTTTCTAGAATACTACAAAAAACCATAAAATTCTACAAGTTAACTCAATGAAAGCTCATTACAAAGAAAAAAGGAATATTTTAACTCCAGACTATGTCTAATTATTTTTTCCACCTTTTAAAAATCAGCATATGATTCCTGCTCTGCATAAATTAAACCAACTATTCTTTTCCATCACGCAGTTTTTTCAGATGTGTTAAGAAAGAGAAAAGAAAAATCTTCAAAAAATATTTGCATCTGAGAAAGGCATCTCTTCAATCATTCGTTATCTTGTAATGTCATTAACTAGTTTGCCAGCAGTTTTTTAACTGAAAATTGGTCCTATTTGTTAGATTTTTAGTAGTCATCAAGATAAAGGCCCAAAGCACCAACAGACATATTTTTTCCCACACATATGTTCTATATAGGACAATGCCAAGTTTAATTACACCGAAAAAACCCCAGAAACTAACAACCCCCAACTAATAGTAGACTAACTGTACTTTAAATAGTGTCCAGAGAAAGGGACGTGGGGAACATTTCTCTAAATTTAGCCTCCTGTCACTATTTTATGTAATGCATTATTTGTTATGCATTGAAGAGTTTTGTTGCATTCACAAGCTATTCAGTATATAACTTTGATTAGGCTTAATGTTAAGCAGTCTATGTCTGGTTAATATAACTGGAGGAAATTTCAGCTGTAAATACAAGGGCAGCTACACTGGAGACAGGTCCCAAATATCTCAAAGCAGTTGCTGCAGTGCACTTCAAATGTTGATTTTCTTTCTTTCTCTGCTAGATTAGTAAGAAAAATGTAGAGCAGCCAAGAACTTTAATGTTCTGCATTAGAAGTGCACTTCCTGAGAGCACAGTCAGGATAGTATTTACTGCTACCCAAAATCATAGACTTCTCACAAGCAAGTGGTCCAGCAGACTTGTCTTTTCCTTCAAAACACTGAAAAATAAAGTCAAGTTTTGTCATTTTGTAGCTCTTCAAACTGTTCTCAAGCCGTTTTCCTTGCTCTTTAGTTCCCCTATTTGTTTACTTACATTTGACTACAAAGGAGAGGTTCAGTATGTTTATTTTGCTTACTGCTCACAAAAAGAACACATGGGAGCAAGTAGCCAATAGATATTTTGCAATTTTGGATTGTACTAATTTCAGTCAGGAGTTTTCCATAGAGCATGATTGCTGAATAAACAAAAGTATCATCTTGGAAACAAGCAGAGGTTTGCAGAATGGAGTGCAAGTTATTTTCCTACCAGTGAAAAATTTCAGTGTTAAAAACTAGTTGTCTTAGTAGAAATTTTGAGATAATCAAAAAGCCCCGATAAACCTCTTTGTCTCTAAGAAAGTATTTACCCTTTATATAACAAAAAAAATAACGTTCAAGGCTTTTATGTCCTGGATATTTTATTTACTGAGGTGAAGTAAGGATTGTCACGTTGGACTTTCATATATTTGGTTTATCTCACATAAAATAGATTCACCTGTGAGATACATCTGGTGTATATTACATTCGGAATATGTAACAGTTTAAACTGTAAGTGAATTACAATAACCAAGATCTGGACTAAGGAGGAGAAGGATTTGCTGACTACTACTTACCACATCATGTGCTGTATGAAACAGATATTAGAGCATATCTACACACTTGAACACCTTAGGACAGCTGTCAGGATAAATGTATGCTCAGGATCTAAAGCTTGTCACAGCTGGTTTCAGAACAAATATAAGAGGGCTACCTGCAGGGTGGTCCATTCCCTGCATGTTTGGAAAGACCTGAAGTTTAACTGAGCCGGTAAGCGTGTCTCTAGGCTGAATGTGGAAATTCAAATGCTGTAAAAAACATAACAGTATGTGCATTTTTAAAAAAATGTAATGCAGCAGAAACACTTTGAAAACCTCTCTCCTCTCTCTGATTAGATAAGAGCAAACACGCTGTATGTGGATGATTTGTCGTATTCTTATGCAGTCGCTCCTTCTAAGTGTGTGACAGACAGAGACGTGCATAGCGTGAGCTGTGTTAATGCAGGAGTTCAGCTTCTTTAGATTAGCATTTAATGCCTTCCAAAAGGCTAGCCATGTGCACTGCTTTGTGTATTACTCGGAATAAGTCCCGCCAAAGTTGGGATTTGCAGCACCTAGTCCTGATGATCAGGCCTCTGTAGGTCTGCACTGAAGCAAGGGAAGGGGCTGCCCTGGCTGGGAGAAGGATGGGAGTTTACAGCCTGTGACTCCTGCTGCCCTTGTCGGTTTTGGGCTTGATATGGAGAGATGTGTGGGAGCACATGGAAAAAGAGGTCAACTTGACAGAGTATTCCCAGGTGAAATAGCAGTGTTTAGAGACTCAGTGGCAGGTTTTCCAAGCTGAGAATTAATTATGTAAATAATAAACTCTGATTAGAAGATTCACCTGACATAGTCATGGATGTCTGCGAAATCTAGGTTAATAATTTCAAAATTCCTCATAATCCATTGAAAGGAAAAGATACTTCAATATACAATTTTTCTGTAATTTTAGACTAGGAGAATAGTATGCTAGTTGCAGATTTTATTCTTTATACTTGCATAGGCAGTAAATTGACCGCATGACAACCCAGTAAAGGGTTATCCTTACAAGGACAGATATAGGGAATACTGGTTGTGTCATCAGCCTCATGGAAGTGTTGGTCTCTGTTGATACATAATAGCCAATATCCTGTACATGAGCAATAAGAATAGTGTGAAATATGCTTCTGAATATACACTCTGGTCATCATCTGGCTACTTGCTAACTTACAATTTTTTTTGTGTGAGTGATATTCTAAAATTCACAAAATACAGACTGCCTTAGCTCAGATACCACTAGAGGAATGGGCAGTCCTGGTACCAAGTCCTCAGTTTGAAAGTCAGGAAAGTGAGTTTTTAATTCATAGGCCATAGGACTTTTCACTGCTTGATTGTCTAGTTAGGCTGGTTATTGCAGAACAAGGAGGCAAACTCAGTGACTGAAGACAGTATTCAAGAGATGTGTTAGAGCTGAACAATTGCCTTCTGCATGAAAATAAATAATTGAAAATATACAGAAACCCAAAAGGCATAATACAGGAAAATAAGAGAAAGGTTAAACATCCTATGAAAAAGTGAAGCTGAGCAACTTGCTCTTTTAACTCATTGCCCAGTTTCTCAAAGAGAGTATTGAGAAGAAATGGTGATTTGCTTCTTTGTGGATGTCAAATCAATGTCTCTTTTTTTCCCCTCTTAAAATCATAAATGCTAAGCACAGAGTTTTAGTGTTCTTTCATAGACAATTCATAACTTCAAAGTCTTTAGAAAAAAGTCAAGGACTCTTTCAACATGACTTTTCAATGTCTTCTTGAAAATATTACTGGAATTTAATTATCGAAATTACCTTTCAAATTTGGACCTAGAATCCTAATTGTGGAATAAATGAAACTGCTGCAAGAATGCTAACTTATGTAAGAATATGCAGCTTCAATAAACATATGTTTGGCTTCATACTATTTACCTATAGATTTATACAATGATAAAATAGCTCACATGAAGTAGTTGCACTGTGCATCAATGTTCTTGTCTGTGACCTATGTCCAAAATGTCTTAGCCGCTTGGTAAAATAAGGAAAACATTTCAATAATGTCAATAATAGATGTGAAAATGCTTGAAATGAGGACTTTCAGTGTTTACCAAGAACAAAGCTCATGATTTTTTGAAAAAAATTTTTGCTCTTGGATTAAGATAATTTAATATAACATCCATAACAAAAGTTTTCATCCATTCCTCAGCTGAAAATTCTCTGTATTATCAGAAAAATTACTTCTGTAGTGCTGAACTCCTTGTACAGCACAAATTGCTTGCCATTTAAGATTTTAAGAGGGATATTACATAACAAATTTGTAAAAGTGTATCAATTGTAAGTCCGTTCCTGCCTTGAAATTGGACAGGACTCTACATTACTCATTTCTCTTTGCAGAGAATGAAGAAAGAAAATCAGAACTCTCAATTCATTAATCAGTGATTTGCTATCTCTTAACATCTCTGCTATAATATTGTTAAAAGACGATAGTACTTTTCTCTCCCTTATGGCAACTTAGTATTGTGTGTCTTCAGAAAATAACTCCGGGCCACATCCACTTCATAGTATGACCACAGTAAGTTAGGTGAAAGATTTAATTTTGTGCTTGGTGTAAAATCCCAGCTAGACCTCCCCATGCTTTTTTTATTGTGCCAATAGCTTTACATTGCTCAGTTGTATTGATAGCTCAAACATGCATAAAGGAAATTATTTAAAAAAAAATATTTAAAAAAACAACTTGCCATATAAATTTCTTTTTAATTATCAGTGAGCAAAAATGTATTTTCTATCTGAATAACTAATGTACATATTTTCTATCCCATAAAAATTTCAGAAGTACTCATTAATTACCATTTTTTGGATATGACCATGGTTAATGCCTTAATAAATAATAATAATAAACAAAAATACTGACCTCATTCAGTACAAGGCACTATTAGTTTTTTACCAAGAAAAAGGGTTGATATAGAGTAGAAAACTACAATTTACTAATGGATGTTCTAAAGTTTTCTCCATATGCAAAACCCACACTACCCCTAGAATCTTACAGACCGAAGGATTATTTGCAAAGTGGTTAAAATTAGATGCAAATAGAAAGTTTAATCCAACTACACAACGATCTGATAAGCAACATTTCTACGTATTTGCATATATATTATTTAAAGAAAACTACAGGCTTGGTTTGATTAAAATACAGCCTTAGTGGAAAAACAGAGGAATGCCTTCTCAGACACCTTCAAAAGTCTGAATGTGGCAAGGTCTCATCACACCATAATTTATTTTAAATTCTGTTAAGTGCAGCAGTAAGTTTTAGCTTTATTCTTTTTCCTTCCAGAAAGTATTTGAAGTAATAAATAGCTCACTGATTGGAGCTATTTTAAGCTTAACAAGTTAAATACTTAACATTCTTTTTCTATAGCATGTTCTCCAGTCATCTGGGGAAATAAGTGTTCCTTATAAAAAGATCCACACTGAAACAATTCAGATACTTCAAAGCCTTAGGGTGCCTGCCAGAACTTGCTTTTATGTATTTGTTTTGTGAAATTTAAACAAGGGACAAAATATTTATATGTGTACAATATCATTATGCAATTTGTCTTTTTAGAAATCATTCTTAGGGCTAGGCATTTTCAGAGCCATAAAAATGTTCATAAATCAGATTATAAAGTGATACAGTAGATCTAAGTTTGTTTAAAGCACAGTACTAGGAGTCATAGAACACAGACTTGCTCTGACTTCACTAATGACACTATGGGAGAAACCTTTCTGCAACACTAAAGTTTAAGCATTCAGAGAAGGAAGGCAACATCAGCAGCAGGGAGGTGGGGGCACACAAATAGATATTCTCCCTTCAGACAACCTTATCCCGCATAAACTGCAATTAATCCTCCTCTGCAATTTGGGTCACCAAGATCCACAGATTTCCTTCTAGGAAGAAACAAGAACTGAAAAGATCAGTCAATATGGCTAATATCAGTTTTATTTATTTTCTCTCCCTTTTCTTTCCTAGTGGGAAAAGACATAGGAAATGATAATCTGCTGTTGAAAAAAAATGAGGATGTTGAATCTCTCTTGCATTCCTTCTTTGTTCTGTAGACTGTGACACAAAACTGGGATGTAGCAAGGATTTAAATAATAGCCACCTGGCTGTGTCTTGGGACATCTAAGTCTGCCATCCTGCCGCCCATCTGAGATTTCCTTAAGTGAGACTGACAACTCAAAAACTAGGCTTATTTGGGATTTAGAAATATTTACTGTGTTTCCACAGGTAGCAACCGCATGACAGCAGCATTACTGTCAAAAATGACGTGTGCTATACATCACTCAAATCACTGTCTAGGCAAACTGCCTTTTAAAAGGCAGACTGAATGTGCCCAGCTGTGTGCTCTGTTTTTCTCAGTGCATCAAGCAGTAAAGTGTATGGAACATTTCTCTGTATCCATCTCCACATTCCTAGTGAGCCGGTCATTTGACTCATCGAGTCTCTACCATTCTACACCTCCCCACTATGGGGTATGCTCTCCTTTCTCATTTTTAATCATTTTTGACCCTCATAAAAGCAAATTATTATTTTAATTTCTTGGTAAAGCCATGACAGTCCTTCTCCTGTCTTCCTGCATGTATATTGCTTTTTCTTATTGAGGTTTTATTGGTTTTTGGTTTTCTGGATCTTCCCTCTTGGGTTCTTCATGACTTTTTTTTTCCACAGCAATAAGGAACTTTCTGATCATTGTGGCCTGTGAGAAGATAACAGGGAGTGGTCTCTCATTAAAATGTCTTTTAGCAATCATGGGTGAATCCCTTCCAATGTCAACTTCAGTATGTCAAACTGACTTTGAGTGGTTGCTACCTTTGATATTCCTCTGCTGCTGTTACTACTTCGTTTTCCCACATCCTGTCACTAAAGGTCTGAGAGGTGTGAGGACAAAACTTGATATTCAAGGTCAGTGTAAAGAGAACACTGGCTGTCTGTTTCCACTGTCTTTGTTTCTGGAGGGTCATGTAGTCCTAAAACACAGGGCTCTGCCTGCTGCTACAGTTACACAACTAGGTGTTAACTTGCAGGTTGTGCCCATGGCCATCCATCTCTTTCCCAGTCACTGGCAGAGTTGGGGAGACCACAGTCTGACTCCCTGTGCCCTCTGTCTTAACCCCACAGAGCCCAGTAATCATCCTTGAATTGCTCAAGATCTCCCTGGCCAGCAATATTGGTATTGAAATGACTGAGTAACATTCTTTTTCTGTGAAAAGAGAACAGTCTGTGGGCTGGATAGTAAATTAAATTTGTTCCATCACTGTGGAAAGGCAGTGCAGAGCCTTAGCACCAGTCTGCACTTGTCTTGGACCGAGCTGGCTGTGGCTTGGTTTAGCAGTCAGTAACTGCTGCCTGACCTGCTTTAGCTTCAGCAATGGGAACTGGCTGTGGTAAAGCCCTAAGAGCCCCAGGGGAACACTGTGTAAAAAACAACAGACCTCTTGGGTAACAGGAGCTGGGGGATGCTGAGGGGCAGCTTTCAATCTTTAGCTGTGAAACAATGAAAAGAAGGCAATACATTTCAGAAAAATAAAGGAAAATAATGACCCTTGTGCCCAACTTTGAGAAGAAATGTGTCATTGATCTCATGTTTCTCCTGGGAAAAAGGAGGAAGAAACTCTCTTCATAACCATTATAGTACTTCCTCCAAAGACAGTACAATGCCAATGATCCCCACGCCACATCCTCTTTTCCTGGAAAATTAAATTTTCATCCTTAGGATCCAAGGGGTCATCAGCAAGGCCAATATAGATTTCAGTAGAACAGTGGTTTTGTGTAATAAATGTACCTGTATTACTAACACAGCTATTCTGTGTCAGTTTGGACTATGAGTGTTAGTATTACACAGTTTGAACTTCAACCTTGCTAAAAAGTAAATTGGAATAACAATAAATCCTTAGATCCCCCTTAGACCCATATGGATGATGTGTTCCCCTTGGCCCCCAAGATGCAGAGTAGTGTCCCCTGTTCTGCTTTACCACTGTTATCATGCTGGAGCTGGCAGCCCCATGCAGTGACTAGGCCCACTGTGAGCACGCCTCTGCACCAGCTGTGGATTACCATTTTTTATCTCATTATACCAAGTATTTTTGGATAATTCTATTCTGGGTAACAAGTCTGATTAATCTGCCTGAACCAAGCAGTCTGCATCACCAAGTAGATGAAGTTTCAATGAGTAACACTTAATAGTATGAGCTTCTGCTTAATATAACAAACTGAGGGAAAAGCATCTCTCAAAATCTTCTCCAAGGTGTAGTTTTTCTATAGAAGTTTCAGGTACTTGAGTGTGAGTTAAATCTATCATACTTTAATATCAATGGCGTATACACAATGGTAATCTAAAGGCAGTCATTTGAATTATGCCAATGCAGCCTGACCCGGAAATAGTAAAGGATGTTGCTCACAATGACTATTTTGATAAAGAGTTATTAAAATAAGTAACAGGATTTTCTTCCAGACCTACACAAGTAGACTATCGTCTCTGAGTGAGTATACTTACACTGCTTCTCCAGCAGTGAAGAAACAAACTGGTGGATGTTTTACATAATAGAAATGCATAGACACCTGTATGTACACACAGGTGTGTACATGGTTCCAATATAGAACATGAGATTTGTTGAAAAAAATCCTTTAATATAAAACACTATTAAAAAGTAAGATAATATCTGTATCATAGAGTATGATTCATGCTGAATACTTACTAATGCTTGCTTCTTCTAAAAAAAGACCTTAATAAAGTAAAAAAATCATGTTCTAGTTTTCATAAAGTCAATTAATTGTCCTTTATTTCATGAATTTAACTCCAGCTGGAAACTAAATACCACAATTGCTCATTCACTCTCCCCCTTCCTGGTGGGATGAAAAGGAGAATCAGAAAAAAAGTAAAACCTGTGGGTTGAAATAAGAACAGTTTTATAATTGAAATAAAGTGAAAATATATTGTTAATAATAACAACAAAAATATTAATAATAATTGTAATGAAAATGGGAGAGAGAGACAGGAATAAATGTCAAGGAAGAAAATCAATGCACAATAAAATTACTCACCACCTGCTGACCAATGCCTAGCCCTTCCTGAGCTGGAGGGAATGATCCCTCCAGTTTATGCCCTTAGCATGACGTTCTGTCGTGTGCAATATCCCTTTGGCCAGTTCAGGTCACCTGTCCTGGCCATGCTCCCTCACAGCTTTTTGTGCACTTCCTCCCTGGCAGAGCCTGGGCACTGAAAAGTCCTTGACTTGGGGTAAGCACTGCTTAGCAACAACCAAACATCAGTGTGTTGTCAACATCATTCTCATACTGAATCCAAAACTGTACCAGCTACTAAGAAGAAAATTAACTCTATCCCAGCTCAAAGACACTTATATAGCTCAAATAACATAAGAATCTTAAAAACTGAAATTTCTTGGAGTGCGCTTTAGGAGTGTGCAGTTCTGATTAGAAACGAACTTTTAAATAGATCAAAAACTGCAGCATAGTATGTGTTTTAAAACAAATATTGCCTAGAAGTCTAAACAAAGATTCATATTCAGTGGATTTTACGGAATGAATTTCCCAGACACCAAAGCTTTATTTCTCACACATTCTCATATGGCACCTTGGCATTAACAGATGAGCTTTTCTTGGAAATCTTGCATTCACTGCTTGTTTCATAGAATATTTTCATGTATATTTTAGTGCACAACTCATTCAAGTTTTTTCAACTACATCATATGCTTCAACATTTTGTCTTTGTAATGAAGAATATCGCCATTAGAGGCATTTTGAGACATGGAAATATTTCTATGACTTCATATATGTGTATGTATATATATGTATATATATATACTTTTTTTTTTTTTTTTTTAAGTTTATATTCTTGATTTTCCTTTATCCCTGTATGCAAGTCCTTGAAATTTTTCAAGTGTACTTACAATATGACACCAGCTGGAAGAAAATTAGGTACATTTCAGCAACTTAAGTGGCACTATATTACTATCTGGACTAAAGAGACATCTGTCCATCTTAATGATTAAAACATATATAATTACATACACATAAGGAATGGATGAACTGTCTGTAATTTCTGGATGTTTATGTATATTATGCTTCTTGCATTATGGAGAAGTTACCTGCTTATTCATTTCTTTGCTGGAGGCTGCTGTTTCCTTAGTAGGGATGGCTGACTTGATACATAGACATTACTGAACTTCTTTTGCTATACTCCAGTATATTAGCATGAAGGGAAATCAATATCCCCCTTTTTTTACCTTAATGTTGGGTTATAAACTGCAGGAGTCCAAGAACTCACTCATAAGTCCTTCAGTGTGGCCTTTTTGTGTTAGCTGTGTTACTGACTAAAGGGTCAGTAAGTTCTGAAAGTAGTATTTGGGGCCCATGGAGATCCTGACTCCAACTCAGGATGTTTCCCAGGTATGTATAAAGTTGAATTCATTTTTTTAAAGTTAGATGATTTAGATGACTTTTTGAAAGTCTCAAAGGTAATCAAAAAGTAGCTACTTCAACCACATGATGAAGGAAACAAAATTGTTGTACCTGAACCTGGGCGATCATCCCAGATGAATCCCTAACGTAGTCAAAAAGATAACCAGCAAGTCTATCAGTGCAGAGCATGACTTGTGCACTTCAGTGCACTTGTGCACCTAGTGCAGTAACAAACTTGTAAACAAAAAAAGCTGAAAAGAGGAAAGCTGTGTTAAAACCATAACCTGAGCTGCCTCTGAGTCATGGGCTTTTGCTAACTTTGGGCTAAAATATAGCACTTGTCATCTTCTCCATGCTTATGACAGCTTCAGCAACTTTTAAGATGAATAAACAGCTTTTACTTCAAAATGGATTTCGATACGACAGGGATAAAAAATATATAATGCAAATAGAAAGGTGTCAGTGAGTCAGTCAGGTCTATGACTCGAACATAATAAATAATATTTGTTAACCAAGAACTTTCAAAAAAGTTTTAAGCGTTCCCTGTATACTACAAGCTACAGATTTGGTACCTTCAGAGTGCTGGTAGAGATTTGGCTTTAAACAATACAGGACATTAAACTTGAAACATCAATATGTGTCAGACTTACATTTTGCAAGGCAGGAGATATATGATTCTTATTGCCACAATGATTAGAGGTGTAAGAGTTCTAATATCCAAGCTGTATTATCCTGTTTCTGACAGCTACAAAAAACTCGTGTCCTACAGAGAACCAAACAGGCATCTTATTAATCATGTTTTTCAGAGAAAACCTGCTCTCTTCAGCACTCAAAATGTACACTCAAATAATGTCCTCTGCTTGTGAAGGGAATAGGGTGCCAGCTACCTGAACAGTATGTGAATATAGCTCAGTAGACACTGTGCAGTCAAGGCTATCCCAAAATATTTTCAAATAAAATATAAGGCAAATTAAGCGTGAGAAGTGAAAGCATATAAAAGACTAAATTAACTCATGGGAATCAACATACACATTTTCCATTGTTTAAATTACAAAGTATCTCCGTGTTACAGGAAGAAAAGAAGAACTTGTGAGAAGGAAGGGAAACAAGGCTGCAATGCAGGAACAACTAGTCAGGCAATAATGACAAATTTATGATAAAAATCTGTAATCAAATTATAGACTTTTTTTTTTTTTTAAATAATATATTTTCATTATTTGACCAAATTAAGGAATGTAGGTGGAGTGTGGTGCTGGAGCCAAGTGGCAGAAACTGCAGGAATAGTATCTGTATCCAATTTTATCTGATAAGCCTACTCCCTTGTTCTTTGTTCCTGCTTAGGACAAGTTCTGCCCTTCAATGAAGGTGAAAAAGATGTTTTTTGAGTGAGGGGTGGAACAGGAAGAAGTGGAGGAATGTGGTTTTACTGCATATTCTCCATGCAAGTAAGTAGGAAGGAGAAGAAAGGAAAAGAAAAGAACATTTTAGTCTTTGAGACTAAAAAGGTATCTGATCTGGAATTCATTTTACATTTTCCCTAATTTTCCATTTAGATTTTATTTGATCTTCCCCTATTGTTACTCTTCTCATCAGCACTATTGGACCACACACAAAAAAATGTTAAAAAATGAGGGATACTGAACCATCACACCCTTCAGGAACCTATCACCACTCAGAAATTCACTGCACTGGAGTTGTAGAAGACATAGAATTTAATCTGTAGTAGCTGTTAAAATGTATTCAGTCTGGAGGCTCTGGTGTCCGTCCTTCTGCCATTGTCTGGACATTTCACTCAAACAGTGATTCACAGATCTATTGTTAATATTGGTTAATATAGAGTTGTGAGCCATATAAAATCATGGTATTTGCAGTGTTTCCTCTTTTTCATAGAAATATATAGGGCTAGGGTCTCACACTGCAGAAAACTTGCATATGAAACAACCATACTTCACATTTGACAAAAATTATGAAATTTGTTCTCTCATTTACTGCTGCTCTTATTGCAAGAAAGATGGATGCTTCAGGAACAAGCAGACCTGTAGCAGCAAGACCCCAAGATTTCAAGTTTGAGTTTCTTCTGTTACTGATCCTGCCAGTAATGATGGAGAGGGGAAGAGGATGAAAACTCTCCTCTGTAACAAAACTTGCTTCTGAAAAATGACTGGCATTTTACAGGCTGCTGCCATCTTTCAGAACTTTTCATCTCTAATGCATGTCCCCTTAAATTATCATTATGGTCTAGAATTGTTCAGGCACTCAAGAAACTAGCTGGAATTTGAGTTGCAATAGTCATTCAAGACCTCTGTTCCTAGAGCACTGACACACCACTGGTATGTAAAATAACACTTTCTGGCTCAAAAGGTAGTTAATTGATGTAAATTACAACAATTGATCTAAATTTCACTCCTCTGTTAGAAGGAGGAGTGAAATTTATTGATTTTTTAAAAAATATTAATTTATTTACTTCAAGCCAAGCAGTTTAACACCGGTGTCTTAGAATTTTAACCACTTCAATTCAGGGTCAGGAACATTTTTATACATATTGGATATTTTATAATTCTCTCAGTTGGAAATGATTGCCTCTGACTAGTTTAGCATAAGCTATATTCCTAGAGTTTCCTGCTTGCTAGCTTAGACTGACAGTGACAATCTTCACGTATATCTTTTTTGGAACTTACACAGGCTTGTTAATGTGACAAGTTACCTGAAAATTTGGTTTTTCAATGCTCAGTTTCTGTTTAAAATTGGCTACTGCAATTTTTCATACAATCAATGATCCCTGACTTACTGACTTAATGACTTACTTGTGTTTATTTTGTCTGCACATTGATTCCACTGTTGCTTTTCAAAGTTAAGTAATTTATTAATTAACTTGAATTGTAAGCACACTTTTCAATTTACCCTTTAAGAATAATAGTACATACTTTTACACCACTTCCTTGCCTCCACTGCTTTTCACTGCTCCAGTAGTCACCCACGTATGAATCTTTTCAAAATTATATTTGTTTCAGGTTTTACAGCTTTTTGTGAATCCCTTGAGCTGAATACATAATAATTTGTGAAAGGCTATGTTTGTGACATTTCTTATCTTTTCTTGTTACATAACATTGATTTTATTTGCCTTATATTATTCTGCACAGAATAGTAGTTGTGATATGTTTCTGTGTCAATATCCTTTGAAAAGACAGCAGAATAATTAGTTGTATCAAGGCTGTGAGAGTGAGATTGTCTCTCACCTTGTCAATAGTGGGTTTCTGTATCTCAGGAGAAGACCACAAACTTCTGAGAACAGAAAAATTAGTATTGCAGGCATTTGGAGTGTTGGGGTTTTTTAGTTCTAATGCCTTAAGACTGCATCAGGAAGC
The DNA here is from genome assembly GCA_013397935.1 of Dasyornis broadbenti. Classification (NCBI taxonomy): domain Eukaryota; kingdom Metazoa; phylum Chordata; class Aves; order Passeriformes; family Dasyornithidae; genus Dasyornis; species Dasyornis broadbenti. The sequence goes on from VZRN01005246.1 coordinate 632,034, forward strand.
TTTCTGTGACTATAATCAGTGCTGAAGATTAGCAGTATGGTCAGTTGATGAACAGATAGTCACAGAGGAATCAGATGATCTCTCCAGACCTTAAAAAATGTACCTTTGAAGCATTGTCATGGAAAAATATTCAAAAGAAAAAACCTCAAAAAACAGGACTAATTGCCTTACACCATCGACCTCTGGCTTTGCAACTATCACAGTGTTAAAGTCATTAGGGGAAAAAACCCTTAAATTATGAAATTATTCTAAACACATTTAGATTCCATTGTTTAAGTTGCATTTGCTCTCACAAAAGATAGCTGTTTATCACGCTATTGCTTTCTTTGGGAAGGTTCATTGAGGAACCCCATATTTGACTTTTATGAAGTCATAATGTTTTACATGGTAGACCTGAACAAATAGCAGTTTATTTGTGCAGAATAGTGATATAGAAGGATCAAAGGTATTTGGGCAGAATATATTTGTATGTTTAGAAACTGGCTCCTTTTCAGGCCAAAAGCATGAGTTCTCAGCTACTATTCATTTATGAAAATTTGAAAATACTTATAAAGCTGCAATTTTTTGCATGTTTTCCACTGGAAAAATTACCTTTCTACACCACATCTCCCAGATTAATTACTCACAGAGCAGGGTGGGTTGACAAGGGGTTCATATTCTTTTCACCATCTTTCAGCTCGCCTTTCGGTAAAATGAAAGTGTCCTAACAGTTCTGTGCTTTCTACAGCATTAGAAGATGATACATGATATGTCAAAACCTAGGCAAAGAAACAGATTGTGAAAAAGTTGTGTTTTTGTGCATCTCCACTTCAAATGTACCAGAGAAGTATACTTACTTCAGCACAGTTCGCTCGTCACTTCTACCTGAAATCTTATTCACAACTAGGTCTGAGGGACCAAGATGAAGGAAGACCAGGTCCATTTTGAGTATTCAGAATCTGTAACAGCAAAAACAAAGTGATTCATGATCAACGGAGCACTTTGAGTAGCTTTCTATGAGTTATGCACATAGATCTGTACAGTCAAGGGTGCTGTCGTTCTCAGCTGGTAGGTGTTCATGATGACCGAAATCTCCCAATTTTCCAACATTTTGAGCAATGTATTAAACACAAAATTGTAACTAAGTTTATAATTAGCAGCTCGTAAAAAAAGTCTTCTTTACTTTCCATCCACCTGTAAAGCTGCTGAGGAATGACAGAAGAAGAGTTGGTTATAGCCAAGACAAAATGAAGTCTCATAAATCAACACTTAAATTTACAGCTTTGTTTTAACTGTAATGGGATTTCTGATGCAATTCTCAGATCTTCCTTTCCATGATTTTTTTGCTTCCTTTTTTATGGAACTGATGGAGGCTTTCCTTCAGTTTTCCCTGTCCCTTCCTTGCAATGATAATACACCGATGAAAATAAAGTATTTTTATACTCTCTGGTCTGCTCACTGCAACAATTTGAATACTGTGCCTACTGAGGGGAAGAAGAGCTTTATGACTGGTTAATAGTTAAGTCATATTGAAATCTGTTGTGTTTACTAATTTTCGTGCTCTAGTTACACCAGGTTTCACTTCTTTGGAATTAAAACAAATCAAATATCCATTTTGTTGAATCTCTGCAATAGTTATTATAAGCAAAACATGTAAATATTAGGGAAATAATTTTGGTATCATTTATATGTTCCTCATGCTTAAACTAGTTTCTGTACTTCATTACTGAACTCTTTCAAAAAGACTGATGAAATTTCTTACAACATACATTACTCTGTGGTCTTTCAGTCCTCTTGCAGTTTTAGCAAGTTCCTGCATGCTGCCACAAAGTAATGTGATGTAATTTTTACTGAATTTTCTCTGGAGTAAACAAGGACACATTTGTATGAAACAAAGTCCACATACATACTTCCCCTGCCTCAGCGAGCTTCTTTCTGTACTGTAAATGGATGGGGTATAGGGAGAAAGAGACTGGAAATGGTTAATAATAGAAAAAGGCATATTTGCAGAAAGTATTAAGTTCAATGCTGTGAAATGAGCACAGTGAGTGTCTGTTGCTCTCTTTAGGTGATTCTGCTACAGGAGCTTCAGCTGAAGTGTGCAAGCCTCACACCCTGCTCAGTAGTGCCACAATCAGGACAGCACGAATGGCTCTCCCTATTCAAAACTCCTGTGGCCATTCCCACTGACACGACAAGCTCAGCTCTGTTTGCTAATAAATTCATAAACCCCCATTGACATTGCCATCAGTAAACCATTTAGAGAGCTCTGCCTCAACGTCAGGTTTCTAATACAGGACTTCAGTGGTCTTATTTCCTGAAAAGGTGCTTATTGCAGCTGACAGAATGGCGAGGATTTGCTATCCCTTGTTTAGAAATTTCTTCAGATGTGATGCTATTGACTTCTGAGTTCACTGCAAATAACCCAGATTTGGAAGCTGGAGTGGGTATGGGTATTTTTTTCTTTTTTTTTTTCTTTCTTTTCATTTTTATTTTACTTCAACCCATGGAGTTTTAATGGAATTCAGCAACTCCAGTGAAGCCAAGACTACTTAGAAGACATAAGTCATATTCCCCAGCCCAATGCCTGTTCCAGACCTCATCACTGCAGGAGTTAAAATTGTAATTTGGTTTCTGGAGTGTCACCTTACCTCTTCTGGGAATTCAACTGTTTTAACTTAATGCATTTTGTTTCATCAGCTAATATGAAGGTATTCTATTGATTAAAATGTAGCAACTTTCTGCATTTTATGCATCAATGAAGTAACCATTTAGAAAAACCTCAGACATATTTCCTGTATATGGTTAGTGACTTTATCTCTGCCACATTTTGAAATATAGTTCAATCTTCTATTGAGAGATGTTTTAAAATAGTTAACTTCTCTTTTTTTTTTTGTTATGTCTTGCTCTAATGAGGAATACCCTAATGAATCTTTGCTCACTTTTAATTTTTTTTTAGGATGCTTTTATATGATTATATGCACTGCAGTTGGAGTTCTAATATATTCCTAACAATGAAGCACTTACTCTTTTTTTAAGGACCATAGGCTTGTTAAATAAAACTTATAATTATTAGTGAGTTTGGTCTTTTAAATTTATTTTATGACATATATAGAGTAGTAACTAAATGAAGCTAAAAGATTTAATTGTATAGCTGTACAACATCTTAAGATTATGTCATTAGTTACATTCTTGGCCTTTAAAAATCAATCACTACTGTATATACTGTATGTATATATTACTATATATTACACACACATTTGTGTTCAGCTGAACAGCCTGAGTTTCTAATTCTTTAAGATGCAGCTGAGCGTAGCTCAGACTCATTTTTGGCTAAAGTTTTTTTTGTACTTTAAGGGAAGATACTTTTCATATTTCAGGTGCACTGTGCCACAGTCACCCATCATCTTACAAGTGTAGAGATGATAGGATAAGTCATTCTAGGAAAAGGTATACCAGGTCAGGCTTGGAGGAAAGAGAAAAGACAAGGTACACTTCTGAATATTTTTTTAGCCTCCTGGGACTAGTAGTGAAGAACTTCTTGTGAGATCTGTGTATTTAGAGCTATTAATTAATTATTTTCTCATGTTCTTTTCCTTCCAGTCTTTTTTACATCCCCTGAAATGATTCCTTATTTTGCCTTATACTAATTTTAAGTGTGATAGCCACAAAAATATATCAAGAAACCTTTCAATTTTCTTAATGCTGTTTAATTTTCAAAAATCAATCCAAGAGAATGTCAATCATCCACATGTATATATATTCCGCTCTGTAAAAAGAGCAGTATATATATATAGCACACATATGCTTTAGTCACTCATGACACTGTATGTTTACATTAACATTTCTGTATATCATATTTAAGATGTCTTTCCTTGTATGCACACAAAAAATGAATTTTTATGGGGAGAGGTTTTGACACTTTTTATCAAAGCCAATTATATAAAAATAATAGTTTGGTTAAGTTTCAGTTAAGAGAAAGTAAAGATTTCTACATGGAAAGTCAACTACTTGTTATGTTAGAAAAGATGTAATTTATGGGAAATGGTTGATGTTCTAGGTAAAATTATGCACAAGTAGAGGCAAAAGAATTAAAACTGTTTCCAATAACAACAACAACAAAAAAAATCATTAGCCTATATGATAATTTCAATGATCTTATGAGGGAATCCTGTAGTTACAACTGATTATTCCTTTAGGCAGCAGGAATAGAACTTGGAGCAGCACGTCAGGAAAAAAATTGCTAGAGAACATCACTAACATCCTCTGCACCTATCCCAAGTTCATAATTAGATTATTGGTTTCAATATTTAACACATTTAATCAGTTAATTTACATCAGAGTAAATAATGATTTTGCTGTTGCTTAACAGCTAAATAGCTAAGGTACTGAATATTTAAACAGATATTTGGAATACCAGTATTTTTATGCAAAAAACTAAAGTTTGTTTCTGTCTGTGTGTATTTTGCTTTTACAAACTCACCATCCCACTTACAAGTCTACATTTTCTAGAGTCGAACTGAAAGGATGTTCAGAGGGATATTCTCTAACATTGTGCTGCACAGCAGAGGTAGCCTGAGGGTAATGCTATAGCCTGGATGTGCACACCATTCACATGATTCAGCATCTTCTTTCTCTGTGGTGACCCACTAAATATTCTCAAGAGGAAAGTCTCAGACATGGAGTGATGTTCAAGGAGCACATAACACAGTTAGATGTCTGGGATGTCTTTGAAAGAAATATGAATTGGAGGAGTTAGTCTGCTGCCCATCTTGCAACACCATCAGTTTTACCATCATTTGTGCTGTGATTAGTTGAACTGATGATCTTAGTTCTTTTGTCACAGCTCCCTAAAGGATTATGTTGAAAAACTAGTTGGACTATTTTATATGACTTGTGTTCAACTCTCACTGTCAGATAAAAAAGGTGGTAAAATACAGTTTGCTTAATGTATTATTTATATTTCAATTAGTATCAACAATTTGTTTTTTGGGTTTTTTTATAAAGCAAAGCTTAATTTAAAAATACCAGTTTCATTAATCCTGAAGGGCTTAGTATGAAACAACCTGGGTTTGACTTCACTGGGAAAGGTCTGTTGAAGACACTAAGCAGCATTAGGTCTTCTATTAAGGCAATTAGGAACGCTGGCTATGTCAGCCATTTTTAATCTTAGTTCTTTGTGAGTACTTGTCTGCTATAAAATATAGTTATTTACGATGAAATACACCTCTTTTCAGCATTGGTGAACATAGATTACGTACCTGAGACCATTCATTTAAAGAATACTCATGGGATTATTAGAAGCGCTTATTCTACTGGAGGACAAAACCCATTCTTAATAATTCCTATTTTTAATCGAAATAGCTTATGGTATTCAACCTTTATCTGAAATACTAACCATTGTTTCTTCTTCCACTTATGCTCCAGGATACAAACTGGCAACATAATTAAACTAATTTTATCTGTGTTATGGCAGGAAGTAACAAGATCTGAAAAAAAAAGTCATCTTCTACTGTCCCAAAATACTTTTCCATCTTTGACACAAGAGTGAGTCAAATTAGTTAGATAAGTGATGCTAAAACATAAATTATCATAAAAATTATTGGCCACTTGGAGCTGTGCATTACTCCTTACACAAGTACACTTAATAAGTGGGAGCATATCCACCTTCTAGATACCCCAAAGACAAAAGTGCTATTATTTTCATTTTATTGTCAAGACTCCTGTTCAACTTGATGAGAAAAATCTTTTCCATTTTCCACTGGCCACAGTCTTCTCCTGGCTCACTGGTAATAGCTATGGATTTATGCCAAGGAAACTGTCAAGTAAAATGTGATTTCCGTGTTCCATTGAAGAAAGTTCCATTTCACAAAGAGGAGTTTCTGAGTTTTTCTCTATTCAGCCCAAGAGCAGGGCAACCCCCAAATTTCTACACTGTCTAGTAATAGCTAAAATAGTATGAATTATTCTTCTACATATACTTCTAACTTTATGGCAAGTAACTTGCAGTGAGGTTTTAAAGATCAGTCCCCTAATACCAGTCAAAATAAAGCCTTTTGCTTTTATAATGTTTATCTCTGGCAGCTAAAATAGTGAGCTTCATGTGCTTCATTTCCAGAGTGCTGGAATAGTTCCTTCTAAGAGGCATCTGCTAAAACATTTTCTATGAAGAAGAAAGGAAAACCTCTGTCCCAGCCAATTGTTTCCCATCCCACTTATTTTGATCATCTCCAGCATCATATGGAAGCCATCACTGTTAGAAAGTTAAAATCATATTTGTACCAGACAAACTGACTCCAAATATGGATTTTATTTTTGGACACCACTACATTTGACATGATCACTATAATAAGCCATTTCTTATATTTAAATTGCAAACATTTCTGTGGTAATTAAAATACAACATATTCTCCATCATATGTCTGCCTGACTTGGGTAGTTTTCAGGATAACAATTGTCCAAAAAGCTCTGGTGCAGTGTGAAAAAGTCAAACAGATGGAAAATCTTAGTTTATTTTACTGTATTTCTAACTTTTATTTTGCTAAAGCACAGGGCAACAGAAAGTTTAAAAAATGTCCAATGACTTGTAACAAGGGTGTACGATTCATTTAAACTCCTGGTGTGGGAATGTACACAAAGTTATGGTAACATCAACAATACTGGAAGGAAATTAGTCTTTTTAGGAAACACTGAATTATCTTATGGAGTATTTCCTGGTTAGAGTATGAAACAATAGAAATAAAACTTTTGGGTCTGCTTATTCAACATACCGGTAGAACAAGTACTTGAATATGGAAGTTTGGGTAATTTCACATTTATGTTTGTGAATGATTGATTTGTCCCAAGGTAATAGAATTTACTTTGCAGCAATCCTATACTGATAAAAGCACTTCACAGTTCTCTTTTCTTTCACATGTATTCCAAGATTTACTTTTTCTTTTCTACAGGAGGTGATAGAAACTTGTGGGGTAGTCAGTACACCTGAAGTATTCTTGGTTTTAACTCAGAATCTATGACTGAATGATTGTCTGACTTTGGTGAACATGAAGTTCATATTTCAGTCAGCTCAATTATTATCAAAACAAAATGCAGGATCGCACTGATCGTCAAATGCTCAGCTGGAATGTCATTTCTCTGTTAATCGATTAAAGACAAACAGAAAAATCAGCTGGGCTCAAACAGCTCAGAACTGGATCAATGAACAGAAGCAAAATTATGTTAGTATTAAAACTTTCTGAATGGGAATGGAGGCTGAGATAAAATATTCTGAAGAGAATTATTAAAAAGCTAATAGCGTATAAATATAACAATAGGAATAATAGGCTAATTTTTTCTTAAATATTCAAATATTTTTTCCCCTCACTTAAAATTCAGTTACATGACTAATATGGAAATATTACAGTTAAACTTCATGACTTTGAGTTAAGCAGAAATTGAATACAGACTAAATAAAATTGCTATTTCTGTTTACCAAAAGATATTTAAGATCAGCAGAGTTTGAAGAGTTGGGACTAAATAGGGCAGTATATGTGGGAAAGAGATGATATTAGTGAAATGTAAAAAGGCAAATGTCTCTGAGAAGACCAGACTAAAATATCCTAATGCAATTTATTACTAGCTAGACTAGAGAAGAGAGACAAGATACATTTTCCAGATTAAATGGTTGTTAGTGTAGGTTTCTTGTTTCCTAATTGTGTTACATGAAAGGAAAGAAAAGTAATGGGCAGGTCAAGAAAACAGCTATAAAATCCCCAACAGTTATTAATTCTGAATAATTTTAGTAGTGTTAGATACAGAGTGATTACAAATGGTTGTATTTACTGAATTACAGCACTTTCTGAGTAAACTAGTGTAAGGCTAACATGCTGCTTTTCTAGTGCTTAACAAGGCTGGGGGTTTGGATGGTGTTTATAATTGCTTTGACAACTTGAAGGATACAAAGGCAAAAATGTCTTGTGTTTTCCCTGAACCGTAGGATGGAAGTAAGGGACAGGGAAGTATATGTAGGAAATTAGGTTGGCAGGCTCTCCGGGGTTGCCTTTTACTGTGGATGATGTATTTTATGTCCTAGCTGTGTTCTCCATCTGTTTGTTCAATGCATATACACTTGGGTAGAGAGCCTTTTAAGACTTTTCTTAGATGTAAATGTAATTGAGAGGGAGGTTTATTTTGCAGATGGTTTGCAGCACAGCTTAAGGGTAGTTTAACTGCATTAATACTTAAGATTTATTTCCTATGTTACTCTAGTCTCCAGGAAAGAAAAATCAATAAGGTTTGGGGCCTTGTTAGGATTTTAGAGGAAAATAGTCTTGCCTACCTTTTCCCATCATAAATAAAAATACTCTATTTTGAACTTTTTCTGCCCAAGTTTCTTACTTCTAATTAGGACGTGTGGTCTGTCTATTCGGTAGCATGTCTTTCAGAAGCAGATGCTTTAGTTCTTTAACTCACACCAGCTCTTCAACTGGAAAGTTAAAACGGGAATGGTGTTGATTCTAACTGCTGGAACTATACTGACTACATCTTAAAAGATGAACCACGGCTAAGTTTTGAAAGTGAAGTTGTTGAAAATTTTGGATTTGTATTAATTTCACACAGAACAAAGCTTAAAGCTAAAAACTAGGCTAAAATAATGATGGAAGAAAGGAAGGAAACAATCTAAATGAGATACATTTATTTTATTTCAACATCAGAAACATCAATTATTCTCTCATATTCTGACATCAGAATATAGGTTCAAGCTTTCTTTCCCACTTCATAGAAGAACAATGGGCATAGAATGGGATCTTTGTATCTAAGAATACCTAAAGCTGAAAAGACAATTCAGAAATGTAATTCAGAGTCACATGATACAACCACTGCATAGAAATGGGAAATACATGCAAACATTTGGAGAGCAAAGAGCTTCAAACAAACTTTGTTGAGAATAAAAATACAAATAAATTAGAAACAGAAACATTAGGCATTCACATGACTGAATGGGTCACATTATTGATTCTTGAGACCCCAGAGCCTCTGATTTTAGAGCACATTTGCAATAAGCTTTTCTTAAACTTGAGTATCCATGAAAGTTGGCATAGTTTAGAAAGAGCCCACAGGCATAAATCCAAGTACATTCTACATTACTCTCTTTTCATCTTTTGTCTCTCAATTCAGTTCAAATTAAGTTTTATTGCAGCTTTTGTTAGTGCTCAGAAGCACCAGCCAAATTATGCCAAATGTTTTCCAAAGATAATTTTTCTCTCTTATATATTGAACTACTATATGTTGATCCTAACTGTAACTATTGCAGTGCCCAAGCATTATTTTGATCTCAAATTGCTGAAGATTTTGCGGTCCTGAAGTACAAAAACTCCCATGATGACTGCTAATTACAACTTTGAATTTCATCTAGCGCAAGAATGAAAATAACAGATTTGCCATAATACATTGAATTAATAAAGTTTATTTTACACATTTGTATATTTAACTGATGTAAACTGCTAGAATTTGTTCATGGTTATCTAATTTATTTCAAATACATAGATAATGTTGTCAAACTATGCTGACTTAATTTTCAACTTGCTTTTAAGACAGAAGTAGATGAATCTCAAGCTGTTCGCTGTTCTGCTTCAGTAACTGTGTAATGACACATTTCAGCAAATAGTACAGACATTTTCTGTTTTATGCATGGGACAAATAGATCTGTGTTCAACTTGTGTATGGCTTTGTTTAAAAGTAGTAGAGGTTTTGTAGAACAGAAAGTACATAAGTAGAATTAGTCCCCATTGGATACTATCAAAGAAAAAATAAATATAGTTGAAAAATTTGTTTGAATTTCACCTTCCAATTTTCCATTTCTGTGCACATTTAATTATTTCATTTCACAAAATATGACTTTTAATTCATTTTAACCTTTAATTTATTTATAGAAGAATTTCCAGGACAGAAATTTGTGGCAGACTAATATTAAATAATGTTCCAACAGTGGGGTTTTTTAATAGCAGTATTATATCAGATGGTCAAGTTCAGATTATACACGTCCATAACTAATTAAAGTACCTTGGAAAATATAGGCTGTCATTAAATAAATGCAGTTGTGGGCCAAAGTTTCAAATACCTATCAGATTCTGAAATAAATACTAAAACTTGTTGTAGTAAAACAATTTTTGTTTGCAGCTGTACAGTCAGTCCTATAGAAGGGTCTGAAACCTCATTTAAACACCCTTAAATTCTGTAGGAGAGATTCAGATCACAATTATAGCACTACACGTCCAACGTAACTCCATTGTCTTCTACTGGATTTTTTCCAAGGAAACTGACATCAGAGTCAGGCTGGCTGGATTTCTATGATCGTCTGGCAGTGTTAAGCTCCCCTGATGCTTACTGCTGGCTCCTGCAGTACTTCAGAAATTCTTACAGTATCTTTAGGAGGGTAATAAATGCAGGGGCTTGACCTATTCTCAAATTTTGTAGAGGCTGGTACACTATGGGAAAAAGAATTGTTTGGTGTCTTCTTGACACAGAATATAGGCATGTTTCTCAGAAAAGTGCTGAAGAATGATACATTTATTTTTAGTGTGTCATGGAACTTCATTTATCTGATGATGACAATCCATGGTAACCTGTTAGCTGAATAGTGATGAACAATGATGATAGATATTTTCCCATAAGATTCAATCTGTTGAAAATTATATGAATTTGTCTTAATTCATGTCTCTTTTTCCATCTCCTTTCAAAACGGAAAATATTCGTCTGAACAAGATGTGCTCTTTCTTACAGAATTTTAGTAATTTCATTTTAACAGCTAATTTGACTATGCGATTTGATGTGAGTTACATTATTTGAGGTATGTTCTTTGGCATTTTACAAGCATTTAACAATGTGGTTGAAAAAATCTTAATCAATTAGTTTACTCAATTAATTTATGATTAGTAGCCAGAGACCCTAACGCTAATTAAATATGGTTCAACTTCACTGGAGAATAATCACTCCACGAGATAGGTTGAGATTAACTTTCACTTTTCCTGACACCTTTTCATGGTTTTTTTACAATGGGTTTCTGTGACTGTGCTGTTTAGTATTCTGTTTGTGGACTGAATCTGAAAAGGGTAATAGAAATTAATATTACACTTCAAAATAGGAATTGAGATGTAGGATTGTCTACCATGCCATTCATGAATATTAAGAGAAAAGTGTTCTGGACAGATAAATAAGAGGAAAAGAAATATAAGAAACAAATTGTGCAGGGAAAATATTAGAGCACAGTGAATGCTGATGTTACACAGAAAAACCTAATCAGTGTTACACACGTTTGAAAATAAACACCGCCATCTACATGGAATCTTCTTAGGACTGTGACTAGAACTGTGCTCTGAAAGCTGCAAAACCACATTCTTTGTAAAACTTTTGTTACGTTGAGATCAGCAGTGTGCCAGAATGCACACTCTCTCTGTGCAGAGAAGAGCAGGTTCCCAGCCATCTGACAAGACTGCATTGAACAGATAAGTGTAAGCTGCTTAACAGGGTATGAGCAGTCTTGAACTGTGGCCTTAGAATTCTTTTAACAAATTATTCTTCAATGTAAAATATGTAAAAAGACTTTGTAGTTGTCTGTCCCGCACGCTGCTGAGCTGTTTACTATGTTCTTTAGGAGATGAGTGGAATCTTTTTAAAAAGAAGATGACAAATGTAAATTTGTTACTCCAAAATATTCTAACCCCTACTTTTTTATATCTTCTCATAAAAGGATACTAGTATGCTAGAACACATCAGAGACTGGAATGCAAAATCACTGGAATAGTATAAATAGATTTTTAAAAAGAAGAATAAAAATGAACATGTTTGAAAACAAGTGAGCACACAAAACTGATGAAAGTAGATTAGACACCCTCTAAAATTACATTCTATTTTGGTTGCAAAATTAAAACTGCCATGGAAATAAAATATTATGTTGGTAATTTCTTTCCTCCCCAAAAATCTAAGTAATCAGTTACAAAAGCTGAGAATTGTTGTTTTGACAACTAAACTATCATATAGAAAGGAATAAAGTCTCCCTCATTTTTTAGCATATAAACTGTATTGTACAAATGTGGTAAAACAAACTAGAGTTTCTTAGCTAACATAAGATTTTTGAACAAGCAACTGTCCGTATCCACCCAGAAGGACGTTCTCAGAACAGAGTGAGGCTTTCTGGGTTCTCCATGCAAAAAGTAATTTTGAATTAATTTTTCTACATTTCTGAACTTGTCAGTATGTGTTAAACATCTTCGGAGCATGTCCCACCTCAGAGAGGACTTATGTTCCTATTTTTCTAGTCTCTTTTGCACTTGGTTAGGGCTATTCTGTACATGCATAAATACTAAACTGTCAGCACAAGGGTGTTAGGTGGACAGGGAGGGAATTACCTAGCTAGCTTAGGCATGCCCCAGAGGAGGCAATTTGCTTTGGTTAAATCTCAAGAAAGAGATATAAATTCTGTCCAAGTCTTCTGGTTCCAGACACCATGCTGACATTTCAGTGAGATATGTGCTGTTTCCACTGATGGAATCACATGCTGTACCTTGGAATCCTAATTCTTTACACTTCTGGAATAGAGATATGAGTATCAATCCAAGTCTACCTTTTACTATTTTTCCTCGAACCTCTGCAGGTTCAAAGTGGAAATATTTTAGGAATCTAATCCAAAAATTGTAATTCCTCCTGTTTGCATAAAAATTAATCCTCCAGTGTTCTTTCAGAAGAAAGTCTTTTTTTCATTTAGAAGTGGCTCTGAACATCTGGTTTTGGATAGGATTTTGGCTAGTATAATCAGTGGTTTTATTTAGAGATATATTTTTCCAGAAGAACCTCTTGTATGCTTGAATATGGATTTATCTCAATGATCTTGCACTATTTGGAAGATCTCTTCTTTGGCCACCTTTGACTTGATTTCATCCCTAGTGCTCTCTTCAGTTTTCCTTGTGTGATTATGCTGGAGTTGTGAGGGGTTTTAAAACTGACATTTCTATTTCTCCGGTAAATAATATGCTTTAAAAATAACTTTTTGTAGCTTGCAGTTGTCGCCGTGTCCACTGGCCCTTAAAATTGACCCGGCGTGGCCAGGCAGGATGACACTGATGTGGTTTGGTCACCGGCACAAGCTCAGGCTGCAACCCAGACGCTCCAGCCTCACAGGGGCGAGCTGTCTCCTGGCAACCCTGAGCTGTAACACTGTCCTGGAGCTCACTATAGGCGCAACTGTAGCCGTTGGTAACTGTGGCGACGGGAGCAAAGAGGAGAGAGGGACCTCCTGTGTCGGTGCAGTTTCAAAAGCCTTTATTACCCAGCCT